>WEIV01005686.1:111263-121682 GCA_013390005.1 Calyptomena viridis | reverse complement strand
AAAAAAAAAAAAAAAATTACAGGGTTTGCATGAGTTGGTTGTGAAAACAACAAATTGAAGCTGCATTTTTGAATCTGGTCTGAATTTTAAATGTGCAGTCCTGGTGAATATTTAAAATATCAGTCCTGGTGAATTTCATACATATTACAATGCTATTATGAATATCATGCTGTTCTGCTACTGATGAAACACATATCTTGAATAAACAAAGCTCTTTAGAGCTCAGTCACCTTTTCAGCATGTCTGAACATTGCAGGCCACACAATTTCATAAAATTACTACAAGATACTCAACTCACTACAAGACAGAAGTTGACATTCTGGAGTGCATCCGAAAAAGAGCGATGAAGCTGGTTAGGGGTCTGAAGTGTAAGTCTTGTAAAGAGCGACTGTGAGAGCTGGGACTGTTTAACCTGGAGGATAGGAGGCTGAGGGGAGACCTTATCACTCTCAATTGTGAATGTATGGTTGTTCTCTTCTCCCAAGTAACAAAAGGTAGGAGAAGAAGAAATAACCCCACGTTGAAGCAGGGGATTTTTGTATTGGATATTAGGAAAAATTTCTTCACTGAGATGATTGTCAGGCATCGGAACAGGCTGCCCAGTGAAGTGGTTGAGTCACTATCGTTGGATGTATTTATAGGATGTGTAGATGTGGCACTTAGGGACATGGTTTAGTGGTGGACTTGGCAGTGTTAAAGTAACTGTTGGACTTGGTGATCTTAAAGGTCTTATCCAACCTAAATAATACTATTATTCTATTCTATGATAAATAAAGCAGACATGATTCATCTATTCAGTATTAAAAACATTGCTATTTGCCTGGAGAATTACATGTACAGGAATTCCAGGAACTAATTGTAAGCACTTCTCTGATGACATTAGTCTTCTTGTACAAAAGGAAGAGAGTATGGCAGAAAACTTAGTAGCCAGTGGATGTATGGAAAAAATCCTTTTGTGCAATTCTTAGGTGTGTGTTGACACTGTTAGTGAAGCAAAGGACATAGAGCTTTTGTGTTTATGGAGTAATGGTGTTATTTATAAAAAGTACACTAGACTTCAAGTAGACTTGTATGTTTAGTTTCCTGAGTTTTCAAGGGCAATATGAGAAGTTGTAATTTCTGTCTTGGTGTCATCCTAGGGTTGTTTCTTATCTTCTGATAGTGCTAAGTGGTCCATCCCTCCCCTCTCCTCCAGGAAGTGGTCTCTGAAGTTGCTGTGTGAGGAGATTTGGACACATGAAGACTCACTGGTAGTAAAGGAATTTTAGAACTCATTTTAGACCTTTTCTCATCCCTGCTATGTTCAGCCCAGCTAGTGCATTTTCCATCATAGCCCGTTCCTACTGAGCCTTCTCAGTCTTCTTGGCCTTGTTTCCTTACCTGACAAGTCCAAACATACCCAATCAAACAATTGCTAGGCAGTGCAAGCTGAAATCCGTTTCTCCCACTGTTCCTAATTATTCTCATTTCTTGTTTGAAATTTCTTGCTTCAGCCTCATTTCCTAAAGCCTTTCTCCATCTAGTTTCTCTCTTTTCTATTTTGGCCTTCAGATGTCTTCAGCATTTATGTTCCTGTCACTATTATGCCAAGCCAAACTCTCTTGTATCCTCCTATCTGAACTTCTCAATGTCTGTTTTAATTTCTGCTTATATGTAATTTTCTTACATGCTCTGTAGTCTACCTTTGCTCCTTTTTCCTCAATGTCCGCAGTTCTGGCCTTTGGCAGAGTTTCCCTTTCCTTTGCTACCTTCTGACTTCAGTTGCTTTTCAGACTGAGCATTCAGTTCAGACCCATGTGGAAGAATGCCTACTGCGTTTAGGGAGTTCTTGGATCTAGTTGGCAACTTCTGCTTCAGAAAATAAAAGAAACAGACAGAAAAAAAAAAAAAAGAAAAAATAAAAGCCAAAGACTTCAGGCAATGCAGGCTCATAGGACTGCAATCTGAATGAATTCTTAATAGAGTGAGAGCAGTTATTTGAAATGCTTATCTTAATACTTAACAGGCAGAGTTACCTGAGGTGTGCAACTCTTTGCTTTTCTGTGCAGAATTCTTCCTTCAGTAAGTCCACTTTCCTCCTTTCCTTCGCTTTTAAATTTAAAAAAAAAAAGATAGTGACAGAAAGAATGTCATTCAGTCCTGTTAGAAACATTTCCGCATTACAATTTTAGAACAGAGTCAGGCCTCTTTATTGCTGAAAAAATGGTGTAAAAAAGAGCATTTTTCTGTAAATATAAGGCTTTAGTAAAATGTGCATTCTTCCTAGAGGATTTCAGCATTTTCCGATTGGTGCCTTTTATGGCATACGTTATGTATTAACACAGATTAAGTTTCCCTCCTGTCTAGAACAATGCAGACTCAGGAGGAGAGCTACTGACTTAGCAGTAAGAGTGAACAGCTCATAGCAAGTGGTGAAGCGGAGTTCCAGGAGCTGAAGGGAGAGCATTCTGCTCAACTGTGCCATTCTGCCTCTCTCCTCCTGCTTCTCCTCCTACATCTCCTCTACCGCTCTATTTTTCCTTTCCCTCTGTCTGTATCTGTTACGGTTTCCCCAGACTCCTTGGCTTTGTTGTGCTGCGTGTCTGAATAGCAGGAGTCGGATTGGCTGATCGCCGGCTCAGAAAGCACTTCCCCACAGCTCACTCCAACCCTCGCCCCCACGCCTGGGTCGGGAAACGTGAGCAGGGCTGATGGAGGCGGACTAGCAGGGCTGAAGATTTGCACCAGCGCTGGATGTGACAGCAGGCAGCCGAGCCCTTCTCAGCTTGCGCGTGTCTGTCCCCAGGTCCGGCACGGACCGACAATGGAGTGCTGCCGCTGGACAACCGCTGCAACGCTGCTTCTAGCCTCCCTCATCCTGGTAAATGCCATTTCTTTCCTGAAAATACGTATTGCTTTTAGCTAATATTGTATCTGTGCGTGCATATATGCAGTGGGTATGTTTTTAATATATTAAAATTGCAGTTGGAGAGAGTTTGTTTTGGACACGTTATGTAAATCTTCTCTAACAGTATGTACTTGGAGCCTCGATATCGTGGGTTGCAGCAGGCAGAACCGAGAAGTTAATGTTGGCATCACTTTCCTAAATTTGGAGAGCAATGACCTGTGAATGGTGATTTAACAGCTGGGGATGTAGAGAGGAGCTCCCCTCTTTTAATCAAACTGTATCACACTGTAGTGTTTTTGGAATTTTCTTCCAAAAAACTCACAAAAAAAAACCAAAACCAAAAAACCAAATATAGAAAAGAAGAAATATTTTTCAGTGTTGCACATGCAGAGAAAAAAGGTACAGCATTTGCTGAACCTTTTCCTGAAGCCAGCTTAAATGAGCTCTCATTGCAGCTGTAATTCATTACAGAGCCAAGTTTATAACAACTTTTGAAAGATATGTTATGTGATACCTGATATACTTCGGGGCAGTACACTTGATTGTTACTATATTATTTTCTCGCGTACTTCCTCTGATTAACCTGATAGGATGGTTTACAGCTGAGGACTGTAGCTCTGCTGTTGGATTGTCATTGTATGTTCCATTTTGACTCATGTTGAATTTTATGAGTGGTATGTTTGCAATCAGAAAATCTGCAGTAAGGATATTAATATGCACACACTCTTGATACTCTAGTCGTCTTGGCATATATATATATATATATAGCTTTTTTCTGAAAGTTCGACTGAATTAGTTCAAATAGCAAAGAATTGTTAAGAAATACATGAACTTTATAGCACCTTGCATCTTCTTATTTATCTCTATAAACAGTCCATACTAATCGTTGTAAACTAATTTTAACACAGTTTTTAGTAGCCACATGGGGACCTAAACAGTAGGATAACCCTATTCAAAATGCTTATTAAAAATTATTGTATTATTTTAAAACAAACAAACAAAAAAAAACCAACCAAAGAAACCCCAACTAAACAACTTTTTGATATGGAATCACTAAATACTAATTAATCACTAGGATTAATAATGCTATCTGGAGTGATCTAAAAGTCTTATTTAGTTTAAAATTTTATTTTCCGTTTAAAATACTGAATTCACACAAAGGACATAAAGTCAGCATAGATTCTCTTTTGTTTATGAAAATGAGACATTTATAACCTGATGATTGTAGTATATTTTGAGCCAATCCTACAGGACTAATTTAGAGAAGATCAAGAGGAGATATGATGCAACGAGACTTATAATTTTTGTACACCACTCTGCTGCTTGTGAATTAAGTCCTCAGTCCCTGATTCATGAAAATAAATAGTGCATTCTGTTGCCAACTATTATTCATTATATTCCACACTATACTAGTTTGTATTTGTATGACTTACCCCGCCTCAAGAGATTTCCCTCCACCTCCCACCAAATCTCTTTGTGCCTTAAGAATAGTGTTGTGAAGTAAGCTTAACTTTCTTTTTTGAATCAGACCATTCTTTTGCTCTTTCCATAGTTGGAAAAATCCTTCACTTGCTTTCAGCAGGAGATTAGGTAAACATATAAGTATTTGACTTATAGCTTGGCTAGAGAGACAGATAAGTTGTAGGATACCTTGGTGTACTTGTTCCTACTGTAGTTTATTGGAGCATGAGTTCACAGAAGATGAGGTAGAAAGCTCGTAGATACTTTTGAAAAAAAATCAAGACCTCGGATCAGGCCTTTGACCTGGCTACTAGCATCCTAGATATTAGCCTTTATTCAAGTAGACAGAACAAGCTTGAAATTTATGATAGTCATAATGATATTTATGTGTATCGCCTTGCATCTCTATAAAACCCTTGTAACTCTGTATAAACATCTTGGTGATAAACCAGCACCAGCAGCCTCTGATTATGTACCCCTCTAGTAACATCAGCGGAGGTTAAGAGTTGTAAGTGCTAATGCTATGCAAAAAAATGCTTACAGGATTGGTCTTACAATGATTTTTCACACGTTCCTAAATTTTCAGTAAGACACTGTAGAGCAAAGTAGCACCTAAAGTCTGTTTTCAGCATCCTTGGCTCAGGAAGGAGGTCACATAGCCCAGGCACTTGCACAGCCTATGCACATGCAAAGCTAAGGCAATCAAGCTTTAGCAACTCTCAGGCTGTAACTAACCTCTCCTATTTCTCTCACTAGAGCTGCCTGGAGTCGTGTAGTAGTGAGTGTAGCTCACTATTCTGTCTGGGTTCTTAACCTTCTTCAGAAGAAATTGTATTCTTTTTCAGTAAGTGGTTCTTTGAGTAAGGTGAGTGGGGATCACTAGTTTATTTTGTTAACTGCTCTATACTCAGACATCCAGTTTCCCTGGCACAGAAGTGGATTAGGTGCTTTCATGAAAATGCTAGCTGAAAATCTGGGACATAACACCAAGATGCCTGTCTAGAAAAAGTAGTGTCAGAGGAAAAATAGCTTTCAAGTTTCTTTTGAAGTTTCTCTCTTTCCAGACACCAGGTATTTGGAGAATTTTGCTTATTGATGTGCAAACTTTTACATGCTAAGGAAATACTAGCACACCACTTTAAGAGCAATAAAATCAGGGATTCTGTTCCAAAGGTTTTCCTATTAGTTTAAAAATAACAAAGGAAATCACAGTTGTCTTAACTCAAAAGAAATATGATGCAGAACTATAACCAGCAATGTATTCATCCAAGCTTGAAGTTATATCACATCATGTCAGAAGGGTGTTTAATCGTATTTGCATTTGCTATTTGCATCTTTTCAGCAGCTTTTTTTAGCTCTCTTTGTTGCTGTTGTGGTACTTACACAAGTAACGCCAGAGACTGTAATAAAGTACGTGTGTTGTTCGGCAGGATTTCTTTGTTTTGCTGTGCTAATTTGTACATGGAAAATAGTTAAATACAATAGTCCATTCCTTCCAGGCTCTTTGGCATTACACTTCTGTGTTATCTAACTGTGCCTGTCTTAGATGACCACAAGCGCAATTATTCAGTGAAATGAATGTAATGTTTCTTGTTTACATCTGAATGTACAAAACTTGACAGCTTCTCCGTTCATGTCTGGATAGTTCTACCTACTGTTGTATGTCTGCTCCTCTGTTTCTACAATTATAGTGGTATTAAGAGGGTTTTTCACAGTATGAGGTCCAGTGTACACACTCATATTTTCGTGCATAACCACGTGGATGTACAGACTGACATTTAATCGCATTACTTGGGTAAGGATACGCTGAAATACAGAGTTCATCTGTGCAAAGCTGAGATTTATTCATGTTACAAAGTGCAACATTTCTCACCATTGTGGTTTGTGACCAGTGCTGCTGTACTCCAAATATCTCATGTCTATAAATAAAACAATTTCTTATGTGAATGACTAGATGCAGCTAAGTATGTAGGATCATAATTTCTTTTTTATTGGCCTCTTCCTTCAGATTTCTTAAAATATATAAATTATTTAGTCTTTTTCTACCAAGTGCAGAGGCTTGTGTGAGCTGAACTAAGGTTGTGTGATGGAATATTTTTTTGGATTTTAGTGAATGAGAATCAGTACCTAATGCAGGCTGTTAAGCTACTGGTCTGCTTCACCAGTGTCAGTAAAGTTTAACGTGTTCTTCTAATGACTTCGCTAAATTTGTAGGCCTGCAAAAGAATAATAAAAGAAGGTATGAAATTGAACACTGTGGAGAGTCTGAAGATTTGTATAAGGTTACCCATAGTCACGGATCTGTCAGGTGGGCAAACTTCAATGCCTGAAATGTTAGTGAGTTAATGTAAAGCCTGAGTGGGCCATGACCAGACATATAATTCTTTAGGAGGAGACTGTCAGTCTCTGCAGGACTGCATTTTCACTGAAGCAAATAAAAGCTGTATACCTTATAACTGTGTTGCTAGCCACCCAAATATGGCCTCATGGTTTCTGTTACAGTGTTGTATTGTCAAATATGCAGACAGCAGTGTTGTTTTTATTGCTTTTTGTAGCTGCTTTCTTAAGCTTGTAACAGAACTGTATGGGAAACAATTATATGGGCGAAAAATGGGAAATTGTAGTTTGTATACTCTTGTATGAGAAAGGAAAGAAAAATAGTAAGATCATCCTGATAGAAACAATCAGAAAGCTGAAGATACTGAAAAGAACAATGAAAATACACCAATCACCAGATGCTATGGTATCATGATGGCAAGTAGGAAAAGGAAAAAGAAATTACTTGTCTCAGCCCAAGCCAAGGACAGTTATTAAACAAGTCTTCTCATCTGGTGGACAACAACTAATCAAAAATTTCATGAGGTGTCATGTCATCAGAATGTCATTCTCTGGTATGAACCATGATTTCTAACTTTTCTACAGGAATTAAGCTAGCTTTTGCTGCTGACTTCTCCATTTTTTCATACCACCTTATGAACAGTAAGCTTGTCTTAACAGATGGCTGACCAGCTTTGCATACTCAAGGTCTTATAACATCTTCTAACTCTTGCATCATGTTAGATAAAATGGGGCGAGTGAGCAGGAGCTATACATTTCATAGAGTAAGAAAATCTTCTCTAGGTCCTTAACCCTAGGTGCTGTGTAACACAGATAAATAATAGTCACAGCTTAGTACAGTCTGATCATTTAGCTGTCCTTCTATTTCAGGGGATGTAAAACATTTCATCACAGGTCTGAGATTTTCTATCATGCACACTAAGACTCACTGTGTATGTTCAAACCTATTTTTCTAATTAGTTCAAGTTTTTCCTTGGACAAATGGGACAAAGGAAGAGGGTTCTCTATTGGAGATTATAGATACTAGAAAGATTTAAAGGTTGATATCATGGGTTTAAAGATGTCATTCTTAAAGGTTTCATTTGTCTTTTGAGATAATTTTATGCAGTATCTTATCTGTCTCTGTTGAAGGTTCTCTCACAGCCACATAGTGTCATAAGCCTTTAAAGTTTTGTAGTGGTGTATACCATTCTCAGACTACTAACTCATAATAAAAATATAACGGTTCATAAGTGTAATATTAGGCGAGATTCAAGACCAAGCGTCTCATCCGTATAAACTCATTTGCAGTGCAACTCTGTTGAGTTACATCTGTTTAGAATTTGTGCTGAAGTATTTTCATTTAATAACTGATTTTATTTTGAGCTTTTTTTGTGGTATTTAGATGTCATGCATACGAGCAACTAAACATCTCCAAAAAACATTGATCAGGAATATATTCCTGTGAAACCTCTGAGTGTCCAATGTATCATAATTTCAACAGAACAACTTTACTGGGTGTTTTGGTTTTGTTACGGTCTGAATTGTAGTGTGCACATTGCAGGCTACTGTAGGCCAGGATCTTCTCTCTGCTACACTTACATGAGATGTTACCATATCAGAGATTACTAACTCCAGTTAGTATTTTATTTTATTCCATAAAAATGGAATTAAATATCCATTTCTATTTTTTCTTTTTCTCCCTTTAAGTATTCTGTTTAGAATTTCATTTCACATACAACATCTTTTTTTCTTTTTGCTGCAACTTTTCCATATTTCTTATGAAAGCAGCTAAAGTTGCAGTTAAATGGAAGGGGAAGGGAATCGATGTGATGGTTTGTGAGATTGAACTTTCTTCCAAAGCAAGCATATGTAGAAATTTTAATAATTTTGCTACCTGTGGATTATTTGGTCACTGATTATAGGAGCAGTCATTCTTCTAGTTGTGTAGAAAAATAAGTGGTATATTTATTGATTCTACTGTGCATTAATTTTCACATTGTTTTCACTTTGGTCTTCTCTGTCTTTATGAAATTTATTCCAAAACTTCAACCTTTTAAATTTCTGCCTTTTAGGGATTTCCCATAGAGCAAGTTCAGCAGAGAGGGTGTCAGGGTAGAGGGAAGGGGATGTGAGAAAGCATAGGACATCCTGAAGTGAATTCCAAGAGTGGTCAAGAAATGAGACAGGAAATTATATGCAACTTATAATAAATTCAAACTGTCCCATAAAATAAATATAACTGATTTTGTTTCCAAATAACTATATCGTGTGGGTGTCAGATTTCCCCTTCTAGCTTTGTTGGATATAATCTCAGTCCCTGTTTGAAGTTTGCTAGTATATTGTCCAGATTCTGCACTGTATCAACAGACCCAGATATGAAAGGAAGTAAAGGAAGCAATAAGGTCTACTGTTTTGGTGCTGGCATCAAATTGGTGATTTGCTTTATTTATTTACATACTTACTCTTTTATTGAAAACCTGTATTTCTTTCAGTCTGACCTGTTAAAAGCATCAATTTAGGGCAAACGTAACTGCCCTTAACAAGCCCAGAGCTGCCTTTTCTTATTGTAAATGTCTTTTGGGTATGACATTTTTATTGTCCTTGTAACTTTTAAAAAAGGGAAAGGATTTTCACGTTACTCTGATCTGAATTATCTGAAGGGGAGAGGGATCTCTGAAACTAAAAACTTCAGCTGTCATAGCTTTAATTTTAAGATTCTGCCAATCCAAACTTTGGCAATCATGTCATTCTTTGATGGGCTCATCCACCCATCAGTGCTGGCGAGCATCTGGCAAGAGAGAGTGGATTATCACCTTTCCAGAGCTGAAGACTGCCAGAGAGGAATGCGTATCCTTTCTGTGTAGTATACTCATTCAAAGTGTGGGTGTGACATTTCTTTTATTTGACAAGAGCAAAGAAAACATAGTTATTTTCATCACATGTAATATTAGAGGCCAGGACGAGAGTAGCAGCAGCTTAGGTCCTGACAGTGTCCTTCCATCTTTGCAGTTTCATGTAAATTCATGAAAAATAAAATTTGATGCTTCTAAAATGCTCGTCCACCTTGGGACTGCAAACTCTTAACAATCAAGTGTGTATTCCTTTAAAGAAATTTATTAATTAATTTAGATCAATTACTTGGTGATAAAGGAAAGAATAAATAGTTAGATAACTATTTAGATAGTTAGGTAACTGTTAGAAAGAATATAGTTAGATAACTATAAACTTCAGAGTTTATTTCCTAGGGTCTAATGAGTTTTTTCCCCCCGTCTTCCCTTTATTTTTTGTTGCAACACGGGATCTTGAGCTTTCTCAATGATTTCTTGCCTGCCTGCCTGCCTGCCTGCCTCCCTGACCCTCCCTTTTGGTTTTCCTGCCTCCACTGAAGCTTACTGTTTCAAGCCCCTTGTTAAAATAAACACCTACACGTCTCCATGAGGTAACTGAGGTATATGGCAGACCATCAGAAGAGTAGGAGGCTGCATTTGTTTCAAATCAACCTCGTAATTGTGCATGTTACATGAAATTCATGCATTTGATGTTACATGAAATTACACAAATCTTTGTAGCTGCCTTCTCCTGTCTCTGACATGCCTCCTGACCTGAGTGTCATCTTCCTGTTGCAACCTAAGGCACCGTGCCTTAATGCTCTGATGTGCTGAGCCATCTTAGGGCTGAGGAACCAGTTAAAATCTATGCTGATGCAACAATATCTTCTAGCTCAGACTTTCAGAACCAGAGTCTGTAAACTG
>WEIV01005686.1:92305-110946 GCA_013390005.1 Calyptomena viridis | reverse complement strand
ACAAATAAAAATTTTACTTTTCTCTTATCTCCTTTCTGTGAGCCATGTAGACTTTTTCTCTGCCCACGGTTCTTGCTACATAGAACATAAATCTGAAGTCCTCTAGTGCAAGGCGCACTTTTGAATCCATGCTATTGAGTGGGTTCTGAATTCTGAAAGTGATTTCATCCTGTGTCTGAACCAGTCCTAGACTTGAAAATTTTTCTGAGTCAATTAAGCAACGATTCTGAGGCTGAGCCAGCTTGGACCTGTTCTGTATTGGATCACCCATGCCTGGTGTTTACACCAGCACAGCAGGATTTAAATACAACAGGGTGTTCTAACTTTCTGTCTCTAACAGCAAGAAAGCATGCTCTTGTATTCACATGGCTCTCCCTCTGTGTATTTTCATATGGGTAAGTGGAATAAGAGATATAACTGACCTGGATTTTATAAGGCAGTGTTACAAAATGTTATAGGGAGCTCAGCATGCACCATATTGAAGTGATATGGTGTCAGGTCCGTCCTCTGCCAGCAACTCCCTTCCCTGCCCTGCCAGCTGGCTGCTGCCCTTCTAGGAAAAGAAGTGAGCTCAGGTTTGGCACATTTCTCCTGGGATATAACTTCCAGTCCAGGTTGTTTAGCTCCTAATGTCCTGAGATAACTGTTAATTGTTTCTTCCCTGTATTGTTAGAGACCAGAAGCTGTGTACTGCCTATTATAAGTTTTAAGAGACTGCATATATATAGCACAGCTATATGGTTTGCTTCAGGGCCGTCGGAGTTCTTTGGAACTATGTGAACAGCACTGGCAATGTTCTGAGATCACTGGATGTGTGAAGTTGTTGATGTCAGAGGGTGTAGCTGTGTGCACACAAACTACAGTCATTGTGTATTCAGGATGACAGAGTTCCGTGTGGCAGTTTGTCCTATTACTTGTGCAATAGCCATATCAGGTTATGGTTAGCAGGGGAGGAGAGGTTGTTTCTCCATTGATGAACCTTTCCTTTCCTGTGCAAAAGGAAAAGATGCTGTAATTTCCTTTTTTCTGTCCCCTACCTAATAAGCCTGTCTTGCATGTCTGTGCTGTTAAGACTAAGAGAAGACAAAAAGGAATGCAGTGCAGAAAAGAACTAACACAGAAATTTTTTACTTATGTCCCTGGGAACTGAGCTAGCCATATGAGTATCAGGTGTTTTCCTTCAGGGTAAAGAAAAATCATCCACCTATTGCTCTTTCCCTTGTTTGTGTTCACAGGAGTAGAATAAGCATTGGAAAACTACAACCAAACTGAGCGATTCGTATCATCTGGGAAATAACTGGTTTAAATTTTTGTATCAATGCCTGAGTCCAACAAGAGTTTAACTGCATTTTTCACTATCTGTGTTGCCGTTTAATCTAGGGAACACACTGGATGCTTGAAAAATATTACTTCAGCAGCATTTTGCTGAATGAGGATGAAGATTTGATGCTTCAGAACGAGAGGAGAAATTAAACAATAGGATCTGCATTTATGCACATTCTTCAATATGTGACACTAACAAATACTTGGATTCTGTAGGGATAGCACTTTTACAAACAAAAATTTTAATTCCATTTCAGTATGCAACTAAGATTTATTTTCTTAAAGCTGAACTTCTATTATAGACCCCAGGACATAAACAGAGGTCATGGTACTCTTCATGCTCCTCTGTGCACCCCCACACATGACCACATACATGCTTTTAGAAGAAATGTGGTTCTTATCAAGGATGTGGCTTCTGGATTCCCAGGTAGCTGTTGTGGTTTAAGAATGTGTAACACTTGTGTGTTTCACATACTATTCCAGCTAGTTTAAGTGATTTATCTGTACTGTGTGTTAAAGGAAAGGGTAGGAAAGATCTCTGAATAAAACATGAATGCCCAACAACTCTGTAATAAATTCAGAAATTACTGTTAAAAAGCAAAGCTGGATTTTTTTAAAAAAGTGTACCTTGATCTTTTAGTCTTACTTGATTATGCCAGATTACTTTTGTTTGTATAATACAAAGAACTTTAACTTATAGTGTAAAGCTTCTTTTTCTTATTTCCATAAACATCTTTACCTGAGTACACTATCTCTGACAGGGATTTCATTTTTTACATATGATTCTTTTTGCTTTCTGAACCAACAGCATAAAGTTGTCTTTCTTATTAGGCAATTTTTTGGGAGTCTCCTTGTACATTCCCACTGGAGCTGAGGCATTTGGTAGTACTTTCAGGATCACCACCAAATTAAGTGTGTATTAAGATAATAAGGAATTAAGAAAGTGCTGTGTTTCATTAGCATTATCAGATTTACTCATTTCATATAAGTAATTGATAAGGAAATTGCTTGCAGGTGACATTTCTGACAATGCTCTTGATGTCAGAACATCTAGAGTTTTGTGTGGACAAAGCAATGAGTGGAAGGAGTATGAGGAGCAGCCGACCAGTGTCAGGACGCAAGGGAATGGCCTGAATTTGTTTCAGGAGAGGTTATGTTGGATATTAGAAAATGGTTCTTCACCCAGAGGAAGGTTGAACACTGAAACAGGCTTCCCAGTGAAATGGTCACAGTACCAAGGCTGCCAGAGCTCAAGGAGTATTTGGATGATACTCTCAGGCATATGGTGTGACTCTTGGGACATCTTGCACAGAGCCAGGAGTTAGACTCAATAATGCTGATGGTTCCCTTCCAACATAGCATGTTCTATGATTCTGTGAAAGCTAACATGGATTCTTGTAACATGAGCTAGCAGATGCTTGCTGATGTTTCTCTGTCGAAGGTGTACCGTTAAAGTCTCCTTCATATATTGGTTTTGCCTTCTTATTTATTTCAAATGCGGTTAGAAACACTAGACTACATGCTGGCCCACAGCACTCGTCAGGTTTTGAAGAAAACTGCCTGTTTTCCATCAGATACAGATGTTTTCCATGCACCTTTGCAGGGTTATTCGGTTTCTTCCATCAAAATTACATTCACTAGGAGGAACAATATCTAAATGGTTAAATAATTTGTGTCCATATGGATCTATGTGTCTGAGGTGCATTTGCATGAATGAAAATAAAATGCTGAATACAGGTATGACTGCTTTATTTAGGACAGGTATTGCTATACATTTATGACTTAATCCTCGAAGAGTTGAGCATTTTTCAATGCATCAGTGTTTCTTCTTTTTCAAGTTGTTTGTGCACAGCCACTGGCATTAACAGTAGCACTTCTTGGATCTGTGCCTAGCATTGAATAACTCTTCAGATAATGTGCACTTTCTTTTTTAAGCTATCACATAGGAGGGAAAAAATGGTTAAGGAAACCTTGTCCAGCAAATTTAGATCTTTAGCCAGAGAAGAAGTTCCCATTCCTTATGGTGGGTACATGAAAGTGATTACAGTGAATGTCTTTATATCATGTTGATTCACTATGCTGTGTTTCAATTTTTTCTTAAGAGCACCCTTCAATATGTCCTTTCATAGTTTCTAACACAGCAGCAAAATTTCAGAGCACAATTTCTAATATCTATAATAGTCCAACTCTTTCTGTTAATCAAAAAAAATTCCTTTGTCTCACTGTTGTCCAGAGTGCTTCTTTAGAATAGTCTTCACTAGCCCCAAACTGAGACAAGTATGATATTCAAAGGATGAAAGTGAATTCATACACCAATCACTATTAAAGAACTGACTGGCAATTAGTAGGCATGTCAGAGAAGAAAAAATTTATTCAATTTATTCACTACTTTTGATAACCAGGATGATATCCAGTAAAAAGAAATGTTAAACGAGCAACAGTATTTTTTGACCTTTAAATGTTTGTTCTTGATTTTTTTTCTACTTGCTCTATTCAGAGCTCCAGAACAGCTCGCTCAGAGGAAGACCGAGATTCACTGTGGGATGCCTGGGGCTCGTGGAGTGAATGTTCACGCACTTGTGGAGGAGGGGCTTCATATTCACTGAGACGCTGCCTGAGCAGCAAGTAAGTGGCTGAATGATTTTTACTTTATTGATGGGAAAATTCAACCTACTTGTACATATCAGAAGTAATCTGTAGAGGTTCTGAACTGAAAACTGAAATTTCCAACTCAGTGTCAAAAAATTAAGCTCTTTTTTAATTCAGACAAGCAGCCAACATGTTTGATAAAGCAACACCCTTTAAAATATAGTGAGAACACATGGGGATAAAAAGATGGCCTGAACAGCTTGCAGCTGACAGCTGCTGAAACTCAAACTTCCCTGCACTTTCACCATTTAAGTGGTAAGACTTCTCGTGCACTTGTATAAGGATACAGATAATTCACTGGATTTAGTACTCCACAGTCTCAGCCACACTGACTAGAAGAGCACCACATTGATCAAATGTGGCATCCTGAGTTACATAAGAAAGAGTGATAATTCTGCAGAGAGTATCTTACAAATTAAATTTCAGGTAGGAAGTCTTCCATACCAGCAAAGCCCCTCCCAACAAGCAGAAGTAAAATGGACCAGTCCAAAGGTGAAGTCTGGGTACCCAGTCAGGCATTTGACTGCTTGCAATGGAATACAAACAAGTAATTTTATATCTTTCACTCTATAGTATATGTAAGTTTTACCTGCAAAATATTTCTTGCAAATACTGTTTCTGCCTACTTTAGGAAAAGATGTATGTGATAAATGTGATGTGATATGTGATGTATGTGATAAATATTAACAGATTTCTGATAAAGGATATGAAGGAAAACTCCAGACCCAAACTTTATGGCTTATTGCCATCTCTGAAACCTTATATATTGTAATATAAAAAATGTAATACAATTTTCCATATATTTCCTCTGTATTTTCATTCATGTGCTTATAAAAATGGTGTTCATATAACAAATGGTGGCTATACAGTCCAATCATTTCCTATGTCTGACATTTTAATACATGATGTTGTTTATTGCAGACAGGAAACAGCTCAAGACATTGAACATAACATCAGAATAGAATATTGTGTATTTTTGCTTTACGTGTGGACAATTTTGTCTCATAGTTCAAGCATTTATTGAGTTGACCATGTGCAAAAGTCTGCTGGGAGAAAAGATAGGCAAAGGCATCTACTGAAATAAGTGAAAAACCAGTATTTTTCTATTCCATTTCCATGGATTAAAAAATAAAAAAAAAAGATAATTTGTTTTATATGTGGGGCCAAATTCTCATTTCATATTAGTTTCATAACAAATTGGATTCTGCATTCACCTCCAAATTTGAAATTGCAGAAACAATGCCTTAATTTTAATTACAGCATATCCTTTTCTATACTTAAAAAAAACAAGTGACCTTCAAGATGTTGCTTTAATGTAAATGTGAACCCAGGCCTATCAGGAGATCTGGGTAATCTGAGCAATGCCAGAGGTTGCTGACTAAACCTCTGCTCCCTCACTGACAACTGCCTCAGTAGTTTCTAGAAGTCTTGAAGTTCTAAGGAGTAGTAGTAATAGTCCTCTGTGGTATGCAAGTAGAAACTATTCCTTCTGATTTTTGGTAGCTAGTAGCAGTAAACCCTAGATAGTAAGATTTGACCTGAAATTAGCACTGTATCAAATGTGTGATAGCTTTTCCTTTTTTCCTGGTCTGTGTGCAATTTTAATTAAGTAGAAGATCTAAATCATTCATTTTTCTACTAAGCATGGATTTTAAGTTACTGAGAAAAAGGCAGAAAGGGAGCAGGGAAAACTCATCCAAGGTTTGCAAATAAGCCTGTGCACATGAGTACTTCAAACCTGGCAAGGCTAGAACAAAATGTCCACCTTTGTGGGACAATTTCTTGGTCATTAATCTCATGTATTTGTTTTGTATAATTGCACTGCACCATCAAAGAAGATACTAAATACTTCTGGCAAATGAAAACTGGCAACACTTTCAGATGTTTTGGAAAAAAAATTAATCCTAAGTATTTCTTATCCTGGAAGGAATGTTCATAGTGCCTTTATCTTCTACTTCTGTATAAGATGACTTTCAGAGCATCACATGAATAGAGAGAGCCCAGTGGATCTGCTTTGAAGAAATGCAAAGAAAAATTGCCCATTCCTAAACACCATTAGTATATATAGCTAAATAGACAAAACCAGTTTTCTTTCCAGCTTTCTTTTTTGCCAAAGTTATGTTAGTTCTTGTGTTGTTTGTTTTGGGAACATGTTTTGTGTTAGGCCTTCAGAGCTGTAATGAAAGAATGGAAAGTGTTAGTGAGAAATTCTGTTTTCTAGTGGTTTAGATGGCAAAAAATTCAGGGTAGGGGCTGTTTAACAGTACATTTCATTAGAACAACTGGTTCTGATTATGCTAAAGACAATCTTATAGTGAGATAAATAAATATGCCAGTCACACAAGCAGACAGGAGTTGCCAGCCCAAGGCAATTGTAAATCCTGGTATCCCATGCTGACAGTAAGTAGCACTGGGTCACTCTAGGGGTAGAATAAGCTCCAGGAAAATAACAATTTCTTAATTAGTAGTTAAAAAACATGCTAAACCTCAAAGGATTACACTTTTCATGCTTTTATTTGCATTAACTCTTTATAACTTTTGATATTATTTACACAAAACATCAGACTTTAAATGTTACTGAGTTTTGCCTCAACACTCTTAAAAGTGAACATCTGAGACTATTATATATTATATGAAGAAGTAACAATTTTTATTATTTTATCATTCTAGAGCATTTTGCCCATTGGTTTTCGAGGTTTTTTTTGTTTAATTGGATGCAAATCTCAGGAAAGAGAAAGTCCTCATCTGTCTCCTCTCTGTCATGAACTGCTATGCAGCATTGCTGATCAAAATCTATAGAGAGAAGAACTACAAACCTACTACTACTCTGTTTTTCTTGAGGGCCAAACTACAAGCTGTCGAACTTCTACAGAGAACCGAGTTTTATTAGCTATTGGATACTCTGGCTACAGAGATTATGAAAATACATAGGCAAAGTGGGTAGAGAGATGTGCTCAGAATCCAACTGTTGTTCACCCGCGTGTATAGCAGAGTGCTAAGCTAGTTACAAAGTCCAATAGGTACCGAATCTGAGTTAAAGGGCCAGAATTTGAGATCATCACTCTTATCTTCTGGAAACAGTATATAAACTGCTGAATAGAGTGGAGATTTTCCATCATCAGGTGAGGGTTGTATGTTTAGCGGCAGAAGAAAGTCAACATTAACATCTTTCTGACAACTTTCCATAGTTGTAAAAGTGTCAGAGATTTAAAAAACAACAACAACAAAACTATCAATAAAACAAACAAACAAAAAGAAAAAAAAGAAAAAAATAAAAAAGAAGGGGGGAACAAACATGTGAGAGTTAATCCCAGCTTTGTTCGGATGCTTCATACTGGCTGTATTACTTCCTGAAATATATTTTTCTCCTTTTCAAATGCATCCCTTCCTTTCTTCAGCTGATGGCTGCTTTTTGGTAATGCAAATGAACCACAAGTATGAAATATCCTTTCCACTAGCTTTGCTTGCTAAATTGTCTAAAGTGATTCACTAGTTTGGTTGTTCAGCCCATTGCCATTGCATTCTGCAGAATGAAAACTGTAGATCTGCATAAATGACTCTTAGCTTTATTGTAGTTTGACTTTGTTGACCTGTAGAATAGGAACCAAGACATACCTTTGTAGGTTAGGTTTAGTAAACTAGCTAAATTGGCTAAAATTAAGTCAATTTTAGGATGCGTGCATTTTTCATAAAGCAGAAGAAGCACAAAATAAGTTGATGTTTCATTAAGGAGTAATATTTTCTCATTTTGATCACACATATTCAAAAAAAGTTCACAAATCAAGTGGTTTGATGTCTATCAGACCATGATGGAATCTATACAAATTACTCATACTGGTTCAAAGTTAAATAAGAGAATAAGAAAACATTACAACAATTCTGACTAGCATTGAAAACAGGATACATAAAATACTAGAGATTTGAAAAAATATCATTTAAAGGTTCATCTATATACCTTTGATACCAAAATATTGTCAACTGTTGCTTCTTTGCAACTGAATTTAGATTGTAGTCCAAGCATGTGGCTGTCACATGTATTTTCAGGCTGCAGTGACAGACTCATCTGTCTCCAGAACTTTGATGACCAGAGATTCTGAAGTTTTTCAAATCTAACATTAATAAAAGGTCTGTTAAACTTGCTGAGTGAAAATTACAATAGAACACTTACTCTAGGTGTTGTGTTACTTCTTGATGAAATAGAAGCTAACATATGTTACTGAAGTTATTGTGCAAAAATATAAATGCAGCCTGCTCTATCCTGGCACTACTAAATAAGGCAAATTACTTCACTTTATTAAATGTTTCCTATAATTTGGAATTAGTGAACTCTGTAATCATGAGAACATTTTCTGGTTTCATTTAATGGCGAAGCTTTCCTTTCTTTTGGGGGAGATTACAGCTCTAACTCTGCCTAGTGACAGAAGCAGCAAGCAACAATCTTAAATTTGAGTCAATATGTTAACATGATAAGCAGCTGCAAATTTCACACAATGTAGATCAGCATTGTGATCTGTGGAGTGATTGATGGTGGTCTTCAGAGAACCAGTTAGCCACACTGTTTTGGCTGTCCTAGTTTCTGGCCTCTGTGCCTCACTGAAGCATGTAAAAATATATAAAATGCCTCTCTAATGTTGTGCACCCATGTAGTCCCTTACTAGAGCTGACATGAGGATGTTATAGGTTGGTGTTTCGTGTGATAAACTGATCTGTAGTAGAATGAGCAGTAATCAGCATTGTATCGACAGGTAAGTGATCGATATGGTCTCAATAAATCCATCTCTCCATTGAGAAGTAGCCTACCCCACAAAAATGTCTGTGAGGCCTTCGCATGGATGATATACTGTTCACATATTCACTGGAAGAGCTCTTTTCTATTCGTAAGTCTTTCATTAAGTCTGTTCTGAGTTTTAAGTTAAAAATAATTAAATCACTCAGGCTTTTGCATGATGTGGAGTTTTTGTAAGACTTACTTTTCCTGTAAGAAAGTTAAGATGTGATTCTTTAAAGACCCAATAGCTAGATTGTAAATGAGAAAGGATACATTTCATTGGAGGTGAGCTAACATACGTGATTTAGACACAGGTTCAAATTTCCTCAAAGCATGGAGAACTTGGGTTGCTGTACAGCACATTTGTTTTATAAAGACTTGCTGCAAAACTTGGATCCTGATCCAATCTCAGGCATGTCCATATTTGGGGTGTTAGTACTTTTGGGTCAGCAATGGGTTCTATATTGTATCTTTGTGATACAGCAGGCCAGGTGAGATTTAACATTGTGTTTCTTTCCACTTGGGCTATGACGAGACCTCTTGCCTTTGTTTTGCTGAAAGGCTTTTCTTTTTTTTCTTAATTTTAATTCTTGTTCATTTTTCTGCCTTTCTTGGATAGTGAAAAATGTTCACAACTGTAATTGCTTGCTGTATATCTGCCATACATGCTATATGTGCAAATCTAAAGTTAAAGACACTTTTTAAAAGATTCTTAAGAAAATAAAAAATACTGCACAGACAAGTATATAAGACTAAATGCTGAAAATAAACAGTATTCTGAAAGCACTCTGACAATTTTTTCTCTTTATTTTTCTTAAATTGGATTTTTGTTATTTTAATTGGACTAGCCAGTCATATTTTTCTGAGTTTTGGGTGTCACTTAATGCCAGCTGTTACTTAGAAAATAACAATCTGTGACTCAGAATAGGCAAAGAGTAAATTGGAAGTAAAAATTTGCCAGAAGGATACTGTGAAAAACTGTAACTAAAACTGCTAAATTCTAATAAAAATACATCTGCTGGTCAATTAGATGGCTAAGCTCATTAAATAAGGAAATTAAGTTGGTTAAAAAGGACTTTCCCCTCATGAACCCATCTCCAACCCCAACATTCTCAGTCTTTCTTTGTAGGAGAAGTGTTCCAGCCCACTAATTATTTTTGTGACCCTTCTCTGGACCTGCTTTAACAGCTCCAAGTCTGTCTTGCACTGAGGACCCCAGAGCTGAACACAGTACTCAAGGTGGGGTCCCGCAAGAGTGGAGTGGAGGAAGAGAATCATTTCCCTTAGCCTGGTAGCCACATTTCTCTTTATGCAGCCTAGGATAAAATTGGCTTTCTGGACTGTAAGTGCACATTGTACACTAATATTTAATTTTTCATCACCCAGTATCCCCGAATCCTTCTCTGTTCTTAGTCAATTCATTACTCAGTCTGTTTGTAGATTGCTGCCATCCAAGATCTTGTACTTGGCCTTGTTGAGCCTCAAAGGTTCACACAGAGACCATTCATGCTAAGTCTAATAGCATTATTTACATCAGAATTAGTGATTGCCTAATAGCAAGATAGTGAAAAACATTATTTCGAAAAAAATTGGCCTTTTGTGGCCTGAGATCAGTACCCATGTTTTTATTTGCCTTACCAGCCTCCTGCATATATTGACTGAAGTTGGTATTTTGCCTCCTGGTTGTTAATTTTTTTTTTTGTTCATGAAGAAAGAATATTCACAGGATCTGTAACACAGTTTGCCATGGAAAGTTGGCTTGTGTAGCAATGCCTATTTTTCTTGTCTCAAAGTTAAGTATTCATGTAACTCTTCTGGTGTTTCACATTTCAAGAACATGCAGGAGCTTGTAAGAAACAGTCTTCTAAACATAGAGAATGAAAGATTTTTACAGTTGCAGTGCCAAGATGTATGACAAAACATGTCAATGCATCTCTGCAACCCACTGTGGCAGGCAAGGTGCTTGTGAACAAAAGGCTATGGAAAAATCTTTACATGTCTTTTCAGCTTTCTACCAGTTGAATAATTTGGACATGAGGTTGTCAGACCTGACCAGATAGTTTCAAAAAGTGAACTCCTTAAAGGCAATGCACTTCTAATGTGTCTTGTGGTGGTGGTTTTAAGTAGCCAGAGTTTTTTATTAGCTGGGGGAGGCTAGGAGAGAGGCTTCTTTAAGAAGCTGCTGGAGTTTTTCTCTGCTCTAAGCTAGCTCAAGGTCGACTGCTAATGCCTCTGTGATAACATATTTAAGAAGGAGAAGAAAAAAAAAGCTGGGCAGAACATCATGGTGGCTTAAGAGAAAGGAGGGTGTGAAGTTTGATTAACACCAAGGTCAGAGAGAGGAGAAAGAGAAGATGCCTTAAACACTGGAATAGGACCCCAGCAAACCCGTGGGAGATCATAGGAACAAAAATTCGTATGCACACCCATGGAAGGATNGGGGAAGGTGAAGGATCTTAAAAGGGAGGGGTGGGGGGAGAAAGGTGTCTGTAACATCTATCAAACTTCCCACTCTTAAACTCTTAAGTTCTGATTTTAGTAGTAGTAGTAGTAGTTAATACTTGGCATTCTAAGTTAGAGCCTGTTTTGCTTGTGAAATAGTTAATAAACAGTCACTTGTAATCCTTACCACAAAAGTCGAAGTTTTTTTCCTTCTCTGAGAAATCTTAGATCTGTGTGTGGGCTCTCAGCATTTTAGCTGGAGTCAAACTATAACACTTGTTCATAACAATTTGGTGTTCATGGTCTTCCCTTGCACTTCCTTTATGGGAAAAGGAGTATCCTGAAAGAATAGACTCAGTTCTCATCAGAGAAGGTTGTATTGAGAGAAATTGTATTGATGATGGCAGGGGGCCATAACACTGTACAACATTACACTTTTGCTGTACAGTGAAAGAGGGAAGAACAAGAGGTAGGAAGCTGAGGAAAGAGAGATGCAAGATGGTGCTATTCTGTGTGTGTAGACTGGCTTCATGCCTACCGGCACTAGAGGAAGGGGAGGGCAGTCACAGCCTGTGTAAGATCTCCAAGGAAAAGACAGGCCCATAGTATACTTTTCTCATAAGTACAGTGCAGAAACCACAATATGTCCCAGAAAAGTGGTTATAAAGGAGTGTGAAAATAAAGAAGTGAAGATTATTCAACATTACATCAAATTGCATCAAAATTCACATGCACAAAAATAATTCACCCATGGGTTTTAGTTGCTTGTTTATGTGGAGACTTATTGCTTAAGGAAAGCATTTCAAACTTTGATGAGTCCTGAGAATGGCAGGAGTTGATGAGGTCCTCCTCTGCAAATTTCTTTCATCTTTGGTAATTACAGATAGAGGCAACCTTGGCATGGGGTTGCTGTTCTTTCTGGTATGGATTATTGTGAGGCTTTTAACTCTAGCTGAGCACAAATATGTGTCTACTTCAGACCTTTGAGGCGGGATCTTGAACTAAGTCCTTCTACCAGGGGTTTGGGTTGTTTGTATTAAGAGAAGTGAATATTTTAATATATTATACGTTGTTAACCTCTTTCAAAAACTTTATTGGAAACAATTGACTGAGTTCAGGGAAGGAAACATGACTCCCAACAGCTTGCTTTTCTTCCATATTCATAAGATAATAATTCCCTGTCAAGCCAAACCCTCAGCTACCTTTTTCCGCTGAAAAATCCCCTGCAGTGTAGACAACAAGGCTAGAAGTACCTCTTACTGCTCCCACTCTTTCTCTGCTCTCCAGAATGAATTTAGCGTTTTGGTTGGCTTCTGAGTTTTCCTACTAGCTGTATATAATCCTTGTTTATACCGTGCAGAGATCAGAGGATATATGGCGACTGTATCTCATGATACGGTCTCGTCTCACTAATCTGCGATGGTCCTTCCTTGCATGTTAAATGCTCAATGCTTTAGAATCCTGCAAGGTGTCCGTGCTGAGATATGCATGCAAATCCCATTGTTTTGAATCCAAAAGTAGATACTTGCACTGAAGAGAATCTGGAATACCATCCTGAAGCAGTGTTGATCTGAAACACAAACTACCCTGCAAATCTGTTGTGAGAATATATCATCTCAGGGTGAAAGCTGTTTGCCTTCTTTTGTTGATGACCAGTAACTGGGAACTAACGAACTTAAGCAACCAAAGTCCAAAGTCTGGTCTTGTGGAGGGGACAAGGGGAATTTTGCAAGAGAATTTTGAATCATCATGGCATGAGTGACATCTAGAATTACACATTTGATCTGAACATCTCTGGCAATTAGCCAAAGGAGGAAAAATGGAAGAAAGAAATCTGAATAGTTTTTTTTGGCGTATGTCTAATGAAGGTACATATTCTTTTCCCTAAGGCAAAGAATAAGTGGAAAATAAGTTTTTCATTTTGAACCAGATAATATGAAGAAGCCATGAAAAGAAGAAGGAACTGAGAGGCAGCTTACAGAAAGGAAGTTTAAGTTTCCCTGTCAGTTCAGCAGTTCTAAAGTTAATAAATTATAGTAATTGAAATTGTGGTAACAGCAAGTCAGTTGGAAGCAAAGTAATATCTGACAGGTTGTGTGGCATTTCTGAGAGACAGATGGGGCACGTATCAAGCTTGATAAACGAGCTATTCAGTGTGGTGTAAAAGGCCTGCACTAGGACTGCATGCATGCATAATACACCTTTTTATTTACCACCTATCATTAGCAAAGTACCTCCATGGAATGGAATATAAACAGGTTTTCACACTATCTTTAGAAACTTGTCTATATTGCTTAGAAATCACAGGGATAGTAGTAGTGTGTGGTGGGTGTCACTCAGGTGTTTGGTTATTGTTATTGGTTCTAGTTCATAGCCTATTGTGAATATAATTTTTATTATTGTCCTGCTAAAACTACTTTTTTCTAGTGCTTGATACTCTGTGCACACTTTTCACTTCTGTGCATGCTTGCAATGATCGAAATTTATTTGAATTAATTATTTTTCTATTAAGCTTTTAATAGCATTTTATATGCCAAATGCTACACAACACAATGTCCTATCTTTCCACTTAGATTTCGCCTAAAAATGTGATGAGGTTTATTTACTTTTTTGTCTTCTCTTGTAATCATTTATACCCCTGAGGTACATTTACAAAGCTCTGTTTTGCCCGGATTTTGTACTGACATGGATGTACATGATTACTGGAGGAATATCAGAATTAAGTCTTGTGGATAACAAAACCAGAATACTTCAATAACTTAAAAGAAGCCTATTATGTTTATTTTAAAGCTAACTCAGCGTGGAAAAAGTGCCTCAGTTTAAAAAAAAATGGGAAAAAGAATAACACAGATGCTATCCCTTCCCTTGGATAGTTCAAAATGGTTNAAAAAAAAAAAAAAAAAAGAAGGGATGTGTTTGGGTGGGAAAGTTGTGAAATGAAGAAATTAAAACTATTAGGAATTCTATTCTTTTGAAGAGTAAGTTTTAAAAGCCAAACCCTGCATTCTGATTTGTACTGAGGACCTGCACAGGGTATGCTGTCTGAATTCATAAAACACATGAAACTTCACCTAAGGTCACATATTCAGAATACAAGCTGCTGAATGCTAAGAAGGTATCTGGCTGTTGACCTTCCTTTGGGGAGCCTGGTCAGCATCAGGACTGATATGAGTCTGCTGTGGGAGAAGAGGAGAGCCATGGAGGGTGCATGTCAGAGTACGTGCTCTGCTTGACCTTGGTGGGCTCAACTGCACTTTGAATGCTGTTCTTCAGCAGGGTTCTGGGAGTAGTGAGGGGCTAGTGAATCGAGATGTTTTGTGCTCTTCCTTTCCCCTTATTTCAAATTGAGTAAAAGCCCTGTCACACTAGTCTGAAAGAGGGTAGATCTAAGCCGAAAGAGAGTAGATTAGGTATTATGAAGAAATTTTTTACTGTGAGGGTGGCAAGGCACTGGAACAGGTTGCCAGGAAAAGCTGTGGGTGCCCATCCCTGGAAGTGTAAAGCCAGGTTGAATGGGGCTCTAAGCAATCTGGTGTCCCAAAAGTGTCCCTGCCCATGGCAGTGGAGTTAGAAGTAGATGGTGCCTTCCAATCCAAACTGTTCTATGATTCCATGATTTCACACTGCTGCAGGCATAGTTGCTTCCTCCTAGTGCCCAGTTGTTCCCCAGCAGACAAAGCCTGTCTGCCCAGACTGTGTCAGTGCTAAGGTGTGTGCCTGGACAGGTGCAGAGTTTTGCCGTTGTGAAATCATTACAAGTTGCGTGGAGACACATGGTATTTTTAACACGATTCAGATGTTGGTTTACAGCTAAGTTCTGATTTCTCACCTCCAACCTTATTTTTAGCTGATACTATGTTCTAGAAAGTAATTTACTATGTTCTAGAAAGTAATAAAGCAAAAGTAGGAAACTGAGGAATTGTAGAATTCATACCTCAGTAGGGACAGAGAGACCTTTACTTTGGGCATAAGGGATGTGTAGGGGAGTAGATGTTTAGAGATACATATGGGAAAGATACTGACACAGTAAACATTAGGTGTTTGCTTTTTATATTCAGCAATTAATGGTTTTGGATTTGTTTTTAATTTTTGGATACAGGATCTGTGAAGGGCGAAACATCCGATACCGGACATGCAGCAATATGGTAAGTGAAATATAGCTTTGATATGACACAAATTGACACATATGACAATATGTCCATATTACAGCTAATAATTTGGTAAAGTGGTAGTGAGAATATTGTCATTATGTAAACATGCCCTTATAAAACAGAACCACAGGCAAACCTTTGTCAGTTTATTGAAAACTGGAGAGATTATGGCCTCATGCTAAAACTCTTTGGAAGAGATTGCAGAAACAGCCATCACAAATAGAGTGTCAATGGAACTTCAGAGTTACTGTTTACAACCTTTCTTGCAGATCCAAGACCACTTGCATTCCCAGTATTACTTCGATAACCAGCTGGTTTACATTGTGTAGTCTGTCAGGCTGGAGGATTAAGATGTTAAGAATTGACGACAAGTTAGTAGATATGTGATTCTATGATTCTATATCTTTCTTGTCACCTGTGCCCTCACAGCATTGTCATTTTGGAACATGTCTTAGAAAAATAATTTTACATAGCCTGTACCCGTGTTTTGACATTTTCAAGGTTCTTGCTTTTTTTTTTTTAATATGTTGCAAATACAGTTTTCAATACAATAAACTAAGAAACTTCAACTTCTGTCTCAACAAAGTATAACTGTGTTTTCACTGGCAAAAATTGAAATAGAGACTTTCATATGGAAAGTTTTATTGGGTGCCAAGAATAGTAACGACTCTCAAGTTACATGGAGAAATGTCAGTTTTACCAGTAAAGATGGAAAATGAAATCAAACATGCACTCGGCCAAGCCTTCTCATGCCTGATAGGGACATATTCAGAAGCCTTTCAATAGACGCTTTGTTTAAGAGAGTTTAAAAGTTTAAGTTAAAAATTGAATATGTTCACTTATATTTAGCTTATCTTTTCTTCAATAAACCACACTTCTAATGAAAGAAACTGCTTCTATCTGAAACTGCTTCTGTTGTAGTCTACTACGCAGCAAGATTTCTCTCAGTTCTTTCAGAGTTGGACTTTGGTGATCCTTGTGGGTCCCTTCAAACTCAGAGTATTCTGTGATTCCTCTGAAATTTGTTCTGAGTGTATCCTTTGGGTTCTTGAATTGTCTTATCAGTCTAACTTTCAGCTTCCCTGACTGATGACATCTAGAGTAGTTAATAGGTAGGTCTGCTGTCAGATTAGCAGTCCAATTTTCATCTGAGGATTTTAGGCTACACCACAATTGTGTAAGGAATGGGAATGTTGATTCATGTTAGTGAAGTTGCATGCCATAGCTTTGTGATATGACACGAAAAGAAAAAAAAAAAAAGGAAGGAAGCGAAACAAGGTACTATTATTAAAGGGTAATTGGACTACAGTTAAACCCATTAGTTTTGTTTTGGTTGTGTATGCATGCACATTGTGACACTTTCTGTGTCTGACCTGCCCTTACGTATGTTAAGAGCAGTAAGACAAACTAGTGTCCTACTCTGCTGGAATTAACTCTGATGAGAGGCTGAGGTTTTAACTGGGTTGTAACTCTTATTTTGGAATCATTGAATTTAACTTTCCAAGATAAGGAATATTTCTTTCATGCTATTTTTAGCTTAGGTTCTGCTTTGCAAATGTGACCTGAACAGTTTTACTTCAAAATAAAACCTTGTATAGTTTTGTCAGGCAATTCCTTTACATACCTTGTATTTGGCAATATGGCTCCAGAATTTCCAACATACAGTGAGGCATGTATCTGCAGAACTCAATTATTTTGTATCAAATAATCCAAAATAAAACTTTCAAACTTTCCGCTTTACTATGCTGAAATCAATGACAGTTTTGCCACTGAAATATGAAGACCCAGGACTGCATTTATGATTTCAAACTATTTTTTGGAAGAGGTCCTTAATAAAAGGATATGTTTCGTTACATGAATGTCCATTTGTTTTCTTTTTGTAAACTTGCAAAACTAGCAATAAATCAAACTATTGTCAAGCTTCTGACTGCATCATACTGTGGCCGGGCCTTCTAAATACAGCTTTATGTCAGAAGGAAAGTACTTAGCTGTGCTCATTTTGCAGACATTTGACTTTGGGGGATAGTATTCTCTACTTTTAAAATATGTCGAGTGTTTCTTTGATTCAGATGTTATGCCCTTCCATTTGTAGTCTTTACTAACCTTGGATACTGTGCGCCAGTATTTAGAACATCAGGCCCTGCAAGGGCACTGGGCCTTGATCAGCATCAGAACTTGGGCCACATGTTTCTGGGGCTGGGTACCACCTTGTGCAGCACTAGTGTAAATCCACACTTGCATCTCTGTTCTAAAATCCATGCTGTTACTGAGTTATGTAACTGTAGCATTGAAATAGTTTGTCTCTTTCAGAATAGTAAAAAAAAAAAATTGAATCATATACTATGTCTTTAATAAAGTCTACTGTTTTGTCTGCAGAATCCAAGGATATGTACACACAAATTGGATCTTGGAAACAATTCTTTAACCCTGTGGCTTGTTGTGGAATTCTGCACAACACAGGGCCCACAATATTTGTGTGTATTTTTGTTAACTAAGATTTTGCTGATTAAGATTTCATCCACAAAGACACAGAAAAATCTTGAGGATGGAAATTCCAGGGTCAGTGAGACCTACATTTTCATTTATTAGATGACAGTCTTTGCTCAAAAGGAAAATAAGAGTAAATTCCCCCGTTCTGCCCCTGCAAATGAAGCTAACTATCATGTGTCATGAAAAATTCTTTTTCGATTCCTGTGAAAATCAGTAGGTCCTGAAATACAACCCTTCATTACCATTAGCTTGTGCATAACTTGAGTGATGATGTTATTATTCATAAAATAGCCAAGTTTTTTATTTTTTTGCAAGCTATCTTTCTGTGATCTAACATGTTTTTTTTTATGACTGTGCAGGAAAGCAGGGGTAGTCACATATACTAAAAGCAAACTTTCAAATGTGAAATTGGAGAATGAGAAGAATATTTCTTGGAGTCTGGCAATGAACATGTTTTATAGGCACTATCATTTGCAAGATTTTGCTAGAGCTAGTTTTAATTCATCCTGAAATTAAATTACAGAAGAGAGAAAAAAATGAGATAAAGAAAAAGAGAGGCAGGGGGAAAGAGTGTTGGGCCTAATTATCCAGTGTCCTATATTAATTATTTCAGGGATGCTGACCCATTTTCCATAATGCAGACTGTAAGAGAGATTTATACTGTTGTCTACAAGGCTTCTAAGTCTTTAAAAGAATAGATCCAGTCCAGCATGTTTGCCACTTGCATTGCCTGTTGATAATCAGAAACTGGAAAGATTATGGGTATGAAGATGCATGTGTAAATAGTAAAAGAAGGAATGAGAGAATCTGAAGGTGAT
>WEIV01005686.1:47030-79717 GCA_013390005.1 Calyptomena viridis | reverse complement strand
CAATTGTCCACTGGCATACCTACTAAACAAGTTGAAAAAGGCTTTTTTGGTTTTGAATGAGTCAGACAGATGGTATCCAGGCCTGACACATTTGCTAGAGTTTCCCATATGCTCTCTCTAGGTTGATTCATGGGCAGTATCGCCACATTGCTTAAGGCAATTGATAAGATTATAAGGCACAAATATAATACCTGATCAGATTTCATTTTCAATGATCTTATTTCCTGTGTAAGTCTGTAAAAGTACGATACTGCAGGAGTGGTTCTTGGGGTGTCCCACATGGGCCAGGAGTTGGACTCAATGATCCTGATGGTTCCCTTCCAACTCAGCATATTCTATGACTATATGAGAATATAGTCACTGTGTTGGAGATGAAGAGATGTATTTTCTGGATTGCTCAGAGCAAAAGTACTGAAAGCAACTTTTAGTTTACCATCCTAATGGCTTACAGTGTTACAGCAACCGGGAAGGAATTGAGATAGTTAAGATAGGACATTTTATAAAGCATTTTATAAAGGGTGCCTTCTCTGTGCCTCAGTATTCATTCCTGATTTAAAGGTGATGGTTTTCACTCTCGGTCTCACTGCATTTGTTAAAAAGGTGCAATATTTAGAAATTAGAAGATCCCTCTCTCATATTTATCCCTGCATTGTTCATATTGTTTGGAGGTTTAGAATTACCAGTACCTTAGTGGCATATTTATGAGTTTTTGTTTAATCATGAGTTTTTGAGCTAAAGTCTTTGTTTGGCATACTGGCCACCTATTAGTCAGAGGAGACTTCTGTTTGTATTCCAAAACCATTTGTGTGTAGAACAAGCTGTATCCCTGAATCTTTGATTCAATGAAGAATATGGTTATAGAGTCTTAGAAAGATGTTTACCTTTTATTTACGTAGAGGTAGGCTATTGGAGAACTTATGCAGTAGATGATTCAGATACACTTCATGGCATGGGCAGTACACATGACTCTGATAGTTCAGGAATTGTGCAAACTGCTTGCATCTTGCCTCTCTCCATATTACGTAAACATAAATTTATTTCTCTTCCATGAATAGATGGGCTATATCTTGCCCTCATTGTTTATGTAAAATGCCTAAAAATGAATGGGAATTAATTTCTAAGCATTGTTTTTTATTTCTGTGGTTTACTCTTAAATCCGTAGTAACACAGACAGAACAACAGTATTTTTAAAATAAAAAAACCTCTGAAGGTATTGCCTTTTATTTCTTCCTACTTGTCTTGTTCCTCCTAAATATTTTAAATTCCTTTCTATATGGATGTCTTTGTTATTCGAGTCCCTTTTCCTTCTTCCTTTTTTAGAATCATAGATTACTTCTCAGATGTAATCTTTTGAGTCTCCTTTTGAGTTTATCTCAGGTTATAGTATGGTCCATTGGTATAACTACCTTGAACCACCATGATGAGGTCAATAGAATGCTGTTTAAGAGAAACAGTATTTTAATGTTCCACGTTAGGAAATGTTTTTATAAATAGAATTAATAGGTATGCAGAGCACAACACTTTAAACACAGTTTAAAACTTCCATTTTCTAGTTTAATATTCCCTGTTTCCAAAACAGATTGCTGTACTTTAAATCCTTTCCTGGGTTTTAGAGAGTATAAGCAATTTCTGCATAGCAGTTGGAGTTACGAGGTTGGAGTGTGCTGGGTTGACCCTGACTGGATACCTGGCACCCACCAAAGACATTCTGTCGCTCACCTCTGCAACCAGATGGGTGAGGGAAAATATAACTGAAGGTTCATAGTTTGAGATAAGGACTGGGAAAGAACATTGATTACCATTACAGGCAAAGCAGATGACTTGAGGAAATTATTGAATTTATAATCAGGGCAAAATAATGAGAAGTAAAACAAATCTTAAAAATGTCTTCCCTCCCTCCTTTCCAGACTCTACCTCCTCCCCCTGAGTGGTGAAGGGAGATGGGGAATGGAGTTTATGGTCAGTTTATCACCCATTTTTCCTGAAGCTGCTCAGGGAGAGGAGTCCTTCCCCTGCTCCACCATGGGGTCCCTCCCATTGGAGACAGTTCTTCATGAACTCCACCATGAGTCCTTCCCCACAGGCTACAGTTCTTCATGAACTGCTGCAATGTGAGTCCCTTTCCATAAGGTGCAGTCCTTCAAGCACAGGCTGCTCCAGCCTGGGTTCCCCACAGGAACACCAGTCTTACCAGGCAATGTACTCCAGTGTGGGCTCCTCTCTCCACAGGTCCCTGCCAGGAGTCTGCTCCTGCATAGGCTTTCCATGGGGTCACAGACCTCCTTCAGGCGTCCACTTGCACCAGTATGAGTTTTCTCCACAGGCTGCAGGTGGATTCTCAATCCTTGTGGTAATCCACAAACTGCAGGGAACGACCTTCTTCACAATGGTCTGCACCACAGGCTACCGGGAAATCTCAGCTCTGGTATGGGAAGCTCCTCTTCTTGCTCCTGCACTGATCTTGGTGTCTTCGTAGTTGTTATTCTCCCATATTATCACTGTGCTCTTCTTTGAGTAAAATTGTGTCTGCACAACTTTTTTTTCCTTCTTAATTATGTTATGACAGAGGAGGTGTTATTACCCCTCTCTGGCCCAACCTTGGCCAGTGGAAGGTCCATCCTGGCGTCAGCTGGCATTGGTTCTACCGAATATGGAGGAAACTTCTGGCAGCTTCTCACAGAAGTCACCCTTGTAATGCCCTCCTGCTACCAAAGCTTGATCACACAAACCCAATACATAGAGTTGCACTTCTTACTTTGACAGTCATCCTTGATTGCAGCTGAGAAACTCAAAATAAGTTATATATACTTTGTGGAAGCAGCATTTCAGACTCACCAATTACTGTCTGCACTGAAGTAAAAACAAGGGATCATCTGTTATAGAAGCCACAGTGAAGTGTGTGATTTGTGGTTTTGCTTTAAACATTTCAGCCATAGCTCAGTACAACAGGAGTCCTTCTCTGTGAAAAGTCACTACATCCTCTACAAAGCTTACATCATTTTCATATTGAAAGATTAGACAGTGAAAATGTCCATAACTAAGCACTCCCTTTTAGCTAACTGCTGAAAGGGTGCAACAAAGTAAATCCTTTTATGAAAGGCAAAATGTGCAACCGTGGTCTCTGAAAGACAGAGTAAACTGTAGTGCAAAATTCTGAAAAAAAAAAAAAAAGAATGATGCTACAATTAAACATCAGCATTTTATTGAACTTTTTTACTACAGAAATGCTGTTTAGGATTGAAAGCAGCCTTTTGTTTCTTCTCGCAAAACTGCCCATCTTTCTCCTTTACAGTTTTTTAATTTTACATGTTGTTGATTAAGAGAGCTGCATCCCAGAAATGCTTATCTTAATGACTACTATTTATGACAGTGTTAAACTGTTCCTTACAGATCTACTTCCAAATACTACTAGAAGTAGCTTAAAAATTTCTGATTTATTGATTCCTAACACGTTTTTATGCTGCGCTGCACAGTAAAGTCAAGTCAGCTAACAAGCTTGGTTTCCTTAGTTACCTCTAGCTGGTCAAAAGTTGGACTTCATACTCTTGGAGGTCTTTTGTTGTTTCTGTGTCCTGCCCAAGGCAGAGTTGTTGAACTAGATTACCTTTAAAGATCCTTTCCAACACAAATTATTCCATTATTCTATTTTCTGATTCTGTTTACACCAGTACTTAAGTGGCTATATAGTGTGTGTGCTTCTAATTTTTTTCAGCAGAGACAGAGGCTACACTGACTGGTACATAATGTCAGAAGAGTGAAAAAATTTGCTCTTCTTTAAACAGATGACTGTGCTGTATTTCCTATGTATCGTGACTCCAGGATTGAGAGTTTCTCTTTCTCCCTTCCATGTACAAAGTGCTGCTGCATGCATTCTTTCCAAGTCTCTGGCTCAGCATGAAATACAGAGCTAGTCAGGATAACGGTGTCAATTTAACACCATATTTAGTGTTTAGTGTGTGGATATTGTACTCATTGACATGGTAAACCTGCTTCAGACAGGTAAAATAAATGTGGGTAATCACCTCAACAGGCTCTTGAAGGCTCATGAACCTTCCTTGGGCCTTGATTGTCCATATGGGATGCAGTTGGGCCACAGCTGCAGAAATCTGCACCTGAGCTGGTGGCTGCTCCTAGTCATTCCTCAGCTTGGGATCTTGATTTCTTTGCATGCCTTCCTCAGACCTTTGAATTCAACTCCAGTTTTGAGGAAGGAGAAGGCTGGGAGTCTGTCCCACCCTGTGTGAAGCCCTGGAAGAAAATGGCTGTTATACTAGAGACTGTTCTCACCATTCTTACTACCAGTAACACTAGGGATCATGTACTGCTTTTGACAAGCTCCCTTTTTTCTACACTTNTCTTCTTCTCACAGCCTACAGGACTCCATCAGGCCCCACTGCTCCCCACAGGATCACAGCCTCTCTTTTCCAGCACTTTTCTGTTCCAGCGTGGAAAAATCTCCCAGTCTTTCCATGGGTTCTCAGACGAAATCTTTGCTCCTATGATTCCTCACAGATTGCTGGGGCCCTATTTCAGTGTTTAAGGCATATTCTCTTTCTCCTTCCCTCTGACCTTGGTGTTAATCAAACTTCACACCCTCCTTTCTCTTAAGCCGCCGTGATGTTCTGCCCAGCTTTTTTTTTCTTCTCCTTCTTAGATATGTTATCACAGAGGCGTTGTTGGCTGACCTTGAGCTAGCTTAGAGCAGAGAAAAACTCCAGCAGCTTCTTAAAGAAGCCTCTCTCCTAGCCTCCCCCAGCTAATAAAAAACTCTGGCTACTTAAAACCACAACACATGTTATCTAACCATGAGAATTCTGAGAGACAATAACTTCCCAAAGGAGATTTTTACCTGTATTCCGGTCTTAAATTCACACAAGAGGACTGAAAGTGACTATCATTTGCCTGTTTGATGACAAAGTAGAGAAATTAATGGCCTTTGTTCCATTAATTCTCTACAAACAGGCATCATTTATGTTTCCATCAACCTGTATTCATTTTTAGAGGCATTCCATCCTCCATTAAAGCTTTCAGTAGTAATCTTTTCTTTCTGCCGAGACTATGATAGAAATTAAGTGAAAAAAAAACACAGGAAAGTATTTTGGGAAAAAGTTCTAGGTATTTGCATAGTGCTGGATTTCAGTCTCATGTGTTCAGCTATTTCTGGCTTCTGTTTGTTGCTGTTTATTAGGGATTTTTTTCTGGGCTGTAGAAACACCAGAAGAAAAATGCAAAAGGTGTAATAATAAGTGTATTCTTTATGCAAGACAGTGTCTTATTTTTTATTGGACACCTGGAAGGCATTATAATAGGATCACTTCTAAGTTGTCTTTAAATTTAGACCAACTTTTTGACATTATAATTATAGTGGGTTTGCAGTTTCTGATGTCTTCATCAAGCTCCTAGGCCTAAATGCTCAAAAAAAATTTTTTTTCTTTAATACTCAGTTAAAATCTCAATGTCTTTTGCAGATATAACACTTCAGAAAGTACTGGATTCTTCATTTCTTATAGTCAGCTGCTTTTGAACTGTGTCAAGCTGAACAGCTGAACTGCTGCTTGAATGTTTGTGTATTACTCTTTATCCTCATCTACCTCACATTCTGTGGAGAGCAAATCTTAATGTTGTTTTCTTGTTGATGAGTATCAGTTTTTCTGAGATTAAAGAAATAGCTTTTCCTTAAGCATGACATCTTTCCAGCACGCAGAAAGGATTGAGGTGGAGAACCTTATGATTCGTAAGAGTAATACCCAAATGCTTAAATTGCTATCATCAGGTAACAACATTTTCATGGCAGAGAATGGCAAGGAAATGCTTTTTTTTTTTTTTTTTTTTTTTTTTTTTTTTTGTGTGTTTTTGGTGTGTGTGTGTGTCTGTGTGTGAAAAATCTCCATTTCTGTTATTAGAAGTTCCCTTCCATGCCCTGAGCTATCATTTTTCCACTTCATGGTCCAACAGAGACCGGCATGACTGCAGAGATACTTTGTTCTGGTCTTTCAGCAGAAACAACAGGTACTGTTGCTGCCAAGCAGATCAACTTGTCTACTGTGCCTGTCTTTGACCAGCAGTACTCAGAGCACCTCTTTGCTGGGGTGGGAGAGACAGAGGAACACTGCAATTTGGAGGCTTAGCAAAAATAAGAAATTCAAAAGGGCAGCTTGAAGACTTCTAAGCATTCTCTTACAGTTGCCAGGAAGTCATCTTTGTATTTCCTTAGCACACCTAAAAGTCTGAATTGTGTAAAGCAGTGCTGAGGGTTTAGTGTTGTATTAAGATGGCAAGGTATCTGCACTGTCTGTGCAGTTTTGAGAGTCCCAAGCAAAACAGGTGTGGGGGTCTCACTGAAGACCTTGGCAAGGGTTCCAGTTACTGTGAAGATCCAGGCCTAGCATTTTAGCTAGTTTCCTCTATCATCCCAAGTGTCTTCTCATAGAGCCTTTATGCACTTCTCTTACACAATAAGCACCATGCTGGAATACAACACAGACTAATCAGTTTCAGCAGTGGACTGGGGACATGTAGCCTCTCTCAAGTATTTGAACTGCGAGTGATGTCTGTTCTTTGATAACACAGATTATGTGATTGCCTGAAGCACCAGGAAGTCTGTGTTGGCACTGTTAGTAGCAAAGTGCTGCAGCTGGATCCCCGTTGATCCAGCCGACAGAGGACCAATTCCTGCCAGCAAAAGAAGCCTGTACGCTCAATTTCAAGCATGTCATGAAGTGACCAGCACTGACAAAGGATCACAGTCAAATGTAATGTGTCATAAGTGCCAATTAATTGTTTTTACAAGTTTGTGTTTCATGGTCTAGGAGAAAAGAATGGGTCCAGTAGGCAGACTTCATTGAATTTACCCTTGGTTTCCCAAGGACACTGCTCTGAGGAAGCTGAGGGGAAGCTGCCTTGATGAATTTTGTCTTATGATAACCTTTGTAATCACCTTCTGGTGTTGTATTTTAATCTTCTTCAAAAGGTGACAAATCTTTCCCCTGAAAATACTAAGCTATCTAGACAATAAGTGTCTTCTCCTTTTGCAAAAGAGCAGACATTTCAGTGATCACCTGCTATAGAGCACTAGCAAAAAAAGTTAGGCCTTTTTTTTCTCTCCTCCATCAATAAAAGCACAAACATTCAAGAATAAAGCAGAAACTCCTTTTTACTCTAGCAGAATACAGGCATGTATTCAATTATATCAAGCCAAAACCAAAGATAAGTGTGAATGAAATGGATAAACGAATAAGTGAATATGAATAATCACAGAAGCCTCTTTTCTTCCTACTATCATCTGTTTATAAACTCTTGGAACTTAATTCTGTTTCAATGTTGCCTCTTAGAGTGTCAGCCTCTGGATTCCTGTATCATCAGACAATTAACTATAAAAAGCTTTGTTTCCACATCTGTGGATTCTCTCATGTTGGCCCACGAAATAAATGGATTTGTTGTGTATGACTAAACCAGAAAAATGCAATTTTTTTTTTTTTTGGTGTGTGTGTAGGAAGATCCCTTATAATGAAATTTGCATATAACGAGTTACTTTTTCCCCACATCGAATATTTTAGAACCCCTATAATCCTCATTTAGAAGTTGCAGCTTTAAAATTCATTTAATTGCTTCTTTTTAAATCAGGATGGTTTCAGAATGAGTTTGCATTTATTTTTCCCCCTGAGGGTAACCTAAGAAATAGCAGTTTCTCTTGAGTTCCTTCTGCTACTGTGTGTTTGCTGTTGCTTCTAAAGCTTTGGCTCAGCCATGATTCTCAATGTATTGTGTCTGCTGTGCTGGTTAAGTGAGGCTCCATAAGGCTTTTGGTCTTAGAAATAGTAGTAGCAGAGAGCTCTGGCTAGCTGAGAATGCTGTGCTGATGGTACAGATACCAAGGAGCATCTGCAAATTGGTTACAGTAGATCAGTAGTAGGTAAGGCATCAAGCAGCAACAAATCACTGAACTGGCTATTCATGTTTCAGGTGTTGAAACACTTATCTTAGTTGCTTCAGTGGTTGTATTTAACAATTTGGGTACTTGATCAGTAACTGAAGTTTCTTTACACTGCCTGAACTGTTGCAAAATAGTTTGGCTCAAGTGCCAAGCAAGTACATTAATTGCACATGTCACTGGGCCTACTGTTACCAGCACAGTTACAAATTGCCTTGCCTTTGTGAAAATCATTTTATGGCCTTCAGTTATAGCTGGATTGTGGTGTACTTGCAGATAAATTCCTGGGAACCTAGTGCTAGGTTCCTGGGAACCTAGTGCCTAGTGCTGGGTGCTGGGCAAGACTGCCTGTCACAGGATAATATTGGCAAGCTGTGCCAGAAAAATGCCAGAAAAACACTAGAGTTGCAAACTGTCATCTCAAGGTGGTGGTGTCTGAAGGGCAGATACCACTTTGGCAGGAGCTGTGTGTCCCTGTGTCACAGACACCAGCCCAGATGCAGTTTGTACAGGCTTGAGCTTGTTCTCTCCATAATGATTTAAAGAGTAGAGCAGTGCTTCATCTTGACAGTAAAACAGAATTTTGAGCCCAGTTGAAATGATAGCTCTGATCCAAAACTTTCTTCAGCTGAGCAGTGACAATCCACACAAGTCCCAGATTGAGCTCCACATTAGTATCTATGTGAAGAGCAATTTTGTTTTTCTCAGATTCACAGACCTTCTTGAACTGCAGACATGCCCTTTGAAGAAGAGAGATTTATTTATAATTGGCTAGATTTGCAAGCTTGCTTTATTACATTATTTCCTGCCCAGGGTTTCTTAATACTGAGTAGAAATTATGATGAAAACTTCTTACTTCAGGGCATTTCCAGGCTGGCAGGGCTGGAGCAGAACCTGTCATTGCTGGTCCAGTTTTATTTCTGGAAAAACTACTGAACTGAGCCAGAGTTCAAGTCCGTAAGGGGAACATATGCACACATAATACTCATGCATGCATTGATGAGTTAGTTCCAACTCCTGTTGTGGGACTTGCAGCCTGTGTATATTAAACTATACACAAACAGTTGATCTGCTAATTTGATAACCATCTTTTTTCTTGCAGTGCCCTGTAAAAATTATTTTGCTAATGTGCATCAGTCATGTTAATGGGTGTCTGTTTTTCTGTTTTGCCAACCTACGGACTGTCAGTGGAGTAAAAGTATATGTGTGTGAATCAAACTCAGCATGAAGTATGGGACTTCAGCCCAAAATGTAATATGGAATCTTTACCTCTGAGCTGAACTGTGGTATCTTGTGCCAGAAAAAAAATACAGGCTTGGCCAACTAGGGATTAGCTGTTATTACTCTGGCTTTTTGTTGCTATATTTTTTATACTAAATCCATAAGGACAATAAAAAATCAGCTCATTTTAGAGGTGGTAAAGAAGAGCTGGGCAGTCAGTTGATAATCACTTGTTATTTTCTCACTCTGGTACTACATGGCTGACATCTTCCATATACTGGGAGACTTCTGGAGCTCTGCATAATCTGCCTTTACTTCTTTAAGGGCATTTATCCACAGTAGCAATGAGCTTCATAAAAGCACCTTTAAAAGTGTACAAGAGCTTCATCCAAAGCTTATCAAACTTATAAGTGCATGTTCTTGATTTTAATGGAGTTTGGATTATATTGTCAGGGAACTTAACAGCACTGCTTCTGACATTTTTTGTGGTAACAATCTTTAGTTCAAGCCCCTGACCACACTTCAGCAATTTGAAACTCAAAAAATTCCAGTGTGGAAAATCTGTGCTTCATTATCCTGCTTTAAGGGAAGGAAGCTTACCATCTAATAGAAATGGGTATGAAAACTGCTTACTTCAGAACATTTTCAGGCACAATTTGCTGCAGTAATCCATTTTCTTTCCTGATGGGGTCTTCCTACCCAGACCTTTATGGATTGAAAAATAATTCATCTGCCTAACCCCATCCCCCGGATATATTAAGATCAGGACTAGAATACATTAGAAACAGAAGTTTCTACACCACGGAAACTTCAGAATTTCAACATTGGTTCCAATTTCAAAGACAAGGAGTTGACATTTCAAAGCTTTTCAGAGAGTGAAATATTCCCCAGACCTCTCATTAAAAAATGTCAGTATTTTGTTTCAAACCGTGTCCACCAAACCATTACTCTGAGCTGTATATTAGAGGTACAATATCCTTATTCTCTCCTTGATCAGTCTATCAAGCTGATCAAGCAGTACCTTCCATGGTGCTCATTTTTGTGACAAGGTCCTCAAAAACCTCTAGTCAGGTGAATATGCCCATAGGTCAGTGTCTTGGCAAGCTCTTCCGGCTCTGCAGCCCAAATGAATCTACTTTTCTTGATAGTTGACCTCTCCTACTGTGTTGTCTCTTTGGCATCACTGATAACAGCCATTTTAAAACCTTCCCTCTGTGTTTTGTTCGTGTTATTGGGTGGATGCTGAAACAAACAATTCTGCCTTCCCATTCCTTGCAGATTTCTGCAGATTTCTGGGAGAGTAGTGACATATTTTCATCCATTCTGAAATCTTTTTCAGTGAGTTCTTTGTAGCCTTGATGAAGAGTGAAAATAATGTTATAAAAATGACATGTTCTTATCTGCACTCAGCCAAACCTGTGTTTCCTTTGCTCAGAAAGACAAAAGTTACTATTGTCACGAACTGTGTATTTTTTCAGGAGCATTTTAATATTCCCTTGTCTGATCTTTTGCTTTCATAAGAGTCCAGCCTATGTTTTCATATACGAGCTATACTAACAAGTAATATAACAGATATGGAGTAGTGTTTTTCATTTTAAAGCAGCAGTGACTCCATTGCAAACACTAGCAACCTTTTTACTGCATGTAATTACCTTCAAAAGATGGAATAAGGATTTCCTTAGGTAGTGATGGGGGAAAAAAAAGAAAAGAAAGAAGCAGTGAACTTGGTAATGTTTTTTATTTCAAGCATTAGTTAATCACTCATAAGGGTTTTTAATGAAAATTTTATTCATTTTCCCAGAGTTCTATATATCTATTAAGACAGATAATCTAGCAGAGTAAACAAAAAGTTCTGCAGAAACCTTGGCGAGCAATAGGAAATTTATTTAATTTCATAAAAATTTTAATAGCATAAAATCATCTGAGACACTACCAAATACAGGAAGGTTATATGCATTTTATACATACCACAAAGAGTTGTTATTCACAGAGGTATCCATACTTCTACTTTACTCATACTTCCAGTTGAAATACAGCATTTCAGCAGAATAATTATTTTTATGCTATACACTGGTAATGGCTGTCAAACTCAAAAAAGAAACAAATCTCAATATAGCTTCCTTACACACCTGGGATTTTGCTGGTGGTTTCCTCTACAAGTTGTAACCTAGCTCCAAATTGCTCAATTTATAAATTCACTTTAATCAGGATGCGGCCCATGGCAACATGTGAGCTGATGATTCATAAAGTTAAAAATGCTTTAAAGTAGTTAATGCTGGTTTTTTAAATTGGTTACTTCATACCTGAATTTAATATGCAACCCATTTCACATCCAAGCAGTTCACATATTCATTTCAAAATAGGCATAAAAATAGGCACAAAATAGGCACAAAAGCATAAAGATTTGTGTACAACTCTAAACTGAACTAGGGTTCATACAAGATTGAGTATAAAATATATTATTAGCAGATATGAAAGAGAATTCTGACTTTTCTTCTGTTGTGTGGGTTCCCAAGCAGGACCATACATTAGCACTGTGGGTGCTAATGATCTCTAATGCTCTAGAAAGAAATTGATCTGATTTGTAGGCATTATATCATTCCGTTTTCTGATCATGCAGGTGATTCTTTTTACCATCCTGTCTACACAGAGGCATTCTTGGAAGTTAAAGCATACCAGCCTGCATATGTGAAAGGTGGTTCAACTCCTGTAGGGATATTCTTTTTCAGAAGGAAAAAAAAACCCACATAAATCTTACATGGTATCATGGATATAATTTATATATCTACACTTGGAAGTTCTGTATGGAGTAGTCACAGTCCAGATACTCTTAAGTTTGCTTTAGCTTTCTAACAATTATTTATCGTGGTGTTTCAAACGCATTGAAGTGTCTCTTGCAGTCTTGGTATGACTAGGTTTTCAAGGAAATATATCATTTATGTGTGCCTGTTACTCCATTAATTCATTTGTAGATATCATAATATAATGCTTAAGTATAAGAGGCTTGCCCCAGTTCTGACCTGGAAGAAGTTATGATAGTTTCATGAAGCCTGAATCTAAATCTATAATGATTTAAATTAAATTAATTATACTGCCAATATGACAGATAACCAAAGAAACAGCTATTGTGCCACTAGTAAAGTGATGATGTTAGAAATGGGAATTAGATTGCTGAAAGTAAATACTAGTTATTAATCAAAGTCTGCATTTTCATAGGCACATGAAGAGAAAGTGTCCAACTGAGAAGTACATCTCACCCTAGCAGAGATCTGTAATTCTGCACATACAGATTTGCATAAATAAGAAATATTAGTTTGAATGTTTAAGTGAGCAAGTTACACATACAGCTTTTATAAACCTTAATGGTAAGTGCCGTATTTACTCGTATCATTTTCTAGGACCCAGTGCTCTGATTTAACTGAAACTCAGAGATACAAGGAAATTTAAAGCTGAAACAAGCACTTTATTTAAAATCCCTGTGTTTGGCCAAGAGTCTTAAGCACAAACTCATTAGAAGTTATATACAAATATTTTTTCATTGCTTACTCTACATGCCAGAATGCTAGAAGGCCTCTCATTTTCTAGCACTTATAAATATATAAGACTGTTAAGACTTTCCTAATTACTTGGATTTCAGTTATTTATATGCAAAATTCATAACTGGAATGCAAAAATCAAAGTTAAAAAAAAGGCCTGCATTAATACTGTGTTAAAAAAATTTATATTCCATTAGTTAATTTTAAATGTAGTTAATTATAAATTTATATTTGATTCTCCTGAGAATTATAGGGGCTTTTCAAACTGAAAAACCTACTTTATGTACTCGACTTCTAAAATTTTTAACCAAACAATTTACATACGGGCATAAAGCCAATTTCAAATCAGATAACTGCATTTCTGACTCTCAATTCTTTCATTGCAATCATTCCCTCCTTCTTTATCAGATCTTTTACAATGTCTGAACACAGGCATTGACAGTGTAGAATGGGATTATTGTCAAACATGATTAAAACCACATGGTTTTCCCCGCTGCATAGCAGGTAAAATTTCACTGAGCCATGTTACTATTAATTCATAACTGCTCTTTACTTTTATCTATGTGTCTACTTCCTATCTGTCTTCTTACCTTTTTCAGGCATTTTTCTTTGTGAAACTCTAAGAAGTGAAATTTCCGATAGGACTCTGACCAAGAAGTATCCACAATGCTCTAAAATAACAACCTTCAACGTGTTCTTTTCTTCCTCTGGACTGCAAAAGCTATTGAGTACTAACCTGTTCACTATCTTACGCCTGACTTCAGTGCAAACTTCCAGCCATAGTTGCTTGGTCTCTTTTATTGCTAAGGTACTTTGTGGCCCTCTAGAGATGCTAAGAGATAAATTTAGTGGTAATTACTTGCAGAGAAGGATCGAGCAGTCAGTTGGTAGGTGCTCATGTTGAACTGCACATACTTTTGTCTTGTCAGATCGTTGGCTGTGACCACCAGCTGGGAAGTGCTGTCAAGGAAGATAACTGTGGGGTCTGCAATGGTGATGGGTCCACCTGCCGGCTGGTTCGAGGCCAGTATAAGTCACAGCTCTCAGCAAATAAACGTAAGCTGTTCTTTCTAGTAACTTCCGTCTTCCCCTCTTAGTGAGGTACTAATTTCTTGCAAGCTAACAGGTGCAGAAGAGGCATGCTGAAGATACAAGCTCACATGATCTTTAAACTGTTTAGTTTTCCTGTGACATTTCAGTGAATTGTTAACTCTCCAGCACAGAGCTTGTAACTGAGAGACAGTCAAATGTAATAATGACATAGAACTGTCTTTAAACAAGACTTGTAAAAAGACAATTTTTTTTTTTTTAAATTGACATTATTATTATTTTCCCAGACTCATTCCAGTAAATGTTATATATCTATATAGCAAAATAATGTATCATACTTAAATATTTTATTCCCCAAAATGGATAAAATGTGTTTATCCTGCTGGACATCTTGAAAATGCATACCAGAATGGTACCAATAAAATTAATATTAGAATACCAGTTGTTAATGAACTTTTTAGAACTTGAGTATTTGTCTTTTCAAATAGAAAATTTGAATTCTGTATAAATATTAAAGATTCCTACCTTTGCTAAATATTAAAGATTCCTACCTTTGCTATTAGTGTGATATTAGAGATGTATATGAGGAGAATGTGTGTTGAGTAGAGTTTAACCCCAGTGTTAAAAAAGACTTAGGAGACACTGAAATTCCTGGATAATTTGAGCATGGCAAATCAGATCTTGAAAGATCTTGAAAGTGGAACATGGTTCAGAAGAGCCTGAAAACTTGAACAGGCTTTATGTCCGCACAACTCTTGTGGCACTCAGACAGACTGCTTACGTTTGCCTCCTAACTTTGGGATATTAAGAGGCCACAAAAGTATGAATATTTCATCCCATAAAGCTCTCCAATGTGAGAGTGTCAAGAATTCCTGTGGTGCATTACAGAATTTGAAATGTAAGAAGGTCCTAGTTCATAGTTTTGAGATATTATAGATACTATAGGTATTTGGATGAATGAACGCATTCTTTAAAAGTTTAAAAGTTCTTATTATAGTGTTTCCTCTCTCTGTTGATTCTTTTTAGTTTTTGATACACAATAACAACATTAATAACTATTTTGCTGGTAAGTGAGAATCCTGATTTAGCTAGGTTCTAACAGTTTTCCCAGTTCGGTCTGGTCAGAAATATAAGGCCCCAGCTCTTTTTTCGAATGAAAGATAAAATGATTTTATTGTCTGAGGTAACCTTGCCTGACATAGCAACACATTGCTTTGAGAGCAGAGCTGTAGCTCCTGCTATCATGAATTTCATGACACAGATATGAGTAGTTATAATGAGTAGATAGTGAAACAGACTTTGTTCCTCTCATGTGTACTACCTTCTCACCCCCTCGCTCCCTCCAAAAAAAATCCTGTTAGGCACGCATACTTTTTCTTTCCCAGCTTCTAGTTATATGGGAAAGAGGCAGAAAGGACAGGGAAAGGTGAAAAAAGCATACTGATTAGTCCAGATCAGAGTTCTCTGGGTGCCCCACTTCATGACCCAGCTGTATAACATTTTATAAGATCTTTCTACACCTTTCCTTCCTATAGCCACCCCCACGGCTTTCCCCACTCCCACTTCAGCCTGGGCATTGCTTCGGCCATCAGGCACCGGATAAGAGGAGGCCCTTCCAGTCAGGAGGCTTCTGAGTCGAGAAGTCCTTTTCAGAAGGTGCTTCAGGGTTTGCAAGGGGTCCTTGCAGGCCCTCGAGGGTGGGCTGGTGAACGCAGGACGAAGAAGTGCAGGCAGCTCTTCGTGGATATAATATAATGTAATATATAATATACTCTTCATGCATATAGTATAAGTTTATTTCACTCCAGGGGCTGCAAGCCCCATGGAGGCTCCAAGCTTATCAGAGGCAACCAGGGAAGAGCACTTGGTATTTCCGGTCTGTGATTCTCATAGGGGACTCCAGCCAATGGGAGGGGAGGAGAAGAGAGGGGACAGACCATCTGGGGTGAAGGGCAAGGGAGTTACCAGAATATACCAACTTACGGGTGTAACAGAACAATATAATACAGAGATACATAATATAGAAATACATACTAATTACACACCAGAACATCTCTTACTTTTCTCTTATATTTTTGAAACTGATGGTTGATCTTTGACTTGCTGGTGAAGAAAGTCCACAGGAAAATGCAGAATGGTAGAATTTGCTTGCAATTAGCATAATAAACAATAACAGTATTAATTACAAAAAAACATAAGTATAATGAATACAGCTGTGATTATAGAATTGTCCATAATAAGTCCAGTCATTTTTACAGTCCACAGTTGTGTTTGTAAGCTGAAGTCCAGGCAGGAATGAAGTGATAGTAGTTAAGGGTGGTGCTTTCAAGTGTTCAGGTGAGAGACAGCTTCTGGTGTTGTAAGTGGCTGCAGTAGAAACCTTCTCCCACTTTGCCAGGGTAGAGAAATTTGCTTCTTCACAGTTACACACAAATAGTCCAAAAAGTCTCCAGCAAACTTGGAAACACTCGGAAATACGTTAATTGAGCAAACTTCGGGGGCTGTGGGGGACCGGGAAGGGACCCAATGAAGGAACATGGCCGCCCCCTTGGGAGACCCTTCTCCCGACGACTCTGGCCCCCAGAGCCCCACAGCGGCGGGAGGAGGAGCCGTCTGTGCCGTGCACCTCCATCAGGGCTCACACCATGCCGCCGCTCCCAACGCTTCCCTGCCTGAGCCGCCGCTGTGCTGCGCGCCCAGGAGCCACCGCAGGGGTCCGCCACAGCCGCCACGAGCTGGCACTGGGTCGCCAAGAGACCCGGGAGCCGGCACTGCCAAGGGGTATCTGACTCTCCGCCGCCACTGCCAGTGGAAGCCTGCCGTGGCCACCACAGAGGCCAGTGCCCACCGCGAGCTGCAAGCGTTGCCTTTCCCGAGCCACCACCGCGAGCTTGGAAATCGTGCTGCGCCACTGGGTGACGTAATCTCGGCTGTGCTGGTTCTATAAACCTCCCCTGAGGTTCCCGCTGCGCTGCGCCAACCCCTCCACGGGGGTCCCGCGCCACGTGGCGGCCCGAAACGCCTCCTCCAAACTACCGATCCCAGCTTCCCCCGCACGCGCGACCAGAAACTCCTTTGTTAGATTTTTTCATGGGCTTTTGTGCGACCACCCATGCAGGGGGGAGGGGGCAACCGCACTGCGCACATGGTCGCCGCCATTTTGAACTAGCTAAAATAAAGAACTACAAAAGAAAATCTGGAGTAAACTTTGGATTTAAAACTTGGGGATTTTAGGGGTTGGGAGAGTCCTGCCTGCCAGGACTCAGGTTCTGGGGAGATACTAGGTAAGAGGGATGAGGAAAAACAGGGAAAAGTTTTTCTAACTTCTACAACTATTCTCCCCACCAAAAAAACAAGCCCGCGGCTGAGTAAACGGCAGTTCTCCATTCCATCTCACTCAGCCTTCTGCACTGCATGATGGGAAACATTCATAACCTTGGATGTAAGAATGAGGTGTTTTCCCCTCTAACTTCTGGTTAGAGGGTCCACCCACCCGCACGGTGAACTTTCACAAGGCACCAGGTTCTTACCCTCCACTCACTGGCTATCTATATAGCCCTTGGTAGGACCGTGTTCCTCCCTGCCGACCCCATCTGGCAGGAGAGTATTCCCCCCGGGAATACTTACCAAGGAGTTGGGGAAATGAAAATGAAACTTCTTGTGCAGGTTCCTCCGTGTTCAGGGAAGACTTTGCTGGAGTTTTGAATCTGCCTTCCCAAGTTTCCTGAAGTGCCTCTCCTTAAAACAGAATTTGCTCTTCAGGATTAGCTGCTGGCCAAGGTCTTTGCTCTTCAAGAGGCAAGGCCATGTGTGATTCTGAGCACAGACACACGTCTGGGCGCCAGCTCTAGCCACCCCCACAGCTTGGCCCACTCCCTCTTCAGCCTGGGCATTGCTTCGGCCATCAGGCACCAGATAGAAGGGGGCCCTTCCAGTCAGGAGGCCTCTGAGATGAGGGGTCCTTTTCAGAAGGTCCTTCAGGGTTTGCAAGGGGTGCGTGTGCCCTTGCACTCCCTTGAGGGTAGGCTAGTGAATGGAGGATGAAGAAGTTCAGGCAGCTCTTCATGGTTGCATATAATATAAGTTTATTTCACTCCAGGGGCTGCGAGCCCCATGGAGGCTTCTGGCTTATCAGAGGCAACCAGGGAAAAGCCCTTTGTATTTCCGGTCTGTGATTCTTATAGGGGACTCCAGTGAATGGGAAGGGAGGAGAAGGGAGGGGACAAACCGTCTGGGGTGAAGGGCAAGGGAGTTACCAGAATATACCAATTTACGGGTGTAACAGAATAATATAATACAGAGATACGTAATATAGAAATACATACTAATTACACACCACAACACCTTCCTGTCTCCTTTAAAGACATTTCTGAAGTTTCTGCCTCTTTAGAAATGCTGACCTACCTAACTTTCACAGCTGCATGTGGCCTACTTGCTAATTCACACCTCAGTTTAAATCCACTTGGCAAAGGTCCAAAGGTGTTCGTAGGTGCAAGTTCTGTTTTAAGACCTGTTTACATGATTTTCCAATGGTCTTCTGTTTTTCCAGTGGCTTTTTGCTAGTAGGGTGTAAAGAAGAATTGTAGCGCTTCTAATTGTTAAAATAAATGGTGTAAAAGGGATGACATACCTGAGGGCAGTGGAAGATCATCACACAGCATGGGCAGGGTCCTGGAGAAGCAGTGGTGTTCAACTGGGAAAAAGTCAAGTGAAGAATGGGAGGGCTATTCTGGTTAAACATCAGACTAAGTTTATCCTTCTTTACTTTGCCACAAACACCAATTTGAAATACTTGAAAAAGGTTTAAATAGAGTTGTGATGAAATAGAAAGTTAATAGTTATTCTTCAAATCCATAAGTAGTTGTGAAGTAGTTAAAAATAAATCAACAGGTCTGGGTTTTTCTAGGCAGAAGGCTCCTAACACATTTAACAAATTCTTTTTTTTCAGATTTTTAATTGTAATTCTTAGAGTCACTTAATTGGTCCTAAGGTTTTTATTTTGATGGCCATGTGAGAACCTATTTCACTGCTTGTTTGAAAACAGGTAGCAGTTTCTTTGCTTATTTACTCCATGCATTTTTACCTTCCCACAGTGGATGATACAGTGGTTGCTATTCCCTATGGAAGCAGGCAAGTTCGCCTCGTGCTGAAAGGACCTGATCATTTATGTAAGTACAAGTTCATCTATGTTTGTTTAAGAAAGCCCTGGTAATGTGCAGTGCTCTGTTTACACTGTGATGTCTGGTTTCTCTCCCTCAGATCACTGATTTCAACACACGAATGAGTCCTACCCTCAGAAGTTCTCCTCTGACACAGTTACCTCAGTGGTACACACTCATTTCAGAGCAGAGTTTGACCCAACTTTACAGAATTCTTTGCCCCTCCATAATTTTTCAATCATATCGTTTGGTTGGCTCACTTGGTGTCAAGTTTTTTTGTTTAAAATTAATAAAATATATACCATTAAGTGAAGAAATAATGAGGACAATAAAGTATAAGCTTCCCTACAGCTAAGATTAGCCATCAAGCTGCTCATGACTTTTAACATGTTTCTGTTACGATAATCTCTGTCAGTCCCTAAGATACACATACACAGTCTTACATACAGATGTAAGTACGTGCACACACACACAAAATCACAGTCTAAAGATCTGAAGCAGCATGCACAAGTCAAACTATACCTCTTAGCAGTGGTATTGCTTCAAGGAGTTAAGACCACTGAGTACTGCTAGCCCATCACTTGGTGGCTGTAACACTTCCCTGCTTCATCTGTGTATCTCATCAGCTGTAAGTCCCTCTTCTCTAGGAGGAGTCTCAGGATCTGAGAATGCTCTAAAAGATCTGAAGGCATATCCATTTATTTCATTAATAGAAGCTTCTTTCATCCCTCTCTCTTACTTTGCACTGCAGTAGCTACTTGCAAAATGCTCTGTTTTCCATCAGCAGCAGATCAATACTAGAGTGTTAGTAAATGCAATTTACTGTCAGAAAAAAAACTAACTGTACTGCAAGACCTCTCAGTTGTTACAAATTGTTGTAAGATGAGTAGGGCTACTCTTTCCTTTTCCAAAAGTCATTTTCCCGCAACATGGACCAGTTGGAGTCCCCTGTGCTTGTCAGCATAGATACAAACATTAGTGTCAGCAAGGATACAAAACACCAAATCATTTCACTCTCTTCAGATTTTTTTTTCCCAAAGAATTTATACTGTGTATAAATGCGAGTGGCAAAATAAGATGTCATTTATCAGTCCTGTTCCATAGCTCCCTATTTGTGTTAAGAAAGTAGTAGGTATGCCGTAACCTTTTAACTGTTTTTCTGTCTTAGAGCTGTGAATAAAGATTCAAATTATGTGTTATAAACAAATAAAAAATGTATTTTGTTTTTCTTAAATTTCAAGTGCTGCCTATACTTCCATTTTAAGTGGCCCTTCATGTATTTCTGACCTGCTCCAGTATGGCTGTTATTACTTTCCCAGTACATGATTTGCACTCTTCCTTTCTCTCCTGTCTTCTTTTTTAGTATAGATATTCTCTTCCAAGGTATACAAATTTCTCACTTTTATTATTGTTTTGGTGAAATTGAGCTATAAGACAGCTTAGAGAAAAATGAGATTTTGGCTGGAGAAATTGATCTAAAGCTGTGTTCACTCAGGCCATATCACATTTCACGACAAAAAGATTTTAATCAGTGAGATCTGCCTGAATCACTGGTTAAGACTTAGATTAACTGCACTGTGTAAACATGAGTAAGCCCAAATATATGTCTTTCTTTTTTCAGATGTATCTATGAATCTTTCTGTTCACCCATCAAAGGATTTTATGTATGAGCTGAAATCATTTCCAGGGAGCAGCAGTATTTTGCTCTGGGAACTTTGATTTTGGAGAAGTCAACAGGAGGCTGATTATGTATACTCAAGTCTTAAAACCATCCCTATTCCTGATAGATGAAGCCTTTTCCAGAAATAAATAGATAGCCAAGTGCATTACATAGGAAGAGACTAGTCTTACAGGAAACCAAGGAATTCATTAATATAGTGCAAATTAGTAGTGTACTGTCTCGACAACTTTTTTAATTAAGTAATTCCCTTGACCCATCATGTAAAGCAGTCTAATTAGTGCAATTATCTGTCTTCTCTAACTAGCAACTTAATATGCGTGAATAAAAATGTTTCTCCCATTTGCTGTCTTTGAAAATATGTCGCCATCACAGATGAATAGTATGCCGGCATCTAACTCAGATTTTCCTTTATCTGCCCCTTTGTGTTGGAGATTTTGTGCATAATTTCATAAGTACACGTGAAAGATTTGCAGCTTTGCAATCCTTCATGATGAAATGCAGTATCACTTTTAAATAACTGCCAGAAACTGTTTACTGGTGAACATGCTGTAAAGCATAATCTAGAGCTGGTGAGGAGGCTAGCTAGGTGATGAGACAGATTTATGTTCTGACTGTTGATTTCTGTTTAATAAAGTACTAATATTTATTATGACTATTAGAAGTGATTGCTAACAAACAATATTTTGGGAGCTGTGAATTCAGAGTCAGAGGAAGAGCTTGAGAAGGTCCAGGATTCACCTTCCCTTTCTACTTCACTGGGATGAATCAGACTACTTCTGGAGAGGAGATTGCTGTCACACTGATCTTTCTTTCCTGGACATTTTTCTTTCAGTTAATTACCTGACACAACAACGTGTGGTTAGCTGAGCTAACCTTTGAGTTGTAAGATGGTACATCAACTTAACAGTGCTCAGGGGCCAAGGTCTGAGTCATGCTCCATAGAAAATTAGTTAAATGATAGCAAATGTATCTGACTAGAAATGGATTAATATGTTTGGAAGAGAGTAAAAACATGATGTATGGGTGAGGAGGGGAATATAAGCTAAATGTCTAAGAGTTAAACAAAGACCGAAGCGATTAAAGAGTATAAAAGAAAAGGAACTATGGACATGTGAATTAATTATAGAGAGAAAAAAAAGTGGTCATATTATTACTAAGTTAGGAGACAAATCTGCACCACCAGTCTTTTGTGTTGTTTTTCAGCTCTCACTTATTTCAAATTGCAATGCTCTAGTTTCCTGTTAATTTGTTTCTATTTGTTAGATTTGGAAACCAAGACTCTCCAAGGTGTTAAGAGTGAAAACAGCCTCAGCAGCACAGGCTTCTTCCCTGTAGAAAATTCTAGCATTGACTTCCAAAAGTTTCCTGACAAGGAGATTTTAAGAATATCTGGGCCTCTAACTGCAGACTTCACTGTCAAGGTAAGGGTTGTTGGTCATTGACATCTAAGAGCAACATAAAGTAAAGTAAGAGGCATTAGGAAGATGACAGAGATTTTTCTATATCTTAATTTTCCACTAAATGTTTACCATAAAGGCTTGTCCAGGCAAGCTCTTGAAGTCTACATGAAATTTTTTATAGTTACATATCTGATTGGAATATATTGGAATGGGCTGCCCAGAGAGGTGGTCGAGTCACCGTCCCTGGAAGTATTTAAGAGAAAACTTGATGAGTCACTTAGTGCCATGGTTTTGGTGAAGGATTGATGTTGATGTTGGGGTATAGGTTGGACTAGATGATCTCAAAGGTCTTTGCCTTTGATAATTACATGATTCTAAGATTCTATGATGAAAGCCTCACTGGATACTCCTCAGGAGAGAGACTGAATTGATGTCAAGAAAGGCACACCTAATGTGTGCCCTAAAAAGAAAACATGAACTCATAACAAGAAAACACAAATTACTTTCTATATGTGCTGTGGAGGTACAGATAAATCAGTGACATGCAGATTACTTTGTGATAACCAGAAAGAAAGAAAGTCTGTATCTTTGGCCCACAATTTGTAGAGTTTATACTAGTGTAATTGCACAGAAGACTGTAAAAGAGTGAAGAGTCCCAAGCTCCAAAATAAATTGGATGACTTTGCTTGAGAAGTCATGGTATCATATTGAAGTTCTGCTTTTTGTTGCACTGGCAATAACAGTAAAATTGTTTCTTCCCATTAGAGCATTTCTGTTCTTCCAGGTAATGTAAAACACATTGCTGGAAGCAATGTACACATTCTATGAGAAAACTCACATACAAACATGAACATTTGGGAGTTACAATAAAATCAATGCTTTTCCAGTAGGTCTAAGGAACTTGAAGGATTGCAGCTGCAAAACTATAAAACTCTGTCATGTCCAGGACTACATAAAGTTTTCACCATGGGCCCCAGAAGTAGATGGGCCATAATGGACTCAGCTGCACCAAAGTAAGAGACAGCTAAAACATCTTAGAAAGTATAAAAAACTCCCATAGTATCCCATGACTCACAGTATTACAGAATCCAGTGTAAAACTGCCCACCCCAGGGGAGGTACCAGAGGTACCAGAGGTGTTTCCACCTGAACCTGAGTATATGTAATTCTGAATTTTGGGGCTTTGGTCATCCACCTGGGCCTTTCACCACCACCTTGATGGATCTGGACTACAGCCGCCACTTTGACCAATGAACATTGAAATTGCAACAACCAAGTCTCATTGTTGGATCCAACAGGTGTCTTATGGGTCCTTCCAGTTGCCAGGGTGGGGATTCGCAGCCCTGCTCTGACTGCCTGTTCCAGCATTGAAGCCTCAGTCCAGTGTCACACAAGCATCTGCCTGTATCAAATCTCAACTATCCACCGTTTCCTGCCAGCACTGACTGTTCTGGCTGGGTTTCTCAGGTGTGGGAGAGGTGGATCACATGGAAGGGTGGTCATCTTGTCTCTGTCCTGTGGCCCTGTGTGTTTGTTCTGGGCAGGGGGGGAGTCCTGCTGCCATCTCACTTTGGTCTGGTGGGCAGGGCTTGGGAAGTTTCTCCTCATTAGTTGGTTTAACCCAGTTTTATTAGTATTGCTATTAGCATCATTCTTGGTAAAGATCTATTTTTTCACTTACATCCCGGCATATTTGGTTTTCATCTCTGTATTGGAGAAACCAGTGGTATTGAATCTGAGGAAGGAGATTTCTACCTGAGGTTTCCACACCTCCAAATTGTCTCAAAGCAAGATACAATGGTAAAACAATTCAGTAATGCAGTTGTCTTTTTAAAATAGTAAAAATGTTATCACAAAATTTAAGAAGAACCGGAGTTTTTCATGTTCTTATTTTTTATGTTGATAGTTTGAGAATTATAAATCCCCACTATAAATTTTAATTTTTGAAAGTCAGAAGACCTGGAACAGATGCCAGTAAACTTAAATTCCACTTGAAATATTTTCCCTAAATTCTGAAGATTTCCGTTTTGATGTTTTCAATAGAAAGCTCTGATTCACATGAATAAAAATGCATTTTTTTCTATAAGAATGTGTCATATTTGTTACAATCCTGATCAAATCGAGGTCAGTTTTGCTTGGAAATGTTTCCTTCTGTTTCTGCAATCTAAAAATCAGAGTAGTAATATCAACTTGTCCTTTATTGCCAGAGCTGCCCCTGATCTGCTGTGTTGCCAGTGTGATACTTATTCATCTATCTGTGCTCTCCTCTGTTGATTCTGTGCATTGCAGACACAAAATAGAGAATCTTGAGGTAGCCAGTTCATGTCATACATCTGCACTCCTTTGAGCAGGTGGAAGCGATGCATATGGGGTCTACAGACAAGATAATGCAAACAGTCATCACTGGTCAACTATTTAAAGCAGTCAGCGCTGTAAATATGAACTCTGTGAGTTATAGGCTTACTAAACCACCAGTAGGAACTGCAAGGGAAGGGTGGGGGCTGGCAAGTGCAGCCTGTTAGGGTCTGTTTCACAGGCTGATTTTTGTCTAGCTAGGACCCTAATCCTGTGGCTGAGGTGTGAGCCAGCAAAGACTGGTGGTTTTAAAACAAGATCTAGTAAAGGATGTTGTCTAGGCTTGGAGTTGGTTTGGAGGAGAAACCACTGTAGGCCTACATCTAAGCTAGACTACATTTATGTTGGGTTTAGATCCCTGGTATCAAGATGAATATTCATTCATAGTGCCTATGCGGACCAAGTGCTTTGCATCAGAGTTGTATACAGTTGGATCTGGAGTTTATCTGGAGGCTATTAGTGGTATTTGGATCAGGATTGCATTCGTATTGATATTGTCTTTTTGTAGTGTTAGGACTTACAAGCCATGGCTAAAGGCTGCTGCCAGAAGAGACTGTCTGGTTCCTTTTTTGTTCTGATGGCTGGTAGTACTGCTGGCTGATTTAGAAATGGTATAGGCTGGGTTCACTTGAACAGAGTTACCACAGATGTTAGGACTTTGACCACCAATTGTCCAAAAAGTCATAAAATGCATCTCAAAACTGGATGCTGAATTACACAGAGCACTAGAGGTAGCCAGAAAACTCTTAGCTCAGCTGCAGTCTGTCACTGGCAAAAACTACTGGTGAGAGACATGCATTTAATTAAAGTCCAGGTTAACTGAAGAAAATAAGGTTGGGCTTAGTCTAGACTTCCTGGAACTTGCAAGGGCATGCAGGAGATAAAGTGTGTACAGGCAACCATTTGGCAAGAGGTTGATGGGCCTTGTCGGGCTAGGACCAGGGTTGGATTAAATATCACTTTAAACAAAGGGTAAACAGTGATTGACTTGGTGGCATGAAATTAGAAATTATTTCAATACTCACTTTAGGACAGAGGCCAAAAAAAATGCAAATCTGCTCTAGCAGCAAAGAGCTACTGTTCATGCTTCACATATTGTTGGATATTTGAGATACTACCATGTGAGCATTGGAGGTGAAGATAGTGTAATTTAGTTATGATACTGGTAAAGGTTTCCAGAAGAGATTATGCCTCATATTTGGGAGAAGGCTTCAGGTCAGGGAGGAGGTGGTGAAGAATCTTGGAACCACTGTCAGATCAGGGTTAGGATGGTGCTCCTGGAAGTAGATGAGAGAGAATTAAGGCTGAATGGACAGAAATAGTAACAGTTAGTTTAGTTGTGAGTGATTCAACTTTTGTGTTATTAAGGTCAAATGACTGAAACACTTTGCTTCGTCTAGAAGAGATCAATGGAATACAGTCACTTCATTGTAAAGCAATACTACCTCTTAAGATATGTGTCATCCTGAGGTCGAGTTTGCAGATTGGATTTAGTTGGAAGCATGTCTGTAACGTGGTCTGTTTCACTGGCTTTTATCAACCTGTATTTGCATTTAATACATTTTTCCTAGTAATAATCATAAAAATCACACATTCTGATTTTCTGATATCCAAAAAATATACAGTTACTGTGATGACTTCTAGGTCAGGCTTACAAGTAATTACCAGCCTGAAATGAGATGTAGTCATTATTTATCTTGACTAGATCTTCTGACAAGTTCAGGAAAATTCTACCCTTTTTCTCCTATTTTGGTAAATGTGGTGAAATTTATGGAAAACCATTGAATAGCCTTTTTGAAAGCAATGTACAGATTTATTTCATATCTGCCTTGGGTTTTTTCTGCTCAATATAAACTATTTCAGTTAGTAGTACTTAGAATGTGATCATTCCCCTTTAGATAACATTTAGGTTATGAGGTGATTCACAGGCAATGAATTGCTCTGTCTAAAGTAAGGAATACATCTAATTTTTAAACCCTTGGTGAATATTTTCACCAATTCCTTCTGGTTTTCCCATTCTGAGAAACAGGAAATTATTAGTACTGTTCATCTCCTTTCTCCATTACTTCCATATTTGACATCTTTGCCACCATAATTTGCATCTTCACTAGTGTCTTCATAGAATCATAAGATGGTGTGAATTGTAAGAAACCTCAAAGATTTTCTAGTTCCAACTCCCCTGCCATGGGCAGGGACACCTTCCACCAAACCAGGTTGCTCAAAGCCCCTGCGACATGGCCTTAAACACTTCCAAGGACAGATCATCCACAACTTCTCTGAGCAACATTTTACAGTGTCCCACCACCCTCATACAAAAGAATTTCCCCCTAATATCTAAACTAAATCTACCCTCTTTGAATTTAAAGCCACTACCCTTCATCCTATCTCTACATGCCCTTGTCAAAAGCCCCTCTCCAGCTCTCTTGTAGCCCCTTTTAGGTACCGAGTTGCTCTTGTAAGGTCTATTCTGAACCTTCTCTTCTTTAAGCTGAACTACCCCAACTCTCTCCTTTCCTCATAGGAAAGGTGCTCCAGCCCTCTGGTCATCTTCATGTCCCTCCTCTGGACCTGCTTCAACAGATTTTGTTGTATTCTATTTAATCTTTTTATCAAAGATTGTCAGAAGGAGAAATCAAGGATTTGATTTCTGCCATCAACAACAATTCTTTCTGGGAATTGCTGTAGTTAAACCTGGTGCCCAGACCTCTGCCAGTGAGGGCAGAAGGCCTGAGGTGTCCATCAAGCCTCACGTGGGATAAACTTAACCACTTGTTTCACTACTTCCATATATGGAGTTGTTTTGAAGGTACTATATAACCTGGTGCATAGAGAAAATAAACTTCTTTGATGTGTTCTGTCGTCGGAGTCCGTTAATTAACGCCACAAAAGAAAGTCCATAAAAGAGTTATCCTTATTTCTCTTCTCTGTCCTTTTTCTGGTTCAACTGTTGTTATATAGTCACAGTTTTTTAAATACACATAAATATGTAATTTGTGACTAGTATTTAAATAGATAAATGTGTATTTTGGAAGTATCAATGTCATAAATTGATGTGTCATTTAATAAAATTATTTGCTTATATGAAATATTAATTGTGTTAGATATTATATATGTTGAGAAAGAGTGAAATTATTCTACAATAACCTGAAGGAAGGTTGTTTTGAGGTGGGGGTTTAGTCTCTTCTCCCAGGTAGGAAGTAATAGGACAAAAAGAAATCATATGAAGTTGTGCCAGGGGAGGTTTAGATTGAATATTAGGAAAAATTTCTTCACTGAAAGGCTGATTGAGCATTAGAACAAGCTTCCCAGGGAAGTGGTGGAATCACCAGCCCTAAAAGTATTCAAAAAATTAGTAGGTGTGGTGCTTAGAGACATTGTTATGGGATATTGAAGTATTTAAAACAGTTTTCCCTTTATCTCTTAAGGGGAAGGGGGGAATAGAACCTAGGCAAGCCGTGGCAGAGGGAGAAGTGCGGCTGCCCTGGCCTTGCCACCGCCCCCACCACTGCCCCAATGCCAGCATGCACTGAACAGCTGTGGGGGAGGGGGGTGCCACCGCTGAGCTGATGCCCGCCCCTGCACCGCCGCCCCAGGTGGTGGCTACTGCCACCACCCAGCTGCCGCAGCATGACTACACGCTGCTGCTGCCCCAGCCTGCATGACAGTGCTGGCCCCAGGCACCCCGGCCGCTGCCGTGGCATGGGGTGGAGGTGGGAGCGGCCCCAGCAAGCAGAGCTGAACAGGAAGGGGGTGGTCTCAGGGACAGATGCCACTAGACACCATGCAATCCTGGTGCAAGCAGAGAGCCATGCGGCAGAACAGGGCAGGCCCCCTGAGTGAGCAGTTTCCCACTTCCACAGGAACTGGGTGGGGACGGGGCGATGCCGGGATGAGGCACACCTGGCGCCTGTCCAGTAAGAGCATTGCAATGAAACAAGACTGCACCTGCGGGGAGGAGCAGGGAATGGCTCAGAGAATCATGCTCTGCAGTTACAGGGAATTCTGGGCAGAAGAAGGTAGAACCAGCAACCCCCTTCTATAAGCAGCTTCGTCATTGCACATGTAGCATTTGGGGACCTGCCAGGACACAGAGAGGAACTGCCACCACCGCTGCTTCCATCACTGCTGCTGCTGCTGCTACCATAGCTGCCGCCGCCACCACTACTATCACTGCTGCTGCTGCTGCCAGCACCGCGGCTGCCACCACTGCTGCAGCTGCCGCTACTACTGCTGCCACTGCTGCAGGTTTCTGAAGGAGCATCCAGACCCATGGGACCACCACTTCAGCCACTTTTCCGCTCTCCAGTTTGTTTCAAACCCCTAAACCCCTGCTCACGCCCTGGGAGTCACCTGCAAGCCACCAGAGACCTGTGGAACCCCCTGACACCCCTGCAGCACCCCTGCCCCTTCCCAGGAGTTTGCTGACCACCGGAGACCCCCAGCAGCATCCCAGCCATCCCGGGCATCCCCCTGCAACCACCAGAGACCCCATGGCACTCCAGCCATCCCAGAAGTCCCCGTGCTGACCATTGGAGACCCTGCAGCAACCTCTTGCTACCCTTGGGCATCCCTGCTGGTCACCAGAGTGCACTGCAGCCACTCGCTACTCTCAGTGTACCCTGCTGGTCTTCAGAGAGCACTGCAACTCCCTGGTACCACCTGGGCGGCTCCTACTGGCTACAGTTGCTGTTGCATCCAGGACATACAGAGAAAAAAGAGACAATTATTATCTTGAATAGTTCTGATTTATAATCGTCTCATAATTTACATTTAAATATGTATACATCCTTTACACCACCTCATATACACACATACACATATATATAAATATATACATTTTTTTTTTCAATAAAGTTCTTATCTCTTTATGCATCTTATTGGTGTTGTATCTCTAAATTTAAAGTGACAGCTGCCCAAACCAGGACAGACGTGTTTTAGTGGTGGACTTGGCAGTGTTAGATTAGTGCTTGGATTTAGTGATCTTAGAGGTCTTTTGTAACTTTAATGATTCTATGATTTTATGCATATAATAGTCAAGACACAAGTATATTCTACTTGGCTGTGTATTTCTCTCCTTTTTCCCTCCTTTCTATAAAATTCCCTTATTCTTTCTAACTGTTCCTGCACACTGAGCTGATATTTTCAGAGGAATTCTATAGCAATCCTACTACTGTTCTGAATAGTAATATCTAATGTGGACAATAAGTGATTGGATTTTACCACAGGCATTAGTTCTTTTTTTTACTGAACTTGAATTCAGTCGGTCAAAAATCTGAGTGCTTCCATAGATGGTTTAAATTTTACATACCATTCATAATTTTTCTTTTCATAAACAAACTAGGGACTAATGGTCGACCCTTTCTTGTGCTCATCTGAGGATCTGGCTGACAACTTATGCTAGCGCACATCCCTGAGGGATTCCACATCAATTGCAAGAGCAGGTTGTAGGACTCTGCTTTGTTACTCACTCGTCAGTTCATGGGAGGATCTTCCAGGGGGATATGTCTAGGACCTTTGGTGAGGGACCTAGAAGAAAACCTAGAAGAATAAAACTACCTTTATTTCTTGGCACACCAAACCACAATGCTCACAAAATTTCTGGATACTCTTTGGGTTCTGTTCTTTTTATACATTGTATCTACTCACCAAATAACAGAGGTAGAGATTGTTGAACTGCAATTTCATTCATTACTCATGAAGTGCCTTCTGAAAAATATTACAATTTTCTATCTATATTCCTGTGTTTTAAACTAGTTTATTCACAGGAAGTAGACTGAATATGATTAAACATGATTTACATTCCTATGCTCTTCAAAGAGTACATGATTTGAAACTACTGGGTGGATGCTATTTGGATCTGAAGATGTGTTACCATTATTATTACAATCTTCTTTAAAATACTGCTTTTCTGAAATGTACTGTCACGTTTTGAGGCAATAAAGACAATGTCCTAGACATGTCATTTTCTAGTCCTCTGACAAACTGTTATTTGTAATTTTTCCTTTCCTTTTTCTGTAACTTTTAAGTTCTGTAAGTGTATCTCTGAAAGATCAGTTAGTTTTAAGCACTGTGAAGGCTTGGTGCCAACCTTGTTCAGTTTTCATCATTTTAACAATTTGTGTGAGTTTGGCAAAATTACCTTTTTAATCTATATCTAGCACAATGAAATCCTCTTTTTTACATTGATTTCTTAGGTATTACTGTTATTAAATTAAGGTTAATAAATATTCTGCAGTGAGCATTAAGGTGTCTTGCTCTTACCCTGCGAGTATGTTGACGGTGATTAAATGATCTTTCCATAGTTGGCTGGGTCATTATGGATAATATCCACAGTGGAAATGTAGAAGATCTGGTTAACCACGTTTGGCATGTTTGGGATTGCCTTTGGTTCTGTGAAATGATTTTAATCTTCTCATTTGAGAAACTTCTATATTTGTTGCATTTAATATGGATTCTGTACAGATTATTAACTGTTACAGCTGATACTGCAGGTTCCATTCCTGCCAGCTATCCTAGCTAATCCATTATACTGATTTTCCGTTTTATTCTTCCTTTGGGGAGAATAATGGAAATTGATAGAAGATTGCTTTCTATTTTGACTTTGTGAGAGAACTAATCTAGAAGCTTTTTAATATTCTCATCACCTAAATGAACACTGTTTAATCCAAGATTGTGGGATGTTGCGCAGGTTCAATTCAGAGGTGCTTTGTAAGGTATGTAAATCGGTGATAATGTAATTTCACAGTGATTTCTCTGGCTGATTTAGAAGCTAACTTGAGAAGCAACAGTTAAGACGTAAGAAAAACAAGCCAAGATGATCCAACACAGGACTATCACAATCAGGGGACATAAATGCGGAACTGGATAGTAGACATATTCCCCAGAGCTCAAAGACAGAGCTTATTTCGCCATTCCAGGGGAATTAAAAGGCAGATTCAGGAGTTATGGTGTATTCCTGTCTTAGACCACATGTTTGAAAGCCTTCATCATCTCTAATTATTTGCATTTTTTTATACTTTTTATGTTCTTTTAAACAAGCTTGTAAAGTTATTTACCCATGACAATGTCTGGCTCCTATTTCTGCTTCGTGATGCAGAAACATCACGTGAACAGATCATTAACAGAAACAAATCTCTTGTACATCCTCTTTCTTTTTCATTGCAAAGTATTACTATGTAAAAACAGCAGTATTGAAGCACTCTAGGTAAATAAATGAATGGGGTTTTTACTGACATGAAAATCAAAAATTATGTATGCCCTATAAGGATAGTTCTGCACACCCTCATTCCAGTTTCTCTGCAAGCTACTTAGAAGACTTCAACATTTGGAATTTCTCATTAATATCAACCTGATTATTTGGGATTTGGAACTTGCAAAAGGCATTTGTAATAATAATGTGGAAAAATCCATTAGAACTTTTCTAGTAAACCTTTTGGTATGGAGCTAGATCATAGTATGCCAGATCAAATTTTGTAAGGCAAAAGTTGCTAGAGCATATCCAGAGAAGGGCAACAAAGCCGGTGAGGTGCCTAGAGAGTAGGTTATATGAGGACCAGCTGAGGAAGCTGGGGTTAGTCTGGAGAAGAGGAGGCTCCAGAGAGCCCTTATTGCTCTCTACAACTACCTGAAAGGAGTTTGTAGCAACGTGGGGGTTGTCCTCTTCTCTCAGGCAACGTGTGACACACGTCACACATTGCAAGATACAAGAAAATGGCCTCAAGCTGCACCAAGGGAGGTTCAGGTTAGACATCAAGAAGCACTTCTTCTCTGAAAGGGTGGTTAAGTATTGGAACAAGCTGCCCAAGAGGGTAGTGGGCTCACCATCCCTGGAAGCATTGCAGAAATGACTGGACATGGCACTTTCTGCTATGGCCTTGTTGATATGGTGGTGCTTGGTCAACAGTGGGACTGCATGATCCTGGATGTCTTTTCCAAGTGGTATGAAATGATAATTCCCTTTCTCTGTCCCCAGTTTTGGACACACACACAAACACACAAAAGAAAAAAATGGTGTCTTTCCTCCTTCCCCCACCCCCAAATGCATAAAAAGAGAACATCTTATTGGATACACTTTTCATGGCTTAGTTGTACAAATGTAATTGATAATTTCTTGTGTATGACTGCTGGTTATGAACTGCTGATTAAAGTTCAAAACTGTCCAAGTAAATGTACTGTTACTGTGCTGGTTTAAAAGTAAACTAGCGGGAGAAATTAACCCAATTTGGAGAGACCACAAGTCAGAGCTACAATTTTACTAAAAAAAAAATGGATCACAATACATACAATGACACAAGATAACAAAAACTGCTTTGACCCACAAGAACAAAGTACACCCCAACCCCCTGTGACAGGAACA
>WEIV01005686.1:3711-46890 GCA_013390005.1 Calyptomena viridis | reverse complement strand
CGTCTCAAACCTCAAAGGTTATATATCCCCAGTACCTCCCCCAGGGCAAGGAGTTCCACAATGGTTGTTTTATCTCTGTGAGTCCTAGGATATTTTGGATCCTTTGATGATGTGGGCCATTTTAAGTACCTGTTGTGTCAGTGCAGCTGAGCCCACGAGCAGGGAGGCCCCCTCCAGCTGGATGTGGAGGTATTAATGTCTCCCCAGATCTCTTTCCTTATCTATTGTGGCCTGGGGTGTGAGGTGTGCTCTGGGCAGCTGTTACCAAATGATTTATCATTAAGAGCCCATCAGGAATGACATAGACGGTAGAGAATATACAGGTTTTGGTTATACCCTCATAGTGATAAACCAGTCCCAGCCCCTGTAACTATGACAGTTGTTTTTTAGGACAGTCCATATGTTCTTCAGTGAACAGAAACAGATGGTTCAGATATACTCTGCCACAAAAAAAAAAGAAAAAGGTTTGGCTTTCAGGAACTTTGCTGGTTTGATTGTTTGTTTTTGTGTGAACAAATCAAGTTTTAAATCTGTAGGAAAAACAAAGATGAAGTCAGATGTTGCAGTCTCGTGTTCACAGGACAGACTAGAATAATCAGAATAGGTCAAGTAGACTACACACTTTTTGTGTTCAAATTTTATCTTGTTTTCATTCGGCTTTCTGTAGATATCCCTCAAACCAGTGCTACACCTGAGCAACAACTTGTGCCTCTGTTGCTCCATCCCAGACAGTAATTTACAAAATCAATTTAAAAAACAGTGTACAAGTGATGATTTTTTTTCCACGTTGCTTCGACAAGAAAAAAGATACCTCTGTTGATAGTGACTGTGGGCTAGACAGTGGACATTCTGAGAACTCTAGTTTTAAATAGCTTCTTATATGATCAACGTGTATGACCTCTTGGGTCTCACAAAGGGGCGAACGCTGCTCTGATGTTAGGAATGATCCAAGTTCACGTGAAATCTAAAGGAAGTCAAGGATGATCTATTTGTGCAAGGCACAAATGCAGGGCTGAGTGCTCTGCAAGTTCTGAGTACTTCTGCCTTCTGCTATTAATACATTTAGATAAGATTTTATTTGCAAATATAATGACCAATTGCCATTTTTTCTAGCTCAGTAACCTAAGCTTGCAAAACTCACTGTTAGTTAGAGGTCTAACTAAAGATTCTCAAGTGATGACCATCTCCTTTTGAAGCTTTGACATTTCTTATAGCTGCAAGGGTGTTTCTAATACTGCAAGGTAAAAATATTTCATCATACTAGCTGAGTCTTTCAATGTGCGGGATTTGGCCCTGTGCAGACGAACCAGGACATTTCTTACAGCATTGAGTTGTAATCAAATTGCAATCAAATCTCAGTCTGATTTTTGCAGGCTCAAGCACACATTGATGTTTTCTCCTGGATGAAGGTCTTAGCTTTAACAAACGGTCAAACAAAATCAAAAAGAAATTTTTGCTCTGTGGAATCACCATATATTGTTCTTTTTCTGCTTACAATACTCCTTAGAAATCAAACTGTGTCTGCTTCTTTTGTTTGTGTGTTTTGTATCATTTTAACTCATGGCTGCGGCTCATTGTAATTCTTTCCAGCCTAGGTTGTTATTATGGCTGTATGAGTGACTTCCACATTAGATTGGAAAAGATGTACATCTGTCTTTTCTCCATGTCAAAACAGACAGATAACTCTGCAGACATAATGGAATAGTTTTCAGAGAGCAGAACTCTTTCTTCATGGTTTTTTGGTTTTGGGGAGTTTTTGGTGGGGGGAGGGTCGTTTGTTTATTTGGTTTGTTGTTTTGTTGGTTTGGGTTTTTTTTTTAATGTAAGCTCTTTGTTTCTCCGTTTCCTTTTATAGTAGGCTTTGTGTGAGCTCTTGATCTGTTCTTTGTGATTCAGTGAAGATCGTTCTGCTGAGTAGATCTTATGAGCTTAGGAATCACTGATGATCCTTAAAAAACAAAGAGTAAGAGCAGAATTCTCCCCATTGAATGCCTTTTCAGGTCAGACACCTTCCCAGATGGCTTCCAGCACAATGGAAGATTTCCCAGGAGTACTTGATGCTTTTGTAAGCCCAGAAAGACCCTTCTGAAGTCTGTAATTAATGCACCATCCCTCACAAGAAGTTAGATATCCTGTTTCTGACACACAGATTCAAATCATATTAATCTGTGCAAAAGGTCTCCTATTTGCTGAAGCAGTAGTATTGCTACAGCTGGGTTTTTTTTCCTTCTGTGAATTTACATCACCAATTAGAAAAGGGCAGCCTTAGTCTCAGTGTATCAGACCTCCTACACTTATCAACATTTTTGCCCTCCTCCTGCTCTTCAAGGTATGCTTTGATTTGTAATCATGTTTCTGTCCTTTTAGAGGGGAAAAAAAACAAACAACCCTCATTTTCATTTTGTCATAGTTCATCTCATTTTGTCATAGTTTTGCTTCACAGACCACTCTTTGATGGTGTCTCTTGGTGTTTGGAAAGAAAGAAAAGGCAGATTGAAAAATGGTGCTTCTAAAACTGGGAAACTTGTTCAAAAAAAAAAGGGAGGCAGTAGTGAAGTACTTTAAGGTGTCTGATAAAAAGAACAGTGAGGATTGCTCCTGAGAGCAGCAGTACTGTCTTGGAGAAGGGTCCATCTTTTTCAGTTGTTTTGTCAGTTTTCTCTACTGTGATAGCATCACAGCACTGATGCAGATGTGCTTCAGCAATACCGAGGCCTTGTGTCTTGTGACAAATATTCTACGTGGGGAGGTTTTTGGTAACAGCATTTTTGTTCTTCCTCTGTTCATGTAGAGCCTCAGAGATAAGGACAAGGGATACCCTGCAGAGATTTTTGAAGTCCTCATAACTGGATTAAACAGCACAGTTGTGAAATGGGAAGGATTTTTTACTGGGCCAAGTGCAGGTGGTGCTGCTTTACCAGTGTGAAGGTCTCTTTCTTATTGCACTCCTGGCACTACAAACTCTTGTCTATGTGAGAAATCCATTCAGCACACATAGTACTGGAAGCATACTAGCTCAGGTAGCTTGAAAGTTGGCAGAACTTGTAGATTCTAAAGACGTTTTTCCAAACATGCACTTAGCTCCAGCCAAGAGTCCTTGCCTGTGGCTGAAATAAACATTTTTACAAGCAAAATAAAGTAAGCAGAAGGACAGACTTATAATGACAGTACCACAAAGAATGAAAAAAAGACCCCACCTCAGGAAAAAAAAAATCTTACTAAAATTTTTATACTGCTTATATATTTCTCTTTTTTTACTCTGTATCAATATATTATACCTAGTCTTAGAATGTTTTTGGGGAAATATTAGAGATCTAAAATCTATGTCCGTGTATGAAGGACATGGTAGGTAATTTTCTGATGCAGTAGAGATCAGTCCATATCCTCTGTCCCTATAAAATTACTCAGAAGCACTAACCGTGCATTTGCCATACATTATTTCAGAACCTAGTCTCAGAATGATCACTGATTATGCCCACTGTGTTTTCCAATCAAGATTTTGCCACCAGTCTTTGATTTGGTTTGTGTACTTCATTTCCTTATTGCAAAGTATATTTGGTATTTCATGTAGCTGCAAGATGTCTCAAGTCTGCAAAATACATATGACAGAATAATTCTTCCCAGTATTTATGTTAGGTTCTCTCTTTGGTGTTACCTCTTTTTCAGATTCGTTATGCTGGTGCTGCTGACAGTTCAGTTCAGTTCATCTTCTATCAGCCTATCATTCACCGATGGAGGGAAACTGATTTTTTTCCTTGTTCAGCATCCTGTGGAGGAGGTAATGACTTACCACTGTATTATAGAAAATCATTTGCATACAAGACCTGTCCCAACTGCTGCCTTGAGTTTTGATCCTTTAAAATGGGCAAAATCTGAAAATGACAATAATTACAACTAAATGAAAGGAGGTATTTAGCAATGTGATAGTAATCTGTAGCTTTTTAGCAACATGCCAGACTCTGTAGAGAATAAAGTATGTCTTGATATCAATATAATTTAATGCATGTAATGTTACAGCTGTCGAACATAAGGAGTGGAATTTGGGCCTGCTTTGTTTCCTACTGCCTGAGGTTTACATTGCTGTTTTCAGTCGGGTCTGTAAAACAACAGCTGTTATGTCCAAAAGCAGTGAAGCAAACTGAAATTAATTTGATTTCTACCAGACCAGAATTTAGATGCATTTCAGTGAGAGACAGGAAGAATACCACACCTCATATTATTTATTCCACTGTGTATTGCAGGTTATCAACTGACATCTGCTGAGTGTTTTGATCTGAGAAGCAACCGGGTAGTAGCAGATCAATACTGTCACTATTACCCTGAAAATGTCAAGCCAAAGCCAAAACTTCAAGAGTGTAATCTGGATCCTTGTCCTGCAAGGTCAGCCAGCTCTAATTTTGAGAGAGGTTGGGCTCTAAAGGAGTAAAATGAAGTAGGAAAATATTCTGTTGGTATTGCTTACAGTGTCATTCAGCCCATATAATTTGACTTCTTTCTCATCCTAAGAATGCACTGTGTAGAACAGTTCTTTTTAGCACCTCCACATTGCAAGGATTGATTTGAAATGGTTGTTTCTTCCCCTCAGAATGTGTTTTGCCTCATTGATCATTATAAAATATGAGAAAACATGTTGTCTGTGATACCATCCCCATGATCAACACATCTCTTTAGTGGTAGCAACATAGGAAAAATTCTTCTTCAGTAAAAATGTTGTTGGAAGATTCTGTCGTTACAATTAGAGGAATTATTTTTTGTTTGTTTTAGATTTTCTCCTTCATAAAAAGCTTACTTACAGTTAAGGCAGCTTGTAAGAATGTAATGAGTGAATTTGTTCTAATTATTGATATTCTTTTGCCCTGCACAAAAGTCTCCTTTCTGCTATCCCACAGAATCACAGAAGGAGTAAGGTTGGAAGGGACCACAGGTTCAACCTTCCTGCTCAAGTAGGGTTATCCTAGAGCACATTGCACAGGATTGCATCCCAACAGTTCTTAATATGGAACCTATCTTTTAGATTCACCTCTCACAGTACCAATTTAAGTAAATTTTATGTGGTTGCTTTATATTATTTTTCTTTTAATTCTAAAGTTCTATTTTTAAAAAATACAGTTCTGAGTCAAATATGTAATTTGCGTGTGGAATTTGTACTATGGATAATTTTCATCCTTTTCCTAGTGCTTTTAAATTACATTCTCAAATGGTAAGACAGGCAACTGCACAGTACATGGGAGGAAAGTGAGAAGAAAAGTAACAGCTGGGTAGATGTCAGAAAGCATTTTTTGTTTTATATAAGACATAACAGATCTAGTTGTTGATATAAAGACCCTGAGGGGAGGGAGAGTCACTTAGAAGTACAGCTATGCCAACCCAGAGTACAGGCTGTAACAGAAGGGAATTAGCTTTTTGGAAATATCTTCACAGAATGCCAAATTGCAAATTATTATCTTCAAAAGTGCCTTTGTAAAGAATTCAAGAGTCAACAGCCCAGACAGAAAACCAGAGGAAATCTGTGGTAACTTCTGGATTCTCAATGCTTTCTTACAGTCAGGAAGAGGGTAAGTGAAGCAGAAAAACAGGGTCAGAAGCATGAGCAAGGAGGGTGTCATGGCTCTTCAGTGCCTTTGCTGTGTGGGAGCTGCTCTGCTCCTCCAGTATAAAATGAAGATGTTAATTTTTCCTGGCAAACCCAGTTCCAGTGAGGCATAGCTGATTAGTGGTTGCTGACTGTTCCTCTAGTGTGTCAATGAACGCCAAAGAAAATAATTGTGAAAAGCCACAGTGGCACTGAATAAAGCAACTGAGAGAGATTATTGTAGGAGAGCTAACATTAAAATTTTCAACAGAGAGTAGATTGAAAGAAAAGTTTAAATGAATACCAGGAGTATTGTATGGGCCTGCAATTAGTTGCCTCTTTAGGCTTAGTACAAAGAAATGTTTTACTTTATTGTGCTTATTATGGCAATAATTAGCAGTATTGCTGGCATTATGAGTAGCAGAAAAGCTTAGGCTCAATAAACATGGAAAATTAAACAAATTTTCTTTCTGCAAACCCAATTTCTCACATGCCCAGAAGAGGAGATATATGTAGATGTTTATTTATCAAACATATATAATTTATAAATACTTGTTTTCCAGATTAAGTAAAGGCGTCCACCTATGTAAAACCAGTAATTAGTGTCTTGCAGGATACATGACGTGTCATGAAACTGAGTGCCTTTTCATCTCTACGTATTATCAATGCCCTATCCAGCCTCTCTCACCAACCCTTTTTGAGATCCAGTTCATGCCTTACAAAACCTACTATTTATTTACATTCCATAAAGATTTTACAACAGTCCACCCTTGAATAGCAAATATATGTCTAGATGTAAATAGCACCCAGTTCAATCTAGTCCACTCCCCTTCTATGTGGCTGAATCCAACATTTAGATTTCATATATTCATGTATATGATTAATCGCAAATCTTTTAACTACCCAAACTTCACAGACTGGAGGGTTTAGGGGACGATTTTTTAGCTTTCATCATCATCCTATCTGGTATCCTTTAATGAAAGAGGAATGGAATTTTTTTTTCTGCTTAGAGGAAAAGTTTGTTTAGATTTCCCTGGGTGTGCTAAACACTTACTTAGGACAACTCTGAGGTGCTATAAGCAGAAGATACTGTTTCTTTCATAATTCCAAGGCATTCCTCCAAAAAGCAATTTTTACACATGAAAAAGGCTATTGCCCCACTCATCATTCACTTACTGACCAGGATACTGTCAGTGCTATTTCTAGATTTCATCTTCAGCTTTTAGGTGGCATTCCCATATGTGCTGTTCCTGTGGTTTTACCAACCTCCCTTATGTTTTTGGCTATTGCTGCTACATGTTAATGTGGGGGTTCCTGAGTCACAAAAACACTGCTTGTGCTTTTACCAGAAGATTTCAGTGGTATATAAAGATTTCTAAAGGCAAATTCAGAAAAAAATTCTAAATTCATGAAGCAACTCTATAAAAATTTCATATTAGCAAGCCTCTAACATATAGGCTTCTTTTTAATGCTTTAACTCCTGGAGTTTGCTTAGAGTTTTATTTATAAGACTTCCAGTAGAAATGTTAATACCTGTGGAAAGTTTGGGGAGAGATCTCTAGTTCAGGCAAGACTTTCAGCACTCAGGGATCTGAAGGAACTCCCAGGTATCCACAGTTTATGGAATCCTCTAGCAAAGTTGCAAACTCGTCATCCTAGTCATCAAGGTTTCTCTTTTGACATTCTTCCTTAATTATCCATGTGGAGTGGTGGCAAAGATAGACATCAGCAAAAAGAAATTTAAATTTAAATAAAATTGTACTTTTTTGTTGTTAATTTTCAGCTAATCTAACGAGAACACTGAAGTACAAGTAAAATTATACAAAAGACATCAGGGTGTTATGACCATTCAGAGTGATCCTAAGTAGGGAGAAGTCCCCACTGGTGATGTGAAAGTGCATACAATTTCCTGGGTGACAGTGCAAAATATGATACATGATAACTTGTATGTATTACCTTCAAAAGAAAAGGAAGTAGTAATGAGTAAATATGCATGACTAGAGGAGTAACGTAGAGTATCCTCTTAATCAGTAACAGGGGCTTCCTCACTGCTTTTCAAATTGGCAGCTGAAGCAAATTGCCAAATGCGTACTTTTTTGCTTGTCATCAGTTTCTCTAAAGATATTATATTAGATAACAATTATCATTGAAGTATGACAACAGTACAGTGCTTCCATTTTCACTACATTGTTTCTGGAAGATGAACAAAACTGGAGCGTTGTTATGTTCCTGAAATTATAAGCTTCACTTTCTGGTTTACACAGTAGCAGCCATAGATCTGTGGCAATGAGAGGGGTCTGAGGCACAATGACACATTAATTGTTGTTACCCTTGACTAGGATATATGAAGGTTGTAAACTTTATTTTGAATAGTCTTTCACATAAAATATCCCACAGTTATCGCTGATACTGAACTTTTTGACAACATCCCAGCTTTTTGGATCGATGAGGCATGCTAGTCATGACTATGCCCTTTTCTGATCTATGCCTCAGGCAAATGGCCGTTTCTGTTGATTTGCATTTTTACCTCCTGAGCTCTTATTTTGTTATAGAAAGGGTGAGAAAGCCTTTCTGCCATGCAGAAATGGGTTTGGTCTCAATTTCATCAGCCAATCTCATGCCTATGAGTGATTCTAAAGACATCAAGAGATAGCACAGTCAACAGTCATTCCAGATGCATATTTAGGAAGGGTGATTTTTGAACAGAATCCAGCAAGGAGCTACTAAGGCTACTGGAGAAAAGTAATAAAGTGGTGCATTATGCATGAAAAATGCCCATTTAGGAGATCAAGTCCAATTCAGAGTAGTAGGAAAGGAACCAGTGGGTAAATTTTCAGGAAGGCTGATTTGGAAATACTGATACATTTGATTAGAAATGGCAGTACTTATGTCTCCAGATACAGGAGTTGTGTGTGGAGAAGGGATTGATAGCAGTGGCAATGTTCTGTTAGTCATAATCAGGGTCATCTAAATTCAAGAGCAGGATAAAGATGAGCAGCAGATACTCCTAATGCCTCAATAAGCAAATTTCTTCTCAGGACAAGGAGCCAAAATTGTTTTTGAATTTTTGGGCAGGGCAAAAGTAATTTAAATTAAGCTGGAAAATGGTTCTGTCAGAACAGGCAGGGAAGATGGGCCAGGAAGCATTTGTCAAAGTTTTAAAAGATGTGAATAGTGGAGCAAATTCAGCTCTAAAGGGACAACGCATATTAAAGAAACACAGAAAGGCAAGAAGAAAGGAGCTGCCAGGATGTATCAATAACAAACTGTAAGGTGGGAAGGTATATTGTGTACTGCTATGCGCATCAAATACAGATGTGAAGTTACGGGAAAATTAGTCTATTTTAAGTTATAGAAGAGACTGAACTGCAACAAGTAGATGGTCATTTACAATTATTTTCACTGGATATTCAGTTATTAAAATTTAGTAGTGGAAAATATAATCTCATTTCCATTTTTGTATGAAACACGGCTCATCCAAACCATGATAAAATACTAAACTGAATAAAAAAGGGAGATGTTTAGGAGCATTACAGTCATGCTACAGAAAGGAACTATGTTTTCTGCTTTCAGTTGATAACACCTATTTGAAGCCCTGTGAAGAGATCAGTTTTTAGCAGTCTATGGCAATGGTTAAACCATATTTTGCTTAGAATTTGAAATCTCTGCACCATGAACAATATTTTTTTATAAAGGTAAGATACGGTTGTGCTGAACAGACATACTGTTTAAAGCAAGAAGTTTTTCTGGAGGCTGACACAGAAGGATGGCTTTCTCAGCAATCCTTTTTATTTTTAATTAGTATTTTTAAGTATCCACTGACATTCCATTTTAAAATGTTTTGGTAGGGGACATTGGCTTTTACCAATCTTTAAATTCCTAAGACCATATGAAAGGATATAGAAATACAAAGTATGTGTAGTTCTTCAATATTCATATTGATAATCTGATAAAATTATCAGAATGTTATCTATATATCAGGATTAAGCATGGTGTTCTAGAAACCAGAAATGTAAGTCCTACTGGTAGTGTAACTGAGAGTTATCGTACTCATTGCAAAAGTAGGCATTTAGAAACCAATGTTGCCAGTACCTGTGATGTTAACTGTGGATGTCACATACCCCACTTCTGAAGGGAAATAGTAATAGTTTTACAGAACAACACATGGGGATCTAACCAATACCATCTCTTTGAGAGCCTCAGTAACTGTTTCCCAACACAGAAAGTGTTCTTGCAGTACAAGGATATAATGTCGCAGCATAGCATCATCACAGAGCACTGAAATGCAGTGTCACACACCACTTTAGTGTCAGGATTTGTAGTGTTAAAATGGAGTCTTCTTCACAAGCCTGTTGTCTGCCCAATGATAATCATGGCTATCATGGAGGTGCTGGCTTGGATGCTAAACTGTTGTCTTTTGGGGTGAACTTTTTCATGTCTTCTCAGTGTTTCTTTTCTCTTAATGAATTAGCTGTTCCACAGCCAACTTAAGCTACTTCAATTTATTATTATTATTTGCTCATTGCTAATAATATCTTTGACATACTCCAGAACATTGCTTAAGTGGCACACTCCCTGCCGTGCAGATCATTTACCCTCGGGTTTGACAGATTTCAGTGAAAGCTTAAATGTTTGCTGGGCGAGCCTCCAGCAGGGAAGAGGTGTAATAGCTCCAGCCACCCAGGAGCATGGGCAACCAGGCCTGCAGCTGTAGCACTGTGATTGGGACACCCCGAGGAAAACAGAGACGTCAGCAGAAGTGAAGGCTGTTAGCTAAAGCCTGCAGAGGCTGGGCACTGGCAGAACAGAATGCAGCCTTGGCACATTGTTCCCATACTGGGTCATACCACCCTGAGGCATCTTAGAGGAAGATGTCCTTTTTCTCTGCTGACTGGTCTCCCAGTTCTAACACCTATGACAGGATTTGTTGTCATATTACTATTACTGAAAGGCATGGGAGATTTCAAACATATGAGACAAAACACCTCTACAAAATAATTTGCTTTGTGCTCCTGCTCCTGCCAAAGCTCTAGGTGGTTTGCAAATGAGTCCTGTTAGCTACTTGCACATATTTCAGTGAAGGAATTATCATTTCCTCTGTTCATTTATCACACCATCTACTTTGCATTGACTGAGTAATGTACAGTAAACAAAACCCCTAAAGTAAATCTGTTCCATCTTTTCTATAGGAGTATGATGGACTGGTAGATTCATGGAATTTAAACTTTGTCCAGTCAAAAAGTAAGGATTCACCAAAGTAAGATTTTTTTAAAGTGTTCACTTAGTCTTGGGGTTTTTTTCTGGAACACCTACAAAAAAACACACACAAGACTAGCTAGAAAAGATGCATTAGTCATATAATGACTATCTGCTCTTCTGTTGTATTTAAGCCAGTTTGTTTTTTTTTTTTAAGGTCATAAATTAAGTCATTGTGTATTATTGTGGGAGTCTTTTTCCTCACTGTAGGTACATTGCTGTGAATCACTATTTGTAGTTACAGAATGAGAGCCTTTGGCAGCCCCTCACAAATGCACAAGGACAGTGTCAGTAATTCTATGGAGCTCAGTACTGTTTACAGAAATGCAGTTTTTGTATGCAAAATTTTTTAAGAGTCAAACCTTTTCAATGAAAATATTAATCTAGTGGTTTGTAAATGTTATTTAATATTCATAATAGTGTTTGGAGTGGTAAGGTTATTTCCATCCAAGTGATCTTGGGAATTATGCGTTCTAGAGTATGCAGGCCTGGATTATACATAAATGTCATGTTTATTAGAAAGAAAATTACCCATTTTTCTTTTACAAAGTTTCCCAGTGCCAGAACTACCTCCTCTAAATTTTTAGATTTTTTTGTAGAGACAGGTTCCTCTCTGAAGTTGCAAATATGCACACCCATGCAGAGAGTGCCTGTGACTGCAGAGGCTGCTAATCTTAGAAGGAACTTTCTAGTCCCCATCACACACTTCCAGGGCTCTAGTAGCTTTCCATGCTTCAGTTGGAAAATTCTAGCACACTGACCTGATGCTGCCTCCTTGCTGTGAAAACACAGTAAGATTCATTCTTCTATCCTGGACGAGTTATGCACATAAATCCCCTGTTGATTGAGAGGAGAATAGACCCTTTTAGCCTCAGCCTGACAAGAGTGCTTTGAATGCTTGCAGCATTTTTTAGTGAACTGTGAGGATGGAGAATACTTTCTCCCTTTCCTCGCCTTTGCTCCTTCTTCCTTGCAGAAATCCACAGCTGGGCACACCTAGCACTTGTCATCTGTAAAGGACTCCCCAAACCCACCTTTGTTCTTGTCATTCAGTTTCATCTCTCTGTAACTTCGGTATGGACACACTTTCTAATATTAATGCAATTAGCACTCAATCTTTGATGGTTCTGACCACCTGCCCCATCCTAATTCCTAGGTGGCTTTGATGAAAGTGGTAACTGAGGTGCTCTGAGATCATCTGTTAAGATGATGTGTCTGATAATTGGGAGACAACACGGCTAGAGTTACTCTGAGTGAGAATTTATAAGAAATGTAGAGAAAATGTGAAATTCCAGACTAGCAATTCTGTGAGAGCCTGTAGTTGCCAACAAGTTATATCTATCTCACACATAAGTAGCATGATAATGTTTCAGATAATTGCTAATTTTAATCTATACTATTGCCTTCTATAACCTTTGGATGTTACATTATTCAGATATCGTACCGAGAACACTACAGCAAAGCAAGCCAATCAGTCATAACAACATAAAACCAAACCAAAACAAAAAAAAACAACCTGACATGTTGATCTTCTTTCAAGCTCCTTATGTATTCCATAAAAAAACAAAAAAGGCAGATCTGGACTAATTTAAGGTGAAGAGACATGAATTGCAGATTTGAATTCTGCACTGTGATTCCCCAAATTTCTAATCTTAGTTCCTGAAAAAGCAGAAGTTTTATCTGAGGGGCAGAAACACCCGTATAATAGTTTTAATAAAGATTTGATCTAGAGCTCTCAGAAGCAGATAGAAGTTCCCTTGGTGTTTTCAGTGACTTTGGATCCAATCTCCAAGAAAGTGTTAAGCACAGAAACGTTTTTCTTTATGCTAGATAACAACACCATGAATATAAATAATATTTGGATCACTTGTGGCAATGGATTACTTCTTTGTCAAAAACTAATACAAGAATAAAGTACTAATCAGTGACTTATTCCTTGAACAAGTCAGAAACAGTAGGTTGAGAGCATAAGTTTTGTTTTAAATGTGATGACAACTGACAACTTACCCTAGAGGTAAAATATCTTTTTTGATTGGTTTATAATACTGTAATACAAAAAGCTGTAAAATGTAATACAATATTGTAATAGAAAAAGTTGTATAATATAATCATTTAGTGTTTATTTTATTATGTGTACCTTCTACTCAGAGGTTTGGCATTATTGTTCCTAACAGTGATGGATACAAGCAGATCATGCCCTATGACCTCTACCATCCCCTTCCTCGGTATGTAAAACGGGCAAGCAGATGCTAGGCTTATCAAATACATTTTCTTCTTTTTCTTCTCATCTCTGTAATTCTGCTTTGTTCTCAACATAAGTTAACAGATGCTGCTTTTCTCTTGCTCTGAACTCCTACAGATTAACCTAGAGATGTTCAAGTGCTAACTTGTGATAAATTCTGTTGATGCAGAAGTGAAATTATATTCTAGCTGAAGCAAAAATACAGACTTACTAAGCGTATGGTCCCTTTCTTTCTCTCTTTCATCAGCCTCCACCTTAGCTTTTCTCTCACATCATTCCTTTTTTTTGCCGCTTCACTACTTTCTGAACAGGACTATAACCTGTGGCTTTGTCATGAACCATAAGACTTTCTCTCTCCCCACCCACCCCATGCTGCTTCTTCTTGCATGGTTATAAATTATAAGAGTTTGGATTTTGACAGCATTGTGTTGTGTTCTGATCCTACAAACCCATGGGAATGCCTTCTCCCAGGGGCACTAATTCATTGTTTTCTCTACGAAATAAGAGTTCTGGAGAATGAATCAAAGCCTGATTTTTATTGTTAATTATCTCACAATTAAAATGTCTTTAATGTAAGATTTAAGATTCTAATGGAAATAATCAGATGAGTAATTATTCTTAAAGCAGTGAATAAGACTTCCGATGATAAAAGTACTTGGCAGCTGAAGGGTAATACCCTTTAGGTTTTGAAATACTTCCTGGACATAACAATAGTATTGTGCTGTTTCCTTCTTCATTCATTTATTGTGTCATGGAGTATGAAATCACAGAAAGAACTGTAGGCAACTTGCTAGTCTCATCCTGGTGAGGAAATTACCTCCCTCAAACTATGTTGAGGCCTAATGCAGAGAGTTTTCAGCATCCATGTGCAAATGCAGTGCAGAGCAACTTACTAGCTAAGATTCGTGGCTGCTATTTGTGTTCACATCCTTTAACAGTTACCTGTGTCATTAGGATTAGGCTTTTCCTAGCTAAGTGCTTATGGTTATGTACACATAGACATTATCACCAAGTATTTGTGAGATATACTTATGAAATATATCTGTGCTTCTAGGGGTTTTTTTCTGCAAAACATTTTTTTTGTTCTTTTTTTTAAAAAAAACATGCATACCTTCTGGCCTCAAAAGTTAAACCCACAAAGGAATATAGAAACTAAAATATTAATACAGCTAACACTCTAGCTTTAAATAAAATAGATTGTATTTCAGTTGTGCACAAAGGGCATGAACATTGACAAGGGATAGAGAATAATATTATATCAGAGGACTATTTAGCAGTACTTAATAGTGGAGGGATTGTATTTAAATAAAAAACATTCTGAGCTGGCAGCTGGACAGAGGCTTTTTTAGTGCTGAAGAAAATCCAAAATAAAGGCTCAAAATGCCCTGCAGTATTTGGCTTTCAGGAATACTGACAGAAAAAAAAACCAACGAAACACTAAACAACATCCTTCCCTGAAAATGGTCAAAAAACTGAGACTGTTTCTCAAGGTGTTCTGGATTCTCATCCCATAACCGTCCTTTTACATCCACTCTCCCAGCTTCACTGGTCTCCTTTAAATCCCCCCTTTATCAGTTGCTCAGACTGCTACTGCTGTCTGAATCCTCTGCCCCATTTTTCCAAGTGTTGTTTTGCTGCTGCTTCCCCTACTCTTCCTCAATCCCATTCCCACATGTGCGCCTGTGAACTCACAAAGATAGCTCAGGTCTTCCTCCTTCCTTCACCTCGAGAGGGAAGACACAGCTACACGTCTCTTCTCCAAACCTCAGAGGCAGCTGAAACTGAACAGACCATGGGATTGGCATGAGAAAGGGCCAAGTCAGATGGATCAAAATGCCTTTTCTCTGAACTTGCACAGTTTAGGAAAAACAAACAAACCCAAACCAAACAAACAAGAAGAGGAAAAACAAAACAAAAACCCCACAGCACCAAAACACAACAAAAAAAACCCCAAGCAGACTGGAGAGGCCCTGGTTTGGTTGCATTACCTGTTGGAGACTGGCATCTAATACTAGAGACAGAAGAGAGCAACAAACATTCCAGAAGTAGAGAGCAAATCTGGGAAGGTGTCTTCACAAGATTTTCCAACCGCAACCCCTCAACCTTGTATTTTAGCACCAAGAGAGAAAGGTATGATTTAACAGATATAGTACTTAACTTTTAATGCAAAAAAATTCCTTTCACAAATTCTCTGCCACTATTGCACCCTTAGCACCAAGAAAGGAGATCTGACACCTGTTGAAGAGCTGTGCAACAGGGAAACTTCATTCCTATCTTACAATCTTAGAAAACCTGAGAACCAAACTGTCTGCTAGTTTAAGCTACTTGAAATTGCTAAAGTTGCCTAATGCACCTGCAAACTTGTCCCGAAGACTTAAGGAAATTCCCTGAAAAGTCACTTTTTGTGACTGGGAAAAGATGTCTCAGGCTGACTGCAGGAATTTTTGCAGTTTGTGAGTTTCAACTTGGGGCCACTTCAGTTAGATTTGTGGTAGTGAGAAGCATTAACTGTATGCTGGGAAGCTTGTTCAGCAGAGCCAGAGAGAACACATTTAAGCAAAAGCATTGCTAAAATTACACATTTTGTGTAATTGTGTGTCATGTGTGGCTTATGATCAGCACATGGTGATGGCTGTGGCTGTGTAATTCACCACTCCTAATCACATATCGCAGAATTAATCAGTGGCTTTAACATTCATAGATGACTACTAATATAAGCCATTTCACATTGAGTATTATGGTACTTTCAGCCAGTAGCCAAGTGTGGGCAGTACTGGAACAGGTATGAATATGGGTCGATATGATGAAAAATCAGAGAGGAAGATAAGCATGTTTCATATTGGTCAACAATCTTGGGGATCCTGTAAGCGTTACTTTACAAAAATCTTTCCTTTGTTTTAAGTGGGAGAAAAAATAATCCTCACCTTTCATTTTTTCACTTCTTGCCCAAAGGAAGAAACAAGCATGGTGTTTTCCAGAAAAGCGATTTTTTAAAGCCAAAAAATTAAATCTTATGACCAAAGACAGTATTTGTAATGTTCTTATCAAAAGAACATTCCCCTCTGGAGAAAAAAAAAAGACTTTGTGAAATGTTTCCAGGTAGGCAGAACATACATACTTCTGTACCATCAGGCGTGAAAGGGATTATATAGGAGTAGCCACACTGGATCATGAGCATGGCCTTACATCTAGTGTGTGACAATGGCTTAAATATGATAGAGGCAATACCAGCACATACATGTAAAAAGGAATACATACCTTATGGTATGTGCATCACTAAAAGAAGGGATTGTTCTCTAAGTATGCAATAGCCTTTCAGAACATTCAGTAGATTTGTCATTACATTTTCAAATGGCATTTGTAGAGAAAAGGTATTTCTCAGTTCCTCTCACTGCCTTAGCTGCTAGGAAATACAGTTTATCCATCAGAGGACATGTTTCTTATCAGTAGGGTCACATGTTCTTTTTGGTAATTTCCTCTCTTTTTTTTTTTTTATTTTTTCCTCTGCTGAGTTGCTTCCCTGGAAAAAACCCACTGATGTTTCCCTTTATTTTCTTGCAAAAAAACCATCAACCTCAGAGCACACTGAATTTCCAGTGATTTGTGACAAAGATTCCTTGGAATATGACAAATTATAAAGATATTACAATCCCATCAATTAAAGTCACTGGCCATGGGCATATTTTCCTGCTATGGACACTTATGAAAAGAGATATATGACTAGGTTTTACTGATGTTAATTAAAAAACAAATCCCCTGCAGATTGCAGTTTATGCATTTTTGGTGTATAGGTGGGGCTGGGAACAGTAAGGGTTGCTTTTCCTGATGCCTCTCTCTTTTCCCAGATGGGAAAGTACACCCTGGACTGCCTGTTCCTTATCCTGTGGAGGGGGCATTCAAAGCCGCAGTGTCTCATGTGTGGAAGAAGACATTCAGGGGCATATCAGCCCTGTGGAAGAATGGAAATGCATGTACACTCCAAAGATGCCTATTGTCCAACCTTGTAATATATTTGACTGCCCAAAGTGGCTTGCTCAGGAATGGTCTCCGGTAATCAACTTGGCTTTGTTGGTTTTATATTTACCACACTAGGAATGTATCTTAAATTATAGTTTAGTGAATTTGTGGAAGTAGGAACTTTCATTGTGTTCTTTCCTTATTACCAACGCCTTTGTTCTAAATTATGCTATTTGTCTGACAACAAAGTAAACACTCAGAAAAGTGTATTAATAAGATAAACATGATTAAGGAGAATTATAGGAAAATAAATCTGCTCTGTAACATTCATTTGTGACCCTCTACTAATAATAGATTGGGAATATAAATGGAATTCACAAAAAAAAAATCAGTAAAAATGTAGTGGTATATCATTATTACAGCATTGTAGCCATAAATTGAAACCCATTAATTGCAGAGAAATTTCCAGAAATACATAAAGCTGTATATTACTCTGATCTTTGATGCTTACAGTTTCTGTTCGTGACTTGCCTGCCCTTCTGGATGAACATAAATATCTTTGAAATGTCCTTATATGAAAGTAGTGAAGTACTTTGATTTTGTACATAAAGACTTAATCTTGGTTGTAGTTTCTCAGCCAGTAAATGTGTTTTAGAAGCTAAGCTAGCTGACCTACAGATGAGGTGTTCTTGACTGATTGCAAAGTGTTTCCTGATTTCCAGATGAAAGCTGCTATTCAAGAGCAAAGTAATATTGGTAGTATCCATAGCCCTCCCCACTGATTGGTAGTTTTTTTCCTCTCCTGTGCAACAAATGCTGAAACAATCAGTACGGGGGAAAAACTGATGAACTGTAGCAAAAATAAATGACACTTAAGAAACTGTCTGAGGGAAGAAAGACCAAGAGTTTTCCATTCTGTTTGTTACCTTGTTTCAAAAAAGCTGTGTCACCCCTGTTAACCCATAAGGCTTAGTACTTTGTCCAAGCGAAGCAGAGTGGCTCCAAATGAAACTGACAGGGTGTTACTGAGCATATCCAGTATAGGACAGATGGCCACAAGCCATATAAGCAACATTGCAGGAGTGATGCTGAAAGAGAAGTCCAGTGGCAAAATGACCAAATCAAGTTCAGGCCAAAAAGGCAAAAATTTCTATACCTTATCCATAATTATCTAGTATTACACCTACTTTTTGTTCAAGGTTGGGTGTTTCTGCATCATGTTTTGCTCTCTGATCATACTGAGCTTTTATTTATCACTCTTATAATGTATCACACACATACTTTTTTGTTTCCTTTTTTAAATGTAGTGCACAGTGACCTGTGGAAAAGGACTGAGATACCGTGTAGTCCTTTGCATTGATCACAGAGGGATGCATACAGGAGGCTGTAGTCCTAAAACAAAGCCACACATAAAAGAAGAATGCATTGTATCCACTCCTTGCTACAAACCCAAAGGTAATAAGGCAGAAGGGTGCCTGTAAGTTTTTCAGAGCTCTTCCATGTTTAACAGTTTTGTGTTGTTGCATCATTGTTTCCGCCTGCACCGACTTATGTTTTTGCACCTGTATGTTCCTGCACCTGCTAGTAACTTGGAGTGAGTGATGACCTATTCTTCTTTGTTACAAACTTTGGATTTTTCATTGTTTAGTGGTTTGACCTTGGCTGGATGGCAAGTACCCACCAAAGCCTCTTTCTCACTCCCCTCTACAAACAGAGGAGAAAAAATATAGGTAAGGGTTCATGGGTTGAGATAAGGACCATAAAAGATCCCTTACTGATCATTATCATGAGCAAAACAAACTTGAAGTGGGGATATTAATTAATTTATTACTAACAGGATCAGGGACTGAGAACAAGAAGTAAAATAAATCTTAAAGACACCTTCTCCCCACCCCCTCCTTCCAAGTTCTACCTCCTCATTCCCAGCAGTACAGGGAGATGGGAATGGGGGTCATGGTCAGTTGTTTCTGCCGCTGCTCAAACAGAGGAGTCCTTCCCCTGCTTTTGCTGGGGTCCCTCCCATGAGAGACAGTCCTGCTCCAGTGTGAGTCCATCCCACGGGCAAAAGTTTTTCACACACTGCTGCCACACGGGTCACTTTTCCACAGGGTGCAGTCCTTCAGGCACAGGCTGCTCCAGTGTGGGTTCCCCACAGGCCACACGTCATACCAGGAAAATCTGCTCCAATGTGGGCTTCTCTGCCCACGGGTCAGCAGGTCCCTTCCAGTATGCTGCTCCAACACAGGCCTGCAACAAGGTGACAGCCTCCTTCAGACATCCACCTGCTCCAGCATGGGCTCCTCCATGGGCTGCAGGTGAATCTCTGCTCCCCTGTGGTCCCCCATGGGCTGCAGGGGCACAGCTGCTCCACCAGGGTCTTCACCACAGGCTGCAGGGGAACTTCAGCTCTGGTGCCTGGAACATCTCCTCACTCTCTCCACTGACCTTGGTGTCTGCATTGTTTTTCACATGTTCTCACTCTGCTCTTCTCTGGCTGCAATCATCATCTGCATATTTTTTCCCCTCTTTCTTAAACATATTATCACAGAGGTGTTGCTATCACTCCTGATTGGTCTGACCTTGGCCAGCGGCGGGTCTGGCCTAGAGCTGGCTGACATTGGTTCTGCTGGACATGGGGGCATGCCCTTCTGGCAGCTTCTCCCCTATAACCTACAGACATGAGCATGCATGAGATTATGCATGTGTATAGCTCTATTGTTACCACCTTTGTGTGTGTATGATGACTAAGATATGGAAAATTCTGGGCTACAGCAATGCAGGTGAACTTAATTTTCCTAAACTGGAGACTTTAACTCTAACATAAGAAGAAAACAATTCCTTTTAAAAAAAGAATTGCTAATGTGAAACGTGTTAAGAGCACTTTTTATGAAACCTGTGAAATCAGACTGACCCATAACCCCATGATGTTCCAGGATGGAACAGTGAAATTTCTGGACTTTGTGTCTGATGACTGGCACACTTGCCAAATTTCAAGATTCCAGTTTATCTGGATCATGAGAATTCACTGTGTCTCCCAGCCACCAGAGTGGTGAAACCTAGACACAAGGTTCTCTGGGGAGCAGTGGGTATGTTTGCACTGTGTTTTACTGGTCAACATAAGCCTGCTCCATCCACTTTCCAGTTGTAAAAAAAAAAAAAGGCAAAAAAGGCACAGTGACTGTGTTAGCATGAGAGCCTCACATAAAGGCTCTGGCAATGGGTTTCTACTCACTCAGTCAGCTGCTTTATGGGGCTTTATAGGTTTATGATGTTCAGAACACAAGTAGTGCAAGATCTGGTTAAGCCGCATCGTACAATGTAAGCAAAATGCAGTAAGACATGAAAAAAATGTATGTTGCAAGCCACCTACAACTGACTTCTGTATAGTGAACCTGAGAAGGGTGCAAGACTAGCTAGGAAGGCTTTGCTGGCCTGCACCTGTCAAGAATGCAAGTCTTCCAAGGGCACTTGTCTGGAAAAAAAATAAGTTGCTGTTTCTTGGAAGCCCCCCATTACCAGAAGGTGGCATCTTTACCCAGAATAAACCCTTATGCTGCCATTTGCAGCACATGCAACATTAATATTTGATTTTAGGCAGTTATTTCCTTCTCCCGTTCTTTCACATGGGATGGAAATGTTACACAAAGCATACTGGCTTGCTCGGGTTTAGTTTTGCTCTTCATTTTTGTTCTACAACACTCTCACAGTCCTTCCTCCGTAATGCAAGTGGTAATGTTTGAATACCTGTGTAGCTGAAGACTGAGTACTTACAGAAGAGAGTTTAACCAGATGGTATCCAGAGATATCTTCAAATCTGAATTATTCTGCTAATATACTAGAAGTTTTTCCTTTTTATTTCACATATCTGGAGTTAGAAATTTAGAGCAGTAGGGGTAGCAAAGTGCCTGTTGTCTATCAAATATTTTAATCTCAGCCTGCTTTTACCTTCTGCAGCTGTATTAACACAAAGCAGAAAACAATCTTCCTAGAAGACTGAAGCAGCAAGGAAAAAAATGTTTCTTTTAACACACTGTGCTAAAAAGAAATCAAAAGTAAATAGTTAATGTAATTTGTTTCATTTTAGTCATTCAAGCACTAAGGCACTTTATCTTGCAGCAGTAGTAGGAAAAATAGGATATCACTAGATTAAGTAATTATTTTCAGTTTTAATAGAGAAAGTGTATTCATCTAATACGGCTTTCTGTATCATCTAAGATGTAAGTTCTTTTACTGGAAGCATTTTATAAAAAAAAAGAGAGCTTAAACTCTGAAGGTAAAAAGCCCTCCTTAGTTTATGCTAGAAGTGCTTCTTGTTCATTTTTCATTTTTCAAAGCATACCGTACAACATCAACATTTCTAATCCTCTAGCAAATTTTACTGAATAGATGATAATTAACTACACCTCTAAAAAAAAGTTATTTAAAAAGTCATATAACAGGCAATGGTACACAAGAACTTTTGCTTTTACTAAACACTTGCATCCAAGCAAAAAACCACAGAAGTAAGTTTTAGTTTTCCAAAACCCATAAAGCAAACTGCAGAACGTATCAATAGAAATATCTCCAACATATTTGGATGACAAATGAGGTAAAATACAGATTAAACTAAGAGCTGTGCTGGCAAATATTCACCTTAAATGGCAGTAATAAATATGTCAGAGTAAGAGCTTGGTTCGCTGTTTCTAAGACAGAGGCATGGTAACTCTGTTACTGTCCCTTTTTTCCTAACTTGCTCCAAGGAAATTTCCATGACTAAAGTTGCAGTAGCTGTGCAACCAAGTTGTCGATTGTTGTTCCTCTGTGATACAATTGACAGGTAGGAAATTTCATGCGCATATGTCAAATGTTCATGCACAAAAGTCACAGGAAATTCTTAACTATTCTGAATGACATTAACCTGCTTCTGCTGGCAAGTACAAACCCATCATTATATAAACCCAAAAGACTTCAGTGATTTGTGAGTCATAAATGGGTTGGCCCTGGTTCTCCTCAGTGGTCTGAGTCTCACTGCCTTTTGTTTGTGCTTTTCCCCTGATCCAAGACCAGAATGTTTTGTTGAAATGCAGAACTCCTTCTCAAATTATACTGCCAAATTTACTCTTGCTTTATATCCTTGTAGAGCTAAAACAGCTCCACTGCCTTCAGCTTAACTACTCTACTTTGACACTGCATGAAAACAGAGTTTGGCTTTCAAAGCAGCATGGCCCTGTGTTCCCCAGAGCAGAGCAGCTCATTATACGGTGCACACATCCTGAAGGGGAAGAAAAGCAGCTCCACAGTTTTCCATCAGAAATGACAGAAAAAGTATCAAGATCATTTTTTCAAGTCCACATAGCTGATGAACTGATAGAGTTGAAAGGCATAGCTGAGCCATTTTATCAAATTCTTTTTGTGGTATCACTCATCAAACCAGATTCCTTTTTGTAAAAACCAAGCTTAACGTGTCTTCTGAAGTTCTAAAATTTAAAGGTAAACACATTTTGCCTTTGCAGTGTAATAAAGGCCTGTTACATTTGCAAGACTTCCTCCAAAAATGCTTTCCAAAGTGCCTACTTTTACAGTCCAGTTGTAAAGTCTAAAAGGTGACCTAATTTGCCTTTCTGGATTTAGGACGCCATAGCCCTTCTAGCTGAAAATGGAAATATCTGGCCATATAAACTTGTAAGCTTTGTAGTCCAGCTGATGAAAGAATTTCTTTCTTCTGCTTTCATTTCTCTCTTTCTTCCTTGTGCTCAGCCTCCATGTGTGTGAAGGCATACATGCATCACATGCATGGTCGATGAAAACGGAGAGGCTGGCACACGTATCAGTGTTACTGCATGCTTCCTATTTTTACATGCTTGTGTTTGTTCTGTAGAGAAACTTCCCATGGAAGCAAAGTTGCCATGGTATAAGCAGGCTCAAGAGTTGGAAGAAGGAACAGCCGTATCTGAAGAACCATCGTAAGTCTTAAGAATTTGCTTACAACAGGTTCTCATTATGTGATTCAGGGAAGTTGTGGATGCTCCCTGCCTGGGTGTGTTCAAGGTCAGGTTGATGGGACTCTGAGCAACCTGGTCTAGTGGAAGGTGTCCCTGCCCATGGTAAGGGGGTTGAAATTTGGGGACCTCTAAGGTCCCTTCCAATCTAAACCATTCTATGATTCCATGATGATTCTATATGGGAATCTGGGGCTTGTGCATAACTAACACAATCTCTCGGACATACTGGGCTTCCATTAGAGTGTCAAGGCCAAACCTAACGCTGTGAAATCAATGGTCTTAAGGCTGTATCACACTTAGGTGTGAAGGGTCAGATTTCAAGAGAGTAAATGCAGATTTAATGTAAGCAAATATATAAATATTTAAGGTCATTTACAAGAATATTAGAAGAGTTCATCTACCTATGTTCTCCATAACCACCGTGTCTTCACAACTGAGCACCTTTATTAATTTTCTCAATAACCCTGTGAAGTAAGAGGTAAAACAAAGTAGCCACTGATGATTTCAGCTTGGCTCTTCCCCCAAGGAAAAGCATAGTAACAGCAACAAAAAAAAAAAAAAAAAATTACTTTTAGAAAAAAATAAACTAGAAACCTGTGGTGTGTACCATGTAAGCCTTTAGTAATGAGGCTGAGAAAGTAAAAATACTGTGATGATTATGTTTTGGATTTTTTTTTTATGAAACTGTGATAAGTGCATGCTATAATTGCAACTTCTATACACAGCTTTAACCAATATCCAGTTCCTTGTGTCTGAGTAAATGGCATTGCAGTTGCAGCTGTGTATTAGACTAAAAAAATATTGTTTGCTATGCAATATAATTTCAGTTTTGGTATGTTTAATCTGAATTGAAGTAGTTTGAAACTGAGATATTGATAGAGAGCTAGAGACATATGTAGTAAGTCCCTCAAAATAAAAAAAGATATCCAGCTGCTATATGTATACATGCATACATACATATAGACAAATACATGTATTTACATACATTTATACATGTAAGTACACATACAAATATTCACATTCATGTGTCTTTATATATATATTAGTAGCAGTTATCACATATAGTGTAATGAGATGTTTAACCTTTTCCAGAGTTCTACAGACTTTACAGGTTGATTCATTCAGAGCCAAGCTTGTAAAATACAGTATTTGTGAATATACTAATTTTTCATTTGTAAAGCAGAGTTTGTTTTCTTGTGGTTTTTTTGTCACTATACTAGATTACTTAGCTAAATATGCATTTATCAAATTGTAAATAAACCTTGGAAACATACATAAAATAGGAATCATACTCATATGTTGTTATGTGATCATATCTGGAATAATTTGTTATACTAAGAAATTTTTTGATTTTGTGAACAAGGTTGATTACACTGTAGAAAAGGAGTATAGCTATATGTATATATATATATATACATATAATATATGTATGGGTATATGTAGGTTTAAATACTAACAAGAAGGGATTTGTAGAGAATAGGCATAACCTGCAGGGGAAAATGAAGAGGTTTTTGTTTATCATTATCTGTATTTTGATAAAATGTTCTGGAAAACCTTATGGGTATATTGTTTGTGATACTAAAACAGATGTTGAGAGATCTAAAGGGAAAGGAGTTTAAGAACTTCAAATTGTTTTCAAGTGTAGCTGCGACACCTCCTTACTTTATAGGTCAGTGCTCTGCTGCAATACAGGCCATGTTCTGCAAAGACTCCCTAATCTTTTTTACCCATTCTAATGCAAGACTTCATTGGTGCCAGTGGGATACTAACATACCCTCGCAGTGTGGCACAGTCCAGACTAGCTTCAATCTGCCAGAGTGGCATTTTGTACATTTGTTTTCTCCCTGAAACGCAAAACTCTAGGAACGTTTCTAATCTTTATTTTAGGCTGATGAGAAACCTACTTGACAAAAATGAAATTCAAGTACAGATTTTTATATGTGTTAACTATAACTAACAGGAAAAATAAAGGACTCAAAGTCCTTACGCAAAACTTTCCCAAAGCTCAGAGATGCCTTTTGTTTACTTTAGAATGATATTTAGTGATAAGGCATGAGACTGGAAAACCAAATAAAAACTTTGAATTTGTGCCAAAAGAGCCATCCATGCAATCCCCATCTGTAAACTGTTAACAGCCATCTGCATATTGTTCCAGAATATCTAATCAGTTTCAGCAATCTTGATCAGTGAAATTCCACCTAACATTGATTTTGATGCCTCACAGTTAATAGTGTTTTTCATTAATAGTGTTTTTCATTAATGTCTAAGCTTAAATGGTTATTCATTTTAAGCCCTGGTCGTTAGATTGAAAAACTGTGTGCAACAATATAAAAATATCTAATATCCCATTTAGAATCCAGCAAGATACAAGAAACAATCATCTTTGTTGCCAGCTTTAAAACATCACTTCTCCTCATTTAGCTGCAGAGGGATTTGTATGTGAAGAATGAGGTGTATTTCATAATTCAACTTTTGTCTTGTGCTTCTGCAGCTATGCAGAGACATAATGTAGTACTCCATGGTCCACCACGCTGACAGATGACATGCTGTCATCCACGTATTTTAGCTGATAAGTGATCAGTTCAGGGTGTAGGTACATGGTAATTTGAGGGTTGGAACAGCTGAGAGTTTTTTAATGTAGGATCAAGCACTAGCATAGTAAGACTAACATAGTAAGGCTATGTGTGATGTGGCCAGCTATTGTGCTGACTGTAGATTTGAGTAACTAAAGTGTAACCTTGAACTTCTTACTGTCTTACACCTAAGCATGTTGCAATGTGTTACTTTGCTGCAAATATTTCAGAAAACATACTGGGATTGTAGAAAATAATTTTCATTGCTAGTTTCCCCTCCTCTAAGGAAGCCATTTCTTTTCTCTGATCTGGTATAGTAGAACTGGCTGAGCAGTGTTTGAGGGGAGGAGTCGAGTTGGGCAGCCAGGATGAGTCCCCACTCTTTCTCTCAGCAGAGGGGGAACAGTGGGTAGAAGAGGGGCAGCATGGAGGGGATGGGGAGCAGGTGTGAGGGAGGAGGAACAGCAGATGGCCTCTGGTGGCATGGTGCTGCAGAGGCAACATTGTACTCATAAGCGTGCTTACTTGAAGTTGCAGTAATGGAAGTTTCTTAAGACAAGCTATGCTTATATGATTTTCCTATTCATGCCATGTTGATGAAATAATAACCAATTTCGTGACTCCACTTGGGCAGACATGGACCAAGATTCATATTTTCCCACATTTCATCTGAGGCTGTGCCACCAAGTCACTGATTGCTACAATATTTCGTTTATACCATCCTTCCACCTGTAATTTGGGGTCATTCTCTGATGTGTACTGCTAGAGCACCAGATGCCTCAATTTATTCCATCTATGCATTGTGCCTTCTATTATTTATATCTTCAGGAATTTCTAAAGCATTGCAAGTCTTACAGTTGAATTTTGTCTGTATATGTCTACCTGTCAGTTGACTTCCACTTCTCTCAGTAATGTCTGAATTTATTCCTATTAGCTGATTTTGACAGAGGTGTAAAGTTATCACAGAGAATTTTACTCCTCTGTCAAACTTGGTTGATATTCTCCAGGAAGTTTGGTGGTAGTATTTTCTGCATGTGTCACTGAACTAAATGACTGAGTAGAAAGCTGACTCCCTATAATTCCCCAGTTGAAGGAAAGTATTTGAAATGAGTTCAGTCTTCAACAGATAGCAGAGAATCCACTTGGGCTCTTAGCCTTCAAATATAAGTCTATGTTAAAGTGGTTCTGCTGCTGAAAGAATTAATTACAGCCAGTTAGCCACTTGAATATTAGAGGAAATAGTTATGTTTGTGTTGTCTAACCTGCTGCACCCCTGGATGGGATAAATTAAATATTAATTGCTGACAAAACTACTATGAAATACTCTGTCTTGGTAAGAAAGTGTTATAATCTATGCCATAACAAAGGTTTAAGGTGAGAAGCCCTTGCTGTCTTGTGTTGTCATAAATGTTGTCCTCCTGTTGCTGTCTCTAAAGTGACCATTCACTAGGCCTTAGAAATGTTACCTGAGGAAGAAGCCACAGTACCTTTCTGTTTAACCTTTTTCACTGAAGCTCATTATCAGCACAGCATGACAGGCAGAGTCAGAAAGAATAGGGGTCATGATTGGAAAAGCATGGGGTTTTCCATGTATAACAGACTCATATATGAGTAAATGAGTATATATGAGATTGGATTTATGGATGGTGAAGGGTTTCTTAAATGATTTCTGTCTCTAACTTGAAAAATGCTTTCGTATGTTAACACAATATCCAGCTTTTAACATACCACCATAAATAAGCCTCATATTAGCCATTAAAAAAAGGGGAGGAATGGGGGAGAGGGCAAACAATAGTATCTGGATGCCAGATGGCACCATCGTAGTAATGAGACCAGTTCAGTTTTTTTAAAAAAAGAGGAAATTCCTGCCATGCATCAGTGGGAATGACACAGCCCTCAGATGGACGGAGAGGCCAGTGTGGCAGGGACAACTAATATCTCTGCTATACCTACTTTTCAGTAGGTATTTATGTTTCCAAAGACACATAAGCTATTTTGTTTCGATTTCCCTTATTGAACAGTTTTCATTGTGATCTTTATACCTGATGGTTAATAAGTAAGTTTAAAACTTCCTATTAAGGCTTAACTTTAAAAATTAAGCATATTATGATTGTTGGATTGCCAAAAAAAAAGGTAATAAGGACATACATAGCTTTAACACTGCTAGGCTGTTGCTTGTCCACTTCAAACTCATGCAGTGAAGAGAAAGAAGGTGGTCTAGGGAAAATTCTTCATATTAAGATCTAATGGCAAAAAATTAAACAATATATATGGTCAGTCAAGGGGAAGACCAGCAATACAGGAGCCTCACATTAGGTAATAATATCAGTCTAATATTTCACGGACCCCATATACGCAGTCATAACTACTTAGGTTTTATGTGTAATAAATATGCAGAACAGAAGCACTCACCTTTTCCTAAGGAGAAAGGCAGCAGTGAATGAAAAGCACAAACAGCACAGAATGATTAGACACAAACCTGAAGGAAAAGATTACATTCAAACTAAACTTAAACTAGAGTGACAGAATGTAGCCACTTTAATTGGAATTGGACCTATGCAGGTGGTTCCAGTGTCATTACTCTTACAGGTGGAGCCCTGATAAGTGGTCATGACCTCATTTTCACTTCTCTGAACAATGGTGCCAGCAGCTATTCACTGCTGTGTGTGAGCATTACCAGCATGTGTGGTGTTACCAACACCTTAAAATCTGTGGAAAGGTGGCCTCTCCTGGAGGAAAAGGACAGGTTTGCATTTCAGCTCAAGACAAGGAGCCTGGAAATCTGAGCTCAGTTCCTGGTTCTGTTACAGAAAATTCCAAAGCCTTTGAACAAGCCACTGAACATTTCTTTTCACCATTAATACCTGATTTTGGATTCTTAAATAGCAAAGTGTCTGTGCCTTAGAACACTCAGTCTTATATGCGCATGTCTCCAAACCTCAGACTTTAAGGAATGGATTTACCTAAAGATAGAGTGAAAAAAAAACCCAATAAAAATTGTGGCAATATGTGATGAAAAGCAGTGAAGAAAGTCTATTTTACTGCATAGCTCAAAGCCTATAAGTCTGTAGACACTTCTTTTCTTCATAAAACACATTGTAGGAACCCAAGTCCTAGACAGAAGAATCTGTAGCTACGTGCATCAATAGTTTTAGAGATCTGCACAAAATTCTGCAGAAATCTCTACGGGTCTCACTCTGAACCCACCGTGACCTGCTGTGAAAGGTCTCCCATTGTTGAGCATTAACATTGTTTTTATGTTTTAATTCAAGCTTCCCCTGTTACGTATATGTTGCTGTATGGAAGGGAATACACAGAAGTCCTTAGTTGTGCCCAGAGTTTGAAGGAAAAAATACCATTATCCCAAGACTATGTACTGCCATTCTCGTTGCTTTCTCAGCTTAAATTTTGACATTACTTTTGCTGGTTATATATACAAGGGGTCATTTCATACCACATTTTAGTCTATAAAATTTGGATTTTTAAATAACAATTTTAAATAAATTAAAATAAATTCCCATTATATAATTTAAAGTNGTATTTGCATGTCTGTTGGATGTGCAGGTTGAAGGGTGTTTTCACAGTTTTTGTATTTCGTATTAAGTGCTTTATATACATTGTAAGTTGGTTTTGCTGTCGTATTAAAATTTCCTTAACATATACTTTGACTGATTGTAGCACAGTAGGAAAGCAATGAGCCAACACCAGCTCACTGCAACGCCTGCAGAAGTCCATTAATGTAAGTGTCATTACATTTCTTTTCCTTCATTTCTAGAACACATTATGCAGCCCATCATGGCCTAATGTGCACATGAGAAATGGTCCAATAGCCTCTTCAGCTGAACACAATTTGTAGAGATTCTGAAACCTCAACGGCTAGTAAAAAACCCACTGAAATGTAGAATGTGTCTTTTAAATCCAGGACTCACTGTTTTTCAAGGATGTTCATATGATGGGAGGAAGTTGCTGGTCCATTACTGTAGAAGTGCCTATGGGTCAAAGAAACAGTTTTGTGTACAAGCAACATGGAATTTTTCACCTCCAGGTTTCTTTGGAGAGTTTTCCACCTTCCATTCCAACTCCTTACCTTCTCAGGCTTGAGAGCACTGCCACCCATGGAGATGCATATTTAGGTGGGTAGTGAAAGGCAGAGGGGTCATTCAGCCATCTGTAATTATTTATATTATTTCTTGCNCTTCTATGACAAACTAAACTATGATCCAAATTATATTTTTGTTGTTTTTTGCTTCTTCCATGAGTGTTGGAAACTTTTCCCAGGGACACAAATCAAAAACTGTATCCTCCTGGGGTCTCTGTAAGGGTCCCAGACCCTCCAGGGCAACCCGAGGTGCAGTCTCATCATCCTGGACTCCAACAGCTATCCCACATCTGGGTGCTGTAATATAGTCAGTGTGCTGACAGTTGAGCAGCAGCTGACATGGTTAAGTCAGTCATAGCCAAGCAAGGTCATGATTTTCCCTCTTTCTAGCTTTCACTTTCCTACCTTACCGTGATCTCTCTAAAACAGGAGCAACAGATTCCTCTTTAAGATATTCATCAGAGTTCTCAGAACACACTGCTGTATTTTCCCTCTGTGGGAGAAGCATTGCCATGTCTGCTATGCAGAATAATAAAAGAAGATGATCTGTGATTCAATGGCAACATGCTAATCACTGTGAAGTACAGTGAGAGATGGGAAATAATATAATCTTTGAGGCAAGAGGCACCTTTTTAATTTTTTTATACATCTATTAAAACAATTGGGTTCTCCCTCATAGCTACTACTGGCACATTACTAGAACAAGCTATTGCCTTTGTCTTGTTTATTAGGGTTGTTATTACAGGGACAATTTATAGTGGAATTTAATGTAAACAATATGCAATTTAATTTAATGTAAACAATAAGCAACTGAAACTATTGATGCATGTAGCTACAGATTCTTCTGTCTAGGACTTGGGTTCCTACAGTGTGTTTTATGAAGAAAAAAAGTGTCTACAGACTTATATGCTTTGAGCTACGGAGTAAAATGACACCTTCATCATTTCCGTTTTTCTAAAAAAACCTACTGCTCATTAAATGTGTTCCACTACTTCCATTTTCAAAGTAGAGGTTAGCATACGGAAATGCACAATGCTGTGCAATGGAAGATGGGATATATGTGGAACAAATAACTTTAAATCCGTGGAACTGTCCCCTTTTTATTCATTTACTGTTTGTGTTTTGTGCTCTCCAGTTGGCAACATTCATCATTAATGGCAACATAAAAATATTTGAAAGCCCTTGTAATTTCCTGGTTTTAGGATGATAGAAAAAACAGAAACGCTGTATATTTATATTATACTTTCATATGACATAACTGTTCTTTTTCAAATGAATAAAGTACTGTATGGAGATTTTTTGTGGGGTTTTCCCGAGTTTCTCCTCTTTTTTTCTGCTTTTAATTCTCTTGATTCTACCAATTCTCTCTTTAGCAGCCAACAGTTATATTAGAATTAAATTATATTTCCAAAGTTGTCACTTGAAATGTAGAAATCAGGCCTAGATAGCTGAATAAAATATCATATACTGAAGGTGTTTCAGTGTTTTCATTGTGAGTTGCTGGCTAGGGTGAAATAATATAATGTGTGGCAATTGTAGATCAAGCCTCATTTTGACAAGGATCCAGACTACTTTAACAATGTTCTTAATTTCCTTTTGTGTCCTTTCTCTTCTGTTTCTGTGTTTGTATGTCTGATATACATCATGTGCAAATATTCTGAGTATTTGAAGAATCTCAGTTTTTCTAAATGAATAATTTTAATACCTTGCAAAATACCTTTTGGTTTGAATTACAGCAGATCTCCAACAAAGCAGTTACACAACAATTCACAATGTTCAAAAACATAAGAAAGGCAGCTTTTGATAAAGACCATTTTCTTTATTCGTAACCTGATTAAGATTTCTACCTCCTAGTTTGTCAGGTTGACAAGCTGTTTATCTAAACTAATCAAACTATCTAACTCACAGTGGCTGACATGAGCCATTTAATATCTGACAGGAGATTTTCCACATCCAAACAGTATTAGAACAGGTGCACAGTCTTAGAGAAAACAAGATAAGTGGCCCACCTGTACTGTTAAAGAGTATAAGCCTTTCAAAATTAATGGTACCATTTTTGAGACAAAACTGAAGATGTCTCAAGAGTAGGAAAATGGAAATATTTGACATAATTAGTTTCTAAGAGTCTTTGCTCCTGAAAGAATTCTTGCAGTTTTTGTAGCAGCTTGATATATAGTTTTAAATGTTACAATAATATCTGCAATTCATTTCTTTCATTTCTATTACTTCCTGTGTAACGTGCTAGCAGTGGATGTCAGATTTGTATGAAGACACACAAAAAGTGAATAAGGAGATGCACAATCTCTGCTTTAGGAGATTATGCTGTTACAATCAGGGATCCTGGTACATATGTGCTGGGAAAGCACCAAGTTCCTTTCTAAGTTTCAGATTTTGTTTGAACTTCAGAGTGAAGGGAAAGTCCTTTTGTCAAATAGAGAGAGGCGGATGAAAGAGAGACGTGTATAAGAATACTTTCAAAGATACTGATCACAAAACTAAATCTTCTTTTTCTTCCTGTCCTGCTGTTCATGGGATTCTCAAGCTGAGAAATGAGTTTCCTATGGCTCTGAGTAGCCTCAGACCATAGAAGAGACAGATATGTGTATCTCCTTCAGCCCCAGGCAAAACTGTCCAAGTGTGGTGTGGTCTACTGAAATAAAGCCCAAAGGGAGAAGAATACTGTCAGTGACAGCTTTGTTTCAAAGGAAAATACATCCCAAACCCTGTGATTTATTTGATAAATTTAGCTAATGATTAGGTGCTGAAGGACTTAAATTTCTGTCAGGCAGTAGACCCTAGACCAAAAAGCTTTTGGTTCATTAGAATAGCACTGAAAAAAGCAGTAAAAAACACCGAAATTACTGAGTTTGCAGGAGCCAACAGATCCCAAACACCAATGACAGCTGCATTAAAGCATGTATAGACTTTAAGAAGCAAAACTTTGGAGCATGTAAGTGTTACTTACCAGTGAGACAAGTGCAACGACCAAAGAAATCCATTAAAGACATGGAACACTGTCTTTTTAATGAGAGAAAAATTAAGTGTCCTAAGGAAATAAAACAAACAAAGAAAGAAAGAACATAAAGAAATTATTTAAAAGATTTATAAACAGTTACTGTGATACAGGAATCATAGTTAATATTATTTTCCATGTAATACCACAATTAACAGATAATGCAGCCTGCTCAATACTTACCAGTGAAAAAAATTATGATAACAATTAAGTTAAAGGTGATCTAAGGTGAATAGTTGCAAAAAGCAGATAGTTGGATCATGATGCTCATTGGGAGATTGCTGGATGCCTTGCACTGAAATGTTTTAGGATCAGGGCAAGTGCCTGAAGGGTTTGTCTTTCTTCTTGTGTATAAGGAGACCTGCTACTGAGTTGTCAACAGCATGTCATAGCTCCTATGTGTATTTTATAATAGCCCTATGATACGGTGAAGCATTTGTTTCTCATTAAACAAAATTTGGCCTGAAGAGGACTATACTGCTTTTGCTTGCCTGCCTGTTTGTGCACATAACTTGCCTTGCTCTCTTCCTCTCACAGGTTTATTCCTGAGGCTTGGTCCACCTGTAGTGTCACCTGTGGAGTAGGCAGCCAGGTGCGTCTTGTGAAATGTCAAGTGCTCCTCTCTTTCTCTCAGTCTGTGGCTGACTTGCCCATTGATGAATGTGAAGGTCCCAAACCTGTGTCTCAGAGAGTCTGTTACAGTGGTCCCTGCAGTGGGGAGGCAGCTGAATATACACCAGAGGAGACCGAGCTTCTGTATGGCAGCTTGCAGGAATTTGATGAGCTCTATGACTGGGAATATGAAGGCTTTACAGAGTGTTCAGAGTCCTGTGGAGGAGGTAATTGTGAAATATTTCTGTACTGGATTTGCTTTCCTTATTCTAGTGTGTGCTTTGCAGTTAATACAGACATGCTGATTTGCTATGGCTATTTAGAATCCCATCTTGTTTGAATAACCATGGATAAAACTGTAAAAAGCCCCGTGTGCACAACATATTTTAGTGCAGGACTTTTGGGCCCTGTGCTCAGGGGTTATCACCAAGAGTGATCAATGCATCACATATTTCTGGGGTTTCTTTAGCTGATTGCTCAAAAGGCACTCACCCACAAAAGCTGAAAGTTAAAGAGATCTGGTGATACAGACTAACAGTCACATGTAATTTTTAGTTTTTAGTCTCTTGGGTTCTTCTATTCAAATACAAAAATGTGGGAGTAAATTGTCCTCCCACAGGAGATCAAATAAATTATTGATATTTTAAGGGCTCAGCCATTCTCTAACTCCTATCACTATGTGACATCAGCTCAAATCGCAGTGCAAAAGAAAACAGGGCAAAAAGGCATTAATGGTGTGATTGTCTGAAAGTAACGGCCTTGATCTCACATGTTATAGACCATATTAACACACAGTTCTCTGATATCTTTTTTCCCCATCATTTATCTATCAAGTTCTGAGAAATATGTCCACTCCAGTATTTTTTTAAATTAAACCTAGGTTTTACCATCTGCTGTCTTTTTATGTTACAGTTTTCAGGAGATTTATAAAAGGATTATTATAGAGAAATGCATATATACTATAAATGAATATATACTATAAAACTGAAAAGAACTCAATGCTTTATGAGTGGCTAGTAGCATGATGTTAACATTTTACCAGTTTTTTTGTTAAAGTGATTTTTTTTCCTCTCCCATTTTTTCCCCCCTGTGGGTGGGCACAGGAGGCAGGGGAAAGCACCAACTGCTGCCCCAGCGCCCTGCACTGCCTCGCAAAGGGGCAGTGTGATGATTCTCTCGCCGGGGGCTACCCCTCTCCCCATGATCTGTGAGTCAGGGCTTTTGCCAAGCATGTGCTGCAGCCACAGCATGGAACCAGGGCCCCCAGACAGTGCCTGCGCTGACAGGAGCGACCTGCGGCAGCGGCCGTGGGAGAGGCAGTGCAGGAGGACGAGGAGGAGGAGACAACCTGACCATCTGGCGAGTGACAAGGCTTGCCCCAGTCCCCTGAGTGTTGCAGACAAGCAGTCGGCAGGCCCGTGTTGGCAGCAGCAGCAGGGCAGGCAGCAGCCTCAGCTCAGCAGCAGTGTTGCAATGGTGCCAGCAGGGCTGCACCACACCATGTGCTCCATGGAGGGAGCAGCAGTGGGCTTGGGCCTGAGAACATGTGGTGGCAGTGCAGGCGTGCAGCTGGTGACGTGTTCCAGACCCATCGTGCATGGGTCCTCTTTCTCACTCATCTCCAGACAGGAAGGCACCATGGTCTCGCCCTCCGACATCTCTGCAGCAGTTCTGCTGCCGTTCATCTCGGTCCAGTTCAACCTCCTTGGAGGACAACTTCATGCACAGGTTTTTTCTCCCCTCTTCACCACCTAGAGAGCTAGTGAGATCGCTTTCCTCCTTCCCCCCTGCATCTGCTCCCGAGCGAGTCCTGGACTGCCACCCACCATCTGGTGCGGTGGCTGCCATCTTCCTGTGACCACCAAACTGGTCAGCAACTCATAAATCAACCCCAGCAGGGGAGCGTGTTTCCTTTTGTTCATTACAAATTTTTCAGTGTTTCTGGAGGTATTGTTCTGTGTTCTGTGGTTTTCTCATTTAGATATATAAATAGATATAGGTATATAGAGAGATATAGACAGATATTTACATATATATATATATATATATAATAAAAGAGCTGTTGCTTTCTTCTCTATATTTTGTAGCCTACTGTTTTCAAATTTAAATTGCATAGTTGTCTTTAAATCAAGACACTATAATAAATTACAATCTTGAAAATCACAATTAGTAAAAAATAATGCAAAGATTTTCTGTGCTTACTTTTAGCTTGTTTATGATAGTCAGTATGTAGAGCAGTTCACAGAGAGGTGTCAGACCATTGATACTTTTGCTTTGTTTCCTACGCAAGAAAATATTACACTAATGTATGCTAAGGGGTGACAAACATTGATTTTACAAGAGTATATGTCATATGTTGAGATTACTAGCAAGTAGTATTGTCACACTTTTGCCATGACTACCAAGACCTGAGTAGTTCCTAGAAATAGCCCCTTGAGATGAAATAATGTCTTTGAATATAGAGATTATGTGTGTATTTTTCAAATGTGACTCACAGAGACTGATATAAGAGACATTTTCTATTTAAATTTAATCTCTTTCAGTTGTCAGCAAAAAAATTTTAGCTGAGATTTCTTTTTGTCTGATATCAACTACAAACTTTCTAGATTAACAGATGCTAAGTCGGGTATTTTTGTAGCCATAGGTACAAGGCTGGTCAAACATTTTATTGCTTTTGGAGTCCTGGGAGAAGAAACTGGATAGATGTGGAAGTAATCTTACACCACCCAGAAGCAGCAACCAGAGGGAATGAGTTAGTGATTTAGTCTGCTGTTAGTGGATTCATTTCCCAGAGCTGTCGTCAAGTATCATATAACATTTATTCTATTCTGGTTGATACACAGAGAGAAATTCTCATTTGATGGTTTTTTTAAAGAGAACTTAAACTGCTTATATTGCACACATTTATATTCTGATTTCCTACTGAGAACTAATTAATTTTTTTCAGGGAAAACAACTTTAAGGCAGATAGCTTTTTGTTCTGATAATATTGTGCAGTAAATAATGTTTCAAATTCAGTTACTTGCCAAATAAACTTTCTGAAGTTCATACACCTTTTTTTAATTATGTCTGTGGAAATAATTACTGGGGAACTTTTGATGCATAATCAAAGGTTTTTATATTCTGTAAATGTTTGATGACCCATCCCTGATTTAAAGGTTATAACCATTTGCTACATTGAACTGTCAAAAACAGAGGGACAGTCATCAGTATGCTGAGACACATTCAGTGTGAGATTTGAGAGGAAGCTGAAGAAAGTGATTCTGAGCATATTTTTTGCTGCTGGAGTAAAAGGAAATTTTAATGAGCGTGGTAGAATGCTTGTAATATAGAAAAAAATTACTGGAATTGCAATGAGAGATGACTTAGATTGCAGAAGTTTGGATAATGAACTCACTGGGAGGTTTAGGGCTGGTTGAATACTGACAAGTGAAAAACAGTAGTACCAGAGTTTGGCAATATGAATTTGGTAAAATAAAACCATCAATCTGTGAAATAGAGAAAAATTGAATTCAAGACTTCACATTCAATCACTTTTCGGTAACAGACAGTGGAACTGTTAAGGTAATTGGTAATAGTTGGTCATTAGTGAGCGAATTCAGAGATGAGAAATTGAAGCTGTAGAAGTACACTCAGTTTACATAATTTTGATCTGAGAAGAAGAACATCCGGCACATACAGAAAGTGAGTGATCTGTATACTTAGCAAACACAATAATGTCACCAGCATGTGGCAGGACTCAGTAGTTTCTTTCCACAGAGTTTAGAAAAAGCAGTTTCATGGTTTCTGTACCCCTGGATCAACAGTCCTTCTCTCCTGGCTCCATCAGATTGGTCTTGCTGTCAGGCCTGCACAAATATTCCATGCAAAGTAGAGACCAGTAATTTGAACACAGTGCCATTTCCCATCAGGTGGAGAATTATCACTGTTCTTACAGCCAGCAACAGTCCGTTCTGGAGGATCCATTTACTGTGTTTGCTGTGCACCATATGATAAGACGCTCAACACAAAAGTGTTTGAGCTGGAAAGATAATGAACATGACAGGGTAGTAAATGTCTTGTTCATATAAATTTCATTGTTTTCTTTTCCTAGAAATAAATCACTACAGTTTGCTTTATCCTCTCAATAAGCTGTCCTTTTTACAATTTTTCTTAAGTCTTTTGGGAGAGGAATAGCAAAACAGCTTGAAAATATGGGGCCACCTTGTAAAGAAGGAAGCCCACAACAGTATTGGCTGACTACAGGGACTTTGGTAATTTTGGTATTGATGTCCATGTCCAAAACTATCAAATTTCTTTCTTTTTTTTTAGGACCTCAGATACAGTGGAGACACTACCTAACCTTGAGTCATAGGCATGAGCTGAATAGGTTTACACACATGGGAGTCAAAAAAATAGTTAACATGCCCACTTTTCTGTGGGCCTCAGCTTGTGTTGAGATTAAGGGGAATGAGTCAATGGATAATTTCAGGAGTACAGGAACTATGATCAGCTGCAGTACTTTGGTCCCATTGAATAATATGATACAATTTTTTGCCTACTGACATGTACACTGGCATTAGAAACAGCAAAAGGTACTGTTAGCTCTGTGACACCGCTCTTGGAGCCATTAAAGGTCTTGTAACACTTTTTTTTCTTTTTATTTTTTCGTTGCACATTGGTGTCTTGAAAAAGTCATGAGATGTTTTGGAGAACTAACTGTTGATTTTGAAAAGATGATGTAATTGTTATGAGTTCAGCTAATATTTTCCTAATTCAGGAAGCAGAAATGAATGTAAAAACATACTTTCCCTTTGTTTAAAGCCCCGTGGACTGGACACCCCCCTCAGACACCTCTTCCTCCTGGGGAAGTAGATGCTCTCTCACCAAGTCTTCTTCTCTATCATATGTAATTTTGTAATCCCTGATTTTCTAGCTTTCTAACCTTGTGATCCAAAAAACCCCTATAATATTCCTACTTATAAGAAAAGTGAGACAGAATATGTCGAAGAGTACCTAAGGAATTTGGAATTACCAAGGAGTTAAAAGAAATTAAAACATAATCATCAGTTTCTCTCTTAGTCTAACAGCTGCTAAGTTTGTTCTTTTGTAGATCTCAGGTACACCCTGCAGCTTTGCATCTTTAGGTTAGGTGCAGGTCCGTGGATGCAGAAGAGTAACTGAGAATAGCTGAATTGTCTGATCATGTTATACTTTACCTTTGCACTTAAAGCAATCATACTGTTGTTTAAAATATAGGATAGCAAAGCCAAGGCCATATTCATACCCTAGCCTGCTTGTACTGACAAATAAAGTGCCTCATTGCGGTCATACAGGAAAAATGAGTCTGTAGAGAGCACCAGACAATTTTTTGTTCAGGAAGATAAGTGGTGAATGAACCTGTGGACTTTCACTGCAATCAAGAAACTTTTCAGAGAGACTGAAACCAATAACAAGTCTACAGCTGGGGCTGCAGCCGTGAAGCTGGGTGTGAGGATGGGTGTCCCCACAGGTTGCAGCCTTGTGGGTCCCGTCAGACCCATCTCTGTCTTCGGCTGCCCCTGCAGCTACAGAGAGTTAGCTGTGACCATGGTTTTTTGTGTGCAGGTGTCCAGGAGGCTGTGGTGACCTGTCTGAACAAACAAACCAGGGAGAGTGCAGACGAGACACTCTGTGTGACCAGCCGCCGTCCTCCACATCTGCTAAAAGCCTGTAGCTTGGACCCCTGCCCCCCAAGGTAAACTTGTACTGTATTATCACCAGGCATACTTTTTTTTTTAAGATTTAAGAGAGATACAATCACCGATGAAATTGAGAAACTGATCTTTAAGCTCCCCATGAATCTGAGACCTGTGGGAACAGGGATGCTTGGATCTGGACTTTACTGAAATGATTCATGAAGTACAGGAGTAAAATGTGAGGACAAGAGCCTGAGATGGCTCCCAAAGTTACAGTACCAGAGACTGAGCTGTCTGGGCTCAGCAAATCTCTGTTGCTCCCCAGGACTCCTCTTCATTGACGTCAATGAGCAGAGGTGATGGGACTGAGTAAAACTCTGCTTGCATGATGTAGCAGACCCACACAGCCAGGTCATTGTTATCACAGGTGACAATGCCAGGGGTTTTTGGTCTGGACATTGCTTAATGGATTTTGAGGAATCTGTGACAGAAGCAAAATAAGTACGCAAGTGTGAGTGATTGTATAATCCAGTATGTTGCCCAGAACCTTTTAAATAACGTTAGCAGAAGAATTTTAAGTAAGTTGTGACCCCACACCTATGGTCTTTCCGTACACACTTCCTCAAGCGTGCTCTTTCCTAGCATGCTCTTTCCTGCTAGGGGCCTCTCCATCCCACAGTCGTATTGACCATGAAGTACAAAGCAGCAGTAAGACTTCTTGTCTATGCAGGTCCTTCAAACAGACAATTTATGGATTGGCTTAACTTTAGCCAGAGTTCTGTGATGTTTAAGGAGACTTCTCCAACCTCTCCTGTCAGAAAAGGTTTTGCAGAGCCTGTTCCTCCAGGCCAGCCTCAGGCAGCTTCCACAATCATGTCCCTAAAAACAGCAAATCTTTGTCTGCAGAGATTCACATCTGTGCCCGCTATGACAGAAAATAGCTGTGATGAGGTTCTTGTGGTTTATTTAAATAGGGCCTGTCAAGTCTTCAAGGTGTGCTGTATACATGCTGTCTTTTTTTCCAGCTGTACACAGGTGCATTTACTCTCTTCTGGTTCTGCAACATATTTGAAATACATTGATTTATAACTTTGGACTATTTGAAACACTCAGTGCCATCTAAATGGTAGCTGTTCTTTACAGTGCATATTGTATGTATGCCTGGTAAAACTGGAAGCTACACAGAGGTAGGTTGTTATGAATAATAGTAGATTTTGGGTATGCAGAAAAGGTTCACATTAAAAATCAAAGATGGCATCAAATATGGCCAGCACGCAAGAACAGTAAGTTCAGAAATAACAGTTTGGTTGGATGATCAGGATTTTGAGTCTGTGACAAGCAGAGCCAAGTAGGCTGACACTTTTCACCAAAGCATTACAAGAATTGCTTACGAGGACATTACAACACTGACTTTGTTAAATTGTCTTTATGGCTGGAAATAACGCACAAGTATTATATAAATGTTTGAAAATAACTTTGTACATGGCGCTCTTGTGGTAATCAATAGCTAGCTGCATCATTTGAGCTGAGAATACATGGTAAAAGATTGATCAACCATCAGTTCTAATATGGAAAATAAATACTCAGTTGTTAAGAAAAAACAAAACAGACTCATATAGGCCAGTATTTATGTGAATTCTGTTACAAAAGTAACCTGAATAATTGCTTGAATACTTCTTGAATCAATCTATGTGATAATCTGTAACACTGTTGGTAACCTTGCTACCAGAGGGCAGCTAATTTAAAGTGACCCTGGGCATCTGTCTCACTCCGTGGGTTACAAGATGATCATACTGTAGGTGAGAATCAGCCTGTGAAGCAGAGGTGAAATGGTATTGATGGAGATGGGGAAGCCTGAGAACCTTTAATCCATCCCTAGGGCTGCAGTTGAGAAAAGGGGAAATTACTACCTCCCCTGTATATGCAGCTCCTCTCCTCAAGCTCTGTCAATCTGGAGGAAGTTGTCTGTCTGCAGAGATTTAAGGGGCACAGGATGAAGAACAATGCATATTTTGCAAAATGGCTCCTCTGGTAAGAGTAAGGAAGCCTAAAACTTCTTGCAAGGAGGCCTGCAGGCAGTGTGGCTACTGGAAAGAGAGGCAAGAAGGCAAGCTGATGTATCTTCCAGGTAGGCAGTGACAGGATAAATTCCTTATTCCCAGCAAGCTTCTTAAGTGCCATGCCTACCAATGCCACTGTATTAAATGCGATGGTATATTATATAAGTTTCACAGAATATTCTGAGTTGAAAGGGACCACAACAATCACCAAGTTCAACTCTTACATTATGGCCTATACAGGGATCAAACACATGACCTTCATAAATCAATAGTACCAGTGTATGCAGAGTTTTGCTTTATAATCATTATTTACAGCAGCTTTAATACTAAAAAGAAAAAGGCTTTCTCCTTGTTTAAATCATAAGGCTCTTTAGCATTCTAATTCAAGAAATCTTGGTTCAGGAGTCTGATGGAAATTTAGACTAAAATCCTGTCCTTATGAATGCTGATGAAGGCATTTCTACTCACTGATGAGTCCAAAAGTTGTAATTCACTATGGTTGTGAACTTAGATCTCTTTATACATGTTTCCAAAATCTGTGAACCGTTGATACTTCCCTGAGCTCTTCCTGATGACATATAGAGAGAGCTGGCTGATCTCATAGTGTTGGTTCTTCTCTCTGTTTTCCAGCTGCTAAAGTGCAGTAGCAGAAGCTAAAAATATAAAAAAAAACACTTTGCTGGAGTGTTCATGGTCTGTAAATGACTGCATGTTGGAGCATGCAGTTGTGATGGATAGAGGAGGCAGTCTCCTGAAAAGACAACTGAGATGGTGATGAATGTCTTGGTAGGCAAGGAGTTGTTGTCCATAGCATGAAAAAAAAAGCTGAGAATTCTTGTCCAAGAGAATGAAAATTACTTGCTGTTATATTAAGAGAAATTATGCCAGTGGTGTTTCTTCAACCTAAACATCACGGCATGCTTGGAATTTAATGATTATGTCTAGAATTTTTGTCTAGAATACAGCTGAAGATCTTGTTTAGCTCAAGAGAGAAAACATTTCAATATTAGAACTTAAAAGCTTAATGTTGCTTCTGCTACAGGCAGTTTGGTTACATGTGACATTCTCTGTAGCCTCTCAAAAAGTTAGTCGTCTAAGCCGTAAACAATTGTTTTAGATGTTTTCATATTATTAAAGCACTGAACCAGAGGATCTCTTCAGCCTTTCTGCAGGGTCAGAAGGCATGCGCCTCAAGACAGATACTATAGAAGCGGTCAGTAAAGAGTAATTTCATTCTGGTTTTATTTCATCATTTTTTTGAACCATTTAAAAGAATGATACTAAAGGGATCTGCACTGTTGACATTAATTTTGCTCCCTACTGAAAATAAATGGGGGTAGATTAGAAGATTTCATTACTCACTTTAAACTTTATCTTGAAATTAGTCTGTGGTATCATCACCTTTTTCAATTCTTGATTGTTCTGGTCTCTCTTGGAACAAAACATGATAAAAGCTGGAATATATTGGCAATATTTCAGATTTATGAAAACACTGAAAGGTGATGTTGCTTGTACAGTGCTTCATAATTTCCATTGAAATTTTGGCTTAATATACTAGCACATTACTATTCTGAGTACATGGAAGAGAGACAGAATAACTAAACTACAGAAGTTATAAATCACCTGTTATTTTAATGTTTATTTGGTGTTGTCCATCTATTTTGCTGCATTTAATTTCCCAGATAAAGTCAAACTACAGAGAAGAAAAATATCAACGTGTTTTTCAATGCATTTGGAGACATGAGACATTAAGTTGTTAATAGGTCCGACTTAGTGTAAGACATGCTCCCACTGACAATCTGAAATTAATTCAGTAGTATGGAAGGGCCAGAGCTTTCTCTAATCCACTAAAGGTCACATCTTTGAGGAAGGGTGTCAATGAAGATGTGTTTTGCATTAATGGAGCATCTCTATCTAATTCATGAAAAAGATTAAAAGATTTGCAAGTCCTTATAGAAGTCTACAGATACTACAGTATAGCTTTACTGTCAGGGAATACCAGTTCTTCTTGTGTCACAGTTTGGGGTTTTTTCACAAACCACTGACTTATTTTTTTAAGTGGGATTCATTTAAGACTATTTTTAACTGAAGTGCGTTGAAAATATAGCGCTCCTCATTCAGCTTTTGCTATCTGCCGTTATGAGTACAACTTGTGCA
>WEIV01005685.1:201508-282716 GCA_013390005.1 Calyptomena viridis | reverse complement strand
AATAATTCCTTTTTGTTAGTTTAGGTGGTTTTCTTGAGAGTTTGTCCTCCAGTCTCTGCTCAAATACACAGTTCTGTTGAGCCACTGGCTTGTTATACTCCTTGTTTCTTGCCATATAGGTAAAATTAGCATTTTGACTAACTAAACAAGAATTTTTGAACATTTGAAGAAAAAAAAAGCAAGCTTTCACCAGTTATTTTCATTCCATCATAGTGACCTTCTGTTGTCCTTGTTTTTCGTTCTCTTTTGCNAAATTAAGTTCCATTTTCTTTAGCTGGTCCTTTTCTATTTCTGTAACTTGTTAAACTCGTGCTTCATTCTAAGGCAGACGAGGACAGTACCTCTGTCTTCCATACAAATAAGTTTTGACCTGAGTGTAGATGCAAAAATCCTGTTGAGTTCCCAGGGGAATTCCATGAGAAACAACTACTGGCAAGAACTCACAGTTTTTAAGATGCTGGAAGAGAGCTGGTGGTAGAAGAGACTGCACAAATATAAGAATTGTTAATATACTGTTTATATCTCATGTCACTAGAAAATGCTTAACTTTGTTTCTCAGAAAGTGAGCATGAAGATAGTTTGTGCTATTAATTGCTGCACTTGTTAATTGGATTACCTCCAAATCTGCATGTCATTCAGTGAAGAAGGCCAGAAGTGGAATGACAAACCAATTTAGGAGTAGAAAGGTATTTGGCAAGACTGCTTTCATTTGAAATGTCCCTTTAATGAAATGCCATAGGGAGTAGTTGGTTAAGAGAACAAAGTCAGGTTTGTGGCAAGGCTGTCAGTAATTTGAGAGGCTGCGCATCTCTGGAGCAGAATCTTGTGGAAAGGGTAATTGCAGCAAGTGTCAATCTTAAATATCAAAAAAAGACATTGTGACCAAATGCCAGTATCATGTTCTGTGAGGTATCACAGTTCAAGAAATAGCCCTGAAGCATTATGGTGTGTCAGTTATCTTGACCCTTTGATTGAGAAGTGCTAAAATTCCCAAGAGTTCCAAAAGATGTTGCCAAGAGTTCAACTTGTTGTCATACTCTTTGATAAAAGATCTAGTAAAGATGAGGACCTTGCCAAAGGAAAGGCTTTTGGCAGTTCTGAGTTATGGATTATAATGCCAATAGTGACATTGTAAAGGAGTACAGCAAAAATCTTGGAGCTTGAATTAGTCATTTTTTCCTGACTAATGTCGTGAAATACCGCATTCGTGAACAAAGTGGGGTTCAGCATAAATTAATGGTCTCTTATGGGAATTGGCTTCTGTCGCTGACAGTGATTAATGGAAACTTTTAACTTAGCTTGTGTGAAATATTTTCAGGCCCATAGAGAGAGTGATATGACTACCTATCACACTAATGGGCTTCAGTATTTTTTCACCCTACAGTAGCTATTCTTTATCACAGCCATCTTTCAACATTTTTGTGATTAGCTGGTTTAGCAGTACCAAGTTTTGAGGTTCTTTAAGGCATGGAAAAAAATGTCTGGAAAGAATCAAATGACTGGAAAATATTTGTAATGCCCATTCATTTCTTGATAATAAATTTTATTTACTACTTTAATGTGAGAAATGCACCATGTATAATTTAGTTAGCATATACTGATGGTATATTATGAAATAAGTATAAATTCTTACCCTCTGAATAATGACAATATGCCTAGAGTTAAAGATGAAGCTGCATTATGCATTACATATTCAAATACTAAGTGTACTTTTTTGCATGTTGACTTATCTTCAGAGTAGGAAGAGAGTAAAGTGCTGAAAATAGAAAGCATTAATATTGTTGACAAGTAAACAAAAAAGAAGATTATATCTACACAGCTCAGAAAATTGTAGTGAATGCAGCCCTCAAGTTACAGTACAGATACAATAGAAATGCATGTTTTCTACAGAGAAAGCTTAGAAAATGAGCATGACCTTTTAATGCACAATCACAGTGTTTTTAATAGTGGCAGAGTATTAAGGTCCACTACTAAATTTGTTGTAAAGGATGAAGGTTCACCATGTTTAGCGACTTCTCGTCTGAGACAGTAAGTGTTAAAATAAGCGTTTCTGTCAAAGGAACTTAGGCAGTCACAGAGAGCATTTTAAAAATGAAGTGTAGCAGAAGTAACATAATTTTGAATATTTCTTTAAACATTCTTTATATATTCATTCTAAGAGAAAATGTTTTAGCAGTGTGTTTAATTTCTCACTTGATTTTTTCATGGATTTTGAGGGAGGTGGGGATTATTTATGAATTTTTTGTTTCTTACATTTCTGGGGTTTTAATAGATCACTACATCTGTAAATTGGGTATAGACAAGTGATGACACTTATTCTGTGGATTTTTACAATAAAAGTATTACTTTTACACTTAAATAATATTAATTCTGGATCCAGACAACAAGCACTGTCTGCATGGAGATCAAAGAAAATGTTTACTTAAATTGGAAATTTATTTGTGTTTTTATTCTAAAAGGGAGTATTTTTGATAACAGCTCTATATTAAAATAAATATTTTATTTGTTAGAATTCTGTTGACCTGTGACTTATTGTAGCTACAAGGACTGAAATAAAGGGAAGATAGTGCTGTTCTGTGTCTTTGACATTGACAATTGACAATTGTCCAGATAGACAATTCTGGAATCTGTGGAGCTTCAAAAATTGGTTGTTCTGTAGCCAAAATCTCATCGGTTCTGCATAAAAAGATTATTAAATATTTCCTGTGTCTTAGAGGATGAATATTTGCATAAAATCTTTTTTTATCACCCTCATTATTAATTCAATTTTCAACTACAAATTGAATAACCCCAGCCTCATCTCCTGTAGACTGAATTTCTGCGTTCACACATGCTGTCATCTCCAACTCATTGACAAAAAATTACTTGGAGAGAGACATTACTTGGAACTTATTTGGAAATAAAGTAATCATGGTTTATTGTTACTTATGGGAGGAGCCAAATTGGTAAAGAGAAAGCCTGTTCTCAGATGACAAATGGCATTTTTCTGCTGGGAAAAAGCCAAAGCAAAAGGCCCCCAGCCAAAATCTTCTATTAACAATAATCAATTCCCCACCCAGACTCTAGCTGCAAAAACAAAACTCACAGTCTGTTTGTACTGTGATGCCACTGAAGAAGCAGAATGATTGCTAAATTCTGTAAGTAATAAGAAAATGTGAAAAAAATCTTTGTGAGTACATGATAGATCTCATAGAACTGGAAAATGTGTCAAAAGTTTGAATAGGCCTCAGAAGAACTTTTTAGATTCAACCATCATGAGATTAGAATTTTCCTGGTGAAAATTTTTCACTTTATCAGGCCAGTGTTAAACATTAGAATTGAAAAAGTGCCAACATGCAATTTGAAAACAGGTATACAGGGCTTTTGGCCACGTGAATTATATTTGAACATGGAGATTATGGTACAAAGACAGTTTCCAAATTTTCCTACTTTTGATGCCATCTTAGATTTTTATCATTTTTTTTCCCTTCTTTTTCTGTTGCATTTTCATCCTGTGGGTGATCCCATATGAGTCATGATGCCTAATTTCAGAATTATTGTACTAGACATTTGAAATTTTATTTTTATTTTTTTAATTCTAATGTTGGCACACCTGAGCAAACTGCAAAAGTTTAAAAGGAAGGTTGGGTAATTAAAGCCCAATTTACTGGATTAGAAAATTGTTATCGCTAATAGGTGGTACCAGGTTGGGGGGGGAGAAGCAAATTATTGAGCAATAAAGGGCTTGTCAGGGAGAGTAACGAGCTAGGAGATGAATAAACAAAAAGCAAGTGATGAAAACAGTGACTGGTGAGAGTCTTGGCAAGAAACAAGTAACACATTTCAGAAAATGTTTCACACAGTGGGATGAACAGATTGCTCAAATTTCTATGACTATGTGACCTGTCATCCCAGGTATCCTCCAAGCCACAGAAAATAGACAGAATAAAGAATTTTCTTTTGTGTTTCATATGTTTTTTAAAAGCAACATTTTTTTTAGCTATTATTTAAATATTAAATAAATGTTATTTGATAATCATCTGTCACTTCATCTGAAGAATTAAAAATGCTTCATGCTTGAGCTGTTGGTGTGTCATCACTTTTTCAAATTATATCAAGTATAAATAAATTACATTACTTACAATAAGATGCAGTTTTTGTTTTGATGCAAAAGATTAAAATGAAAATTAAAGGGATGTTGCTTGACTGAAAATTTGGGGTGCATCTTATTCTAGAGCAGGCAGTAGAGACTTCAACACAGAAAGTGATAGTGAAGCAGACCAATAGATACTAATGCTGCCTTCCAGAGAGCTCTATAGAAAAGCACATCCCCTTCTTTCTATTTCAAAAGTTTGCCATTTTAATAGCATATAATAAGCACCAGCTTTTCAACATGTCTCATCCTACTCAAGTAACATACAGCTGTTTTGGAAATCTGTCTGTAAGAGTAGTAGTAAAAAATTTGGAAATCTGAGCCTTATTGTGGAGGCAGAATGGCAAAGATATTCGGTATTTACCTATATAAAAATATATACCATAATTTTTTTCTTTTGAAGACAATACTGCTTAATTCAAGAAATATTCTTAATTTTGTGGTACTATTTTCATGGCAGTGGTATACGTCAACTCATCATTTTACCTTTTTAGAGCTGGAATGGTGCTTGTGTTGCAACTTCTTGCGTGGCTTGATTTTTTTTTTTTTTTCCATTCATTGTTCTCTACTTCAGCTTTCTGAACTCAGGGTATTTGTACTGTCAGTTTTGTGCCTTTAAAACGTTATCAATCAGGTTGAAGCTGACTTTGAATCTCATCATCTTATTGTTGATTTAAGAGAAATTACATAATCTGTTGTCTGGTGAATGACTGATCTGCAACTGTTTTCAAGGAGGCAAAATAATCCAAGGGATTGATTGCTGTATAGAAATCATAGTCACAGCATACTGGTAAATATCATTCTCCTGGAATAAGTTATTTCAAAATGTATTTTGCTAACATCAAAACATTTAAAACAATTACAAGTTTTGTATCTTGCTTTCCCTGAGATCCAGGTGGGTGCAATAGGTGAAAATTCTCCAGGTTAGCCCTGTGCCTTTGTGAGCCCAGAGAGCCTTGGATATGGTAATTGATGCAAAGCAAATCAGTGAATATAAGGTGTGATGATATTGAGTAGTAACATTATTATGTTGAAGACATCTAGTTTGTCCACCAACCTCAAAGGAGACAACTGTATTTATGTCATTCCTGTCTGCTGTTTGTCAATACTGTTCTTGAAGATGTGTTGTAGTGGAGGCTCAGGGTCACAGAGTCAATCTGGGTTAGTACTTTGCTGGTCTCACCAGCAGGTTTTGTTCCCTAAGGGTTAATGTGTCCCTTTCCTTACTGCAGCTGCCGTTGCTACCTGCTGTGTCCACCCTGTCATGGAGAACAGGCCATCCTTTCCTGGTCTGTAACAGTTTCAAATTCATTTTAAGGTGATCTTCTGTATCATTTTCCTTTCTTGAAAAGCAATGTCAGTTCTACCTTGCCACATGTTTTTCAGACCTCTAACAATATTACATTACTTTGAAATCAGTAATTATCACCTTCTTGTATTCATACATTGAATTTCAGGGCTAAGCAAACCATGCACTCATTTTTACTTTCTAGTCCAGGGTGATGCAGTCTTCTGGAATGTTGTTTTTGGAAACCACAGCTACTGCAGACTTGTGTAATAGAGTTGAATGACAAATGATCTGTAGGGAAAAGCAATGGAAGAATGTCCTGTCAGTGTATGCCTGAGAAAATCCCCTTTTATGCCTGGGCAGCTGAAGTGTCTTCCCTCCTGCTTGCCAGTTTGTAAGCAGCAGAACAATGAAAGTCTGTCAGTGGCTCTAAGCACAGTAGCTCAGATACTTTGATAAGCATATATCTGCCTTGGCTAAGTAACAGCTACATCCTAAGCATTAAAATCCTAGTGACATTGACAGGAGGTGTCTTACAGCAGCAGAAAAGAGGGATGAGGCCCTACCACTGCAGTTACTATTATGGAGATGTCGTAGCTGCAATGGGGCACCAACTGAGCCCTCCTCAGGCTCTGTGAAAGAATAGGATGGTGAACAGCCTGCCCTGAAGGACTCAGGGATTGCCCAGGGGCAACAGACTATGGTGGAGAAGAGAAAGGCAAGAAGAGGGAAGCAGAAGTTGTGTGTCTAACCCTGGTTGTTGAAGAAGCAGACAAAAAAGTTGCTGCTCTTTGCAGCCTCTTGGCCGTGTATTATACTTCTCAGATCATCAGCCTCCCTATGCATGTGATTGCTCCCAGGTCCACTTATGCCTGTATGAAATCAGTTAATAAAGATGTTTTTGATTAATAGTTTTCTTTAAACCAGACTTTTCAAGCACAGAGGCACTGTGGGAGAGGAGCAGACTGGTGCTTCCCAGGGCTTCGGCCTGGCCACAGCACCTAAACGACTCTCCTCAGATAAGCTAATCTGACTCACCAAAGCGGAGAGCAAAGCCCAGCTTGCCTGTCCCACTGCTCTTTTACTGATGGCTATTATATTAATGTGAGGGCAGAACTCTTTCCTGCACATTAAAAAAACCCCTTCCCCCTTCATGCCTCTCTCCTATTTAATTTCTTCCTATAAAAACCTCTGCAGTAAAATGAATGTGGCAGATGTCTACTCTTCTGAAAAAAGATTATGCTTTGAAGCCACACAGTAGCCTCACTTTTCACAGCATTAATGATGTGGACTAAGCTTTGGGAATTGTATTTAAAAAATACTCCAAATAGAAGAGGTCTATTCAGCTGCTGAGCACACCCATATTTTTAATAGCTAACTTGTGTGTGTGTGTACACACACACACAGAGTTCTTTTCAATTCTTTTTACTAGGTGTGAGTATAGGTGTGAGTGAAGGCTGATTTTTTTTTTCCTTTTTACATCTTGAAATAGCCAGAAAAGTTTTTTCTCATTTCACATATGCAAGAAGTTTCCAGTACTGTGGCTCCCTGGTTGCTCACTGAGGGGATCTCCCTGTGGTAGAAAGCACATGGCTTTGGCTGAGAGTTGCTGGTGCAGACTTTCATCAGGGGCAAGGTGTTTACAAGCAGCACTTTAGTGCCTCCAACATTATCTTCACTAAACCTGAACATTTGTGACTTTTTTCCAAGTAATTGATTTAATGGGATTTCAGACTTTGATTATTAAAAGCCTAATATTTTCAAGGAGCATTTGGCAAATAAATGTTTTCCAAGGAAATGAAGGTGATGGGTCAATGACTTGAATGTGAAAATCTTCTGAATGCTTGAACTGATCTTTCAGCGTTTTGGCATTGTCAAGTGCCTTTCCTTATTGGAACCTGAGGGCCCTGTGTAATGCTTTATTTTGCTCTCATGGAATTTGGTGCTTTTTCACACTGTCGGGAGGATGAGCTACTGAGGTGGATGAAGTCATTCCTTAAACCATGTACCATATCCTTTTGAGGTGCTTTGGGCTCCCTGAGGTTGGAAGCAGTCTAGGGAGCCTGCTAAGGGCCTGCTAAAGTGAACTGCAAGAAATTTTCTGACTTATGTTTGGAGAAAGAAAAAAAGAAACACAAATACCAAATTGAAAAATTGACATTTGAAAAGTGAATTTAAAAGTTTCGTTTCCAGTAGGTTAAAACTTGAGGTTCTTGTCATAGCTGAGAACCTAGTTACACATCTGTGCTTCAGGGATGGTGATTTCACTGTATATGTCCTTGCTAAGAGAAAAAGGAGAGAGATTCAGTTTATTCATAACTACTTGCTGTAAGTAAGTCTTACGTAAGAGAAAAATAAATGTAATAAACTCACAGACAATGCAATTTATCTTCATATCAGTCCGTTTATATGAAATAGAGGAAAGCCATGATTTTTCGTGCTTGTAGTGTATTTGTAATTCTGTAGCAATTTACCTAATTTTCATAAAGAGTAGATAAAGTTAAAATTAAATCTTACGTGTTGGTTTTGTTCCTCTTTACGAGGCAATGTTTTAATGCCCAATAAAACAGTTCCATCTGAATGCTAATTATGTATTTATAGGTGCTCTGGTCTTTTGGGTTTGTGTCTTTCATGTTTTTTTTTCTTTTTAATTTTACTTGTTGGTAGTATCTCTGTAGTTAAATTCGTGCCTTTTATTGTTTGATTTTTTTTTTAAATCTGACTTAGGCAGGAGGCTAGATGGCCCTAAATTGTCAATACTAAACTGTGAGGCTTTAATATATTAGATATAAGACTACACAATGTCATGCCAAACAAACAAACAAAAAAAAAAAAAGGAAAATTTCTTCTTCCTACTAAACAAAAAAATCCACCATGTTATGGACATTTGAAAGCTTTTGGGGACATGATCTTTACGTATTTACATTTTCTGCATTTGATGACATATTGTACTGTTCTGTTATGAACCGTTAATAGATTCACATAGTTTATTATGTTTTATTTTTAGAGGCAATAAATTAATTGTTTAACGTAGACTCAAATTAATCCAGGAGAACACTAGTGAATAGTGTCAACAAATAATAGTATCACTGAATGCTTTAAACCAGTTGTGATATTTTAGTATGTTGTAGAATTGGGTGCTCTGGAAGTATTCAATGTTATGTGGATGTTAGACTGGAGAATGTAATCCCACATGTTAATGTAGCTAGCTAAAAACATAAAGTAGTGATATAATACACAAGAAGAAGATAGAATTAATGGTTCCATAGTTTTTTCAAAAAGATTGTAACATTTTTTATCAAATGTATGCTGCATAAACTTGCAGTACCATTTTTCACTGTAGTGAACATTTCTGAAGAGACCAAAGAAATTCAAGAAGTAAATGCAGCTCTAACATTTGAGTAATTACATCTAATTGATTTATTATGTGGGGCATATGACATATAGTGCCAGAGTTTTCTGTTTTATCAGGATTTTTACATACTGGATTGTTTACCTGTAGAAAGCTGGCTGTATTACTGCATGTTCTCCTGGTAAGATGTTTTTACCTGCAGAAGGGTAAATGATGACCTGATAGATTTTTAGAAACATGTTTATACAAGTCATCATTTTACTTCTTCAAAGCCAAATAATTTGAAGTGCTTTTGCGATGCTAAGTTTGGGACAGAAGTTATTAAAGGCAGTCAGAAACTCCACTTCGAGAAATTGTTTTCAGTGGTCTGTAAAAAACGTAGCTGGGAAGCAGCATTTGCATGGACTGTGTTCTTGCCTCCACTTGAAAGAGATGATCTTGTTTGTAAGAGATCTGCTGCTCTCGGTTCTGCCAAGTTGAGTTCTAGGTAACCCAGAGAGACTTCCCAGAAAGTTGAGAGTGTGTTTCTTTGTTCCAGGATATTATGAAAGGGAATCAGCAAGAGCCTCTGGCTAAAAAATGTAAGCTGACCTGCAGTATGCAAGTGCAGGAGGTCAGCCATTTGATGTGGATATATCTTCAGGCCATTCGAATAACTTCATAGCTGGGTCTCAAGATATGACTTCCTGCGGTTGTGACCCATGGACCTTTCAAGTACAGTGGAAGTCTTGATAGATCAGTCATGTAGTTTCCAGGACTCTCAAAAATCATTTGCTTCTCAGCTGGTTTTCTGGTGGTTGAAACATTAAGACAATCATCCAACACTTTTCCTTCACTTGGGAAGTGAAGTGTATTTTATTAAAACATATATTTTGTAAAAATTTAATAAAGCAGCTCATACTTTTTCAAGGCTAGACAATACTTTGAAAACTGGTTCCAAATCTCTGGCCTCGATATATGAATACTAATTGTATCTTATCTAGTGTCAGTTATTGAAATCCCAACCAGTAGGAAAGCTAATCTGACATCTCCATTCACATACACCTTCTTTTGAGCCTCTTTACAATTCAGTCAGTGTTATCAATGATTAAATATCCCAGTCCTACAGTTTTAACCTTTTTTTTTTATCCCATAACTTTTCTTTTTGGTTGTTACTTTCAGTAAGTGAATAGCTCATTTTTGACTAAAGACATTGTGAAATTCACTTAAAATGGCTGTTTGAAGATTTTATTAAAAATGTATCTCTATGGACAGACTCTGTCCTTCATTACAACAATAGAAATCCCCATTGTCTTCAGCAGTATCATTCCAAATTTGCAGGAAGGTTAGAATCCAAACTAAAAGATGTAAAATACGTTTGAATGTGTGAGCCATCAACTGAGAACAGCACAGGTGTTTGTTTTCACTGCGACTAATTCTGCTCACAGCTAACATATAATTATTGAGATTATTCTCAGGCAGATGCCTACAATCTTTTGAGGGATCAAAGCAGACGGACCCAGGCCACTGAGACCAGAATTTGACCCTATTAGTACAATAATGGTTAAAATTATATGTCGTTTGTTTGCATTTTCCAGAGCTTGCATTTTGATAGGTTTGTACCACTTATTTCTAAATTGAGTAATTCTTGTCTAATTTCACTTTCTGTGTTCAACTTTAAGTACATTTTAAAGTGTAGGTGGATTCCAAATTGTCCAAGGCCTTCTCTGTTTTTATACCCAAATCACAGAACCAGACCTAGGACAATATCAAAGTATATGTTAGCATGTTTAAAAAATTCACTACAGTCCTTGAACCTTTGACCAGTTAGTGTAGACTTTACAACGAAAAAATGCAACCAGCTATTTATTTTCTGTTTATGTGACTTTTGTTGACTTTTTGTGGAACCTTGATTTTACTTATTTTCAAGTATCCATATTTTTATAACATGGCAGTAAAGAGAGGAATTATGTTGAACAGAGACCTTTTTGATGAGACTTTACAAAGGAGCAGGTACTTGACTACTGCATAGGAAAGCAAGGTTTTCTGTTTCTTTGTGATGACTCACTATGTGTCAGATAATGGAATCCTATTAGTGCCACCACAGGAGTATTAAGAAGGTTTGAGTGGAGAGAGCAAAAAATGAGGGCAAAGAGATTTTTTTTCTTTCTTTAAAGAAAGATCAACTTTTGAGAAATAATAGATGAAGCCTTTGTTTTGTTAATTAAAGTTAACAGTGAAGATGAAGGCTGGCAAATGGTTGAATTTGGACTCTGTCCACTCTGTGTGTACAGTCTGCTTGGAACATGGAACTTACAAGTTGCTTACAAGCAATTTGAAATGTGTTAACTTACAGTAGTCCAGCTAATCTATAGGCTGTTTGTTTGGTTGGTTTTTTAGTGTTTTCACTTCTTAACCAGGAAGCATCAAAGTCTGGGCTCCAGCCCAGTGTTTTAGGAGCCAAGTTGAAAGAGTTTGCTTTGTCTTTCATCAGATACAACATGGCTCTGTTTCTGCAGGATTTCTCTCATATGTCTGCATGAGATCTGAGTCACATTTTTGCCTGTGCGAGGCCTGCAGTGGGTACACAGTCAGTGTCATCAGCTGTGGGTATTTTTCTCCCTGAGTTTATAGAAATACTTAATACTTCTCTTCAAGTTGTAACTTCTGGACTCATGTGTTAACATGAGAATCTGAGTTTTCATTTAATGAAAGATGTAAATTTTTCACATTTGTAGTTTCCAAGTAGACATTAACTATAAAGAATCTGCCACTGTAGATCCTATGAGTAATAAGGAAATTTTGTGACTTTTGGTTGATCTAGGTCCTGATACTTAAATATTGAGGCAAGTGGTTCTATGTAAAACAAATAAGTTGCCCATAGTCAGAAGGGGTAAAGTGTAGTAAATCCATGTAGTCATGTGAGTTGAGTGAACAGGATCTAAATTTAGGGTATTTAGAAGAAGATCCAGATTTGCATTTTGGTATCTGATACAGGTATATACTTTTAAACTGCAGTATACTGTATTTATTTGCATTTTACATGCATAAGGAGCACACCCAAAGACAGACTCTAGCAGTCAGATCTGAACTCAGAATTCCAACAGTTGGACAGGAGACATGTGCACGCTGCTCTTTATCTTTTTACTTTTCTTTCTTTTTGCCCTTCTTCTGTGACTGTACGTTCTGCTCTTTGTTTAAATACAATGATCACTGCCACAGATTACAGGGCAAGGGTTCAGGGACATGTTTTTAAGCACGCTAAGATAATAAGGAAAAAATGCATTTATTTTAGAACCATTAACAATGCACAACATTTCATGGAAACAGGTGATTTGAAAATGGCTGATCACTACAAAATATGAAAATTAGTGTTACCACTCTCCCCCCAAATGTATAGGAATTTTGTGTTTAGTTGTGGTTTGACACATGTTCAGAAGTGTGCAATTCAGACACTGGCTTGAAACACCCCTGGAAGCAGATCTGGGTTGTCATGTTTCATTATAGCTATTGAACTATGGCAAAGGATGCTATTAGGCTGTAATGAAAGGGATCTTCTCTTTTCGACTTGCAAATCTAGGAAAGATACCACGTCATTAGTCCTTGGCACAGGTTCTGGCAAAAGGAGTTCTCCAAAGCACTAAAATACATGCAAGGCCTTTTCCCTTGAAAAAGGCAAAGGAATTGCATTTCTGTCCAGTTGAACCTGTCTTTCACTGAAGTATATAATAGTTACAGATCAGGTAAAATATAATTTCAATCACAATGTAGATTTTGGAGGATGATGCAGATTAAGTTTGTGTTGACCCATGAGGACAGGATTTGGCTCTATGAGACCTGCAGAAACAGTAGTGCAAATGCTACCCAGAACTCTGTGAGTGTAGGGTTCCATAAGGAGCACCTCTAGGCCAGGGGTGCCTGACTGTGGGAAATACCTGGCTGGGTTCTTAGGCAGAAATTAGATTCTCTAGAATTTGAGCTTTGCTGATGCTTTATTCATCATTGTTTTATATGGGAAAAAAAATAATCTGTGCTTGTGAAAATAACAAGTGAATCACACAGGTGGTATATTGGGCCTCTGAGACTGAGGTCTGAACCATCCGCCTTCCTTTAGCCTTGCTGGCATTTCTGCACTTGCTTCAACTTGCCAGTGTATTGCCTTCAGTAATGTATGTGAATCAAGCATTAAATTCTCTAATCTTCTTCTTGAGAAATCATTCAAACAGCCAGATATTGCAAGGTTGTTTGGAAAAGATTAATATGGCATTTATTTAATTGGTAAAATATGCATGAAATAGATGAAAAGTCTTGACATTTTGTACAAAGAACTTCCAAAAATCTAGATGTCTTATCAAGGATGTGGATACATTTGTTCTTTTCCATTCAATTCTGTGCTGTAAAATTGACTTCTGCTGGAAACACCCCTTGACTATCTTTTCCTTATGATAATGATATACTAATCTCTATTGAAGTTTTTGGATGAAGGTGACAATGCCTTCCAGTCCTTTGGTGCCTTCTCTCACCTGCAAAAGTCTGTAAAATACCTACCTACCTAGAGAATGAGTAACATCTGTAAGTGCATTGAGTAGAATTAGTTAAGTGGGAATGCATCCTGAAGAAACATCATGTTGTTTCAGCCATTTGAAACCCAGCCAATCCAAATGGAATTTGGAAAAGTACCATAAAAAACCTGCATTGAAATATTAACTGGTAATGAGATAATGAGAGATGATTTTGTGGCCATGGCCAGTGAGATTTTTTGTTGAGCTTGCTAGAAATGCTGCTTTTATCGCTGATGGGCTGCAGTTTGAGAAATGGGCAAATGCTGAGTTCTTCATGAAGGCTCTCTATTAAAAGTAAAACAAGAAAAAAAAGCTTTTGTAGTTTTACAGCATTTTTGTTGCTTTCTTTTTGGATTTTGGTTGAGTTTTTTGGGAGGAGGAGGAAAGAAAGCAGGAGTTGGGTTTTTTTCATTCATTGGTTGTTTTTTTATGTTAAATTAAAACCCCCTATACAAGTGGCAGGATGTTGAGTCTGTATGAGTTTGTTTTTACAAAAAACCCGTTTTCTGTGATAATTGCTTTCAGTGGAGATGGCTAGTAGTGGATTTTAAGGGAAGCCACATTCTGTAAGCCAAGGATTTAAAGAATTTCTGAGATACAGGTTGCCTCTGATCTAGTGCGTCATTCATACTTGATAGGCTTTTCTTTGCATTAATTTGTTTAGTCACTGTTGGAGCCAGCTTATGTTTTGGCTTCAAGAGCACACTACAACACTCCCTTGCACAACTGAGTTCTGCATATCCATGCATTGTACGTATGCACCTGCCTTACAGAGGTCTGTATGGGTTCCAAAGCAACAGGAAAAGATAAGGGCAGTTCATGGACTGGATGCAGAAACATGTATGAAAATTCATTTAAAGGAATAAACACTGAAAAAACCCAGTGAATTTCTTATGGTCTGGATCATCATCAGAAAGAACACTAAGGAGGAGTTAAAGTATTTGCAAGGCAAAGACAGGGTTCATTATTTGGTAGTGGTGCCCAAAATGGCTACAGGACCACAGTGCATCCTCATATTTCTTTAGGAACTTGACACTTGTAATGTTAGTTAGGAAAAATAAAAAAAAAGACCAAAAAGCAGAAGCAGAAAGGAAGACAGGCAATTTATCCTTACTAGTAACACTTTGGTTAACAGTGTGTCATGTTGTCAGATATTCATTTTCAGAAACTTTGGAGAATTCAGTGCTATAGTACTATATTGTGGGGATTGTTTGACTCATGTGTTAGGATAAGAGGGAGTGACTCTATTTGTATTACCTGGAGGAGGATTGTGAACTATTATCTTGCTTTGTTATCTGAGCTAGGAGTGTACAAGGAAGTTTCTTCTACTAATGGTTGAGCCGCTCTTCAGATAAAGCTCTCCACAGGATCCCTGTAGACCTAATTAATCAGCTGTTAAAACAGTGGTTGATAGACAGGTTTGCTTTAAGTTCCAATTGCCTGTAATCAGAGATAACAGGTGAGTCCCATTTGGCAGTGAGATATGAAAGTAGAAGAGTGATCTGTTATCAAAATGAATATGGCACTCAAATCAAAATTGAAGTTTGCAGAAGGAACCAGCAAAGTTAAACAAAAGGGAATCTTTTTTACTTCAAATGGTCACAATACCTTGACTTTGGAGATTGTTTTAGACAGGTTTGAATCCATTTTATATATTTTTATACTAAGTGCATGCATTATCAAAGTGAATTTAGGCTGCTGGAGAACTCTTGCTACTCCAGTAAATTGCGGAAATCGTTGGCAGGTAATACTACTGAAGTTCTGTAGCAGTGGCTGCTCCCACAGGACAGGTTGCTGGCCAGCAGAGTCAGCCAGCATGAGACAGCTGCAGGTTGCAGGGCTGTGTTTTGAGTCAGGGGTTAATTTCTGTGTCAGTGTCCTAATCATCAGGCTGTAGAGTAATGTCTTTCTTTACTCAGTTTGTATTTAAAAAATTATGCAGAATACTAGAGCACCAGTGGGGTGTTAAGAATATTATATCCTTATATAGGTTAGAAGGTGGGTCACTTACCTGAATGTTATGGCAGGTCTAGGCTTGAGCCTCACTCTGCTGAGTTTAGAGCCACAAAGAATGACCTTTCCTCACTTTCAGCATTAAAAGACAGACATAATAGACAGAAAGAAGGCATAGTAGCAAACTTTTCAGGGAGTAGGTACCTGATTTATTTTGAAACATTTAAGTTTTTATTTTTTTGTATCACACCAACAATCAGAAGCATCTCTCAGGACTGATAGCACTGCTAGTTGCTGCACAGTGATAAAAACAGTGATTTAGTTTAGATTCAATTTACATTTTAAATTCTCTGGAGGTAACAAGAGGGTACCTGCTTCAGAGAGGCCTGTAAAGAGCCTGAAAGAAAGATAGACCTCTCTATAAATGACCAAATGTTTTTCAGCCTGGGCATTGTTTGATAGTCTCATGTTCATAAGTGTGACAGAAGTCCCTCTAAACCAGAAATACCATTGCTTTTCTTTGACTTCTCTGTCTGCAGGTGAATATTCTTCTGTTGACCTCATTGTTTAGTCTCAAGACTGATGTTTTTCAGTGCTTTAGGAATTAAATTACCACTGGATTCATACAGAGGAGAGCAAGTTGGTCACTGGTCATTGAATAGCCACAAACAGGACAGGAGCATGGGCAATAGCCTTTTCTTCAGATCATATACCTTGCTATTTTTTTTTAAATGGGCTACAGACCTCCATAGATATCTTAATTATCCTTGGAAACATTTGTAACCATAGTAAGTGCATGTACATTTGCATATTCTTTCTTGGATGTCTCCGTCATTGGGACACAGAGTTCTGTTTTACACGTTCACTACGGACACACATTGTCTTTCTTTTGCCTTCTGTATTCTGTCTTAGGTCACGAACCCTGTATTAACTGGCCTTTTTCTCTGATAGAAACTATGTCTTCCTCATGCTCTAGTAGATGTCATTGCTTTCCAAATTTGGGGGCCTGTTTAGCTGTCCTTGTTTGGAGGCATGTTTCCATTGAATAGCACTTCTTTCTTCTGTACCCTGCTCTTAAGCCACTGTCAGGGCTTAACCCCAGCTAGTGACAGCCTCACACAGCCTATTGCTCACTCTCCCCTGGTGGGATGGAGGAGAGAAAAATGAAAGAGTAAAAGTGAGAAACCTCATGGCTTGAGATAAAGACATTTAAAAGGTAAAGCAAAAGCTTCACTCAAGTAAAGCAAAACAAGAAATTAATTCCCTGCTTCCCATGGCCAGGCAGGTGTTTGGCAATCCCTAGGAGAGCAGGGCCCCATCGCTCCTAACAGTGACTTGGGGGGACAAACACCATCATTCTGAATGTCCCCCCTTCCTTCTTTCCCCAGTTTTATATGCTGAGTATGACACCATATGGTACGGAATATCTCTTGGACCAGTTGGAATCAGCTGTCACAGAATCACAGAATATGCCAAGTTGGAAAGGACTGACGAGAATCATCAAGTCTAACTCCTGACCCTGTCCCAGCTGTTTCCCAATTCCTCGTGACCCCTAGACTCCTCACTGGTGGAATGAGGTGAGGAGCAGGGAAGGCCTTGGCTCTATGTAAGCACTGCTCAATAACAACTAAAACACCCCTGCATTGTCAACACATACTAGTTAATATGAGGAAAATTTACTCCTGACAAAACCAGCACAGCCACACTATCTAGAAGTTCATATAGATCTCCAAGATTACATGTACGTGCTACTGCTTTCAGCTCTGGCTTTAAAATTTCTGCTCCTTTTTCACTTTTTCACCTGTAAGCCCTGTTCTCTCTGCATAGTCTCATTCTATTTTGGTTGATGCTTCTCATCAAATACCTCTATCTGATGTTCCACTGTTTAAGATTTTATTTTTGACACCTGAGTTTTACTTGCTCCTAATTCTTTTTCACTGATTAAATGGTAAGGAAAAAAAAAGTTCTAACTTTCTGTTTTTCTTTTCATCCCTCAGTGTTCAGCTCTCTGTACTGATTCAAGTCTCAGCTCTGCTGTGCCCTCAGGTGTACTTCTGAAAACCCAGCATCCCAGTGGTCACTCCTTTTGATGCCGCGTGTTTGCTCTGTTTCAAGGTGCTGCTTGGCCCTTCACATAATCATGTTTCTTTCTCATGGCATCTCTTTTAGGTTGACAGCTTCCTCCATGTATCGCCTATCACCTGGTGGGTAATAATATGAGAATACTTCATGTTTCTAAAATTAAACTTTCTCTTTTATTCAGAAAATCCTTTACAGAGCTGTTGCAATTCATTTGCTGCTGCTATAGTAGCCATGTGTACATATACTAGCTCTCCAGTGTAACTGGCCAAAATTTCTCGCAGTAGCAAACCAAGTTCCATGTAGGTCCTACCCAAGGAGCCCAGAGCTGGTCAGCACCAGATCAGCAGGACATCCAGCCATTTCACAGATTACCTCTACAGTTCAATATGCATTGCTCCCAGATACCACTGACCGGTTTACAATAGCCCTCCTTTACCAGGGATCCAGTTGGAATTAGAGGAGCGACTGTACAAAAGTTACCCTGTCTTAAGACACAGCAAAGGGCATGAGGGATGCAGACCTCACTCCTATAAGCCCACAGGTGTGTGGCTGATGTGATGTCCCCATTCCAGCCAAACCTTTAGAGCAGATTTACCCACTTCTGTCAAAAAATCACACTTTCGGGACCTGTATTTTCCTTCCATTTTAGTTATACATCATGGAATGAAACAGTAACTTGGAAGTCTAATGTTCCTATTTATACATTTAACCATTAACAACCATACATGTGTGTGCACACACACAGAGGCTATATTAAAGAAATATTAGAAGAAACATTTCCAGCACAGGGATTTAGCTGTGTGAATCCCATTAACAATAATGGGAGTTGTTCCCCTAAATCCCCATGTATCTCGTTAAAATATACCTATTAGTGACAGGCTGAAGCCTACAAAAACCAGCAGTTTCCAGGTTAAAACTGAAACTTCATCATTAACTTATCCTATTGTGCCTAGGTAATGCAACACCCTTTAACTTCTCAAATTCAAAGGTGTCTTTTCTCCATTGAACTTAAAACAAATCTTGTCTTGTTAATACAATAGGTTCTGCTACAGATAGCCCACTCTGTAACTCTTGATCATGTTGGAAATGTTTTCTCTCTCAAGCAATACCATCTATGAAGGCAGAGTGTTACCAAAATATCTTTGAAACCCTTGCAAGAAGTAGAATATAAAATATTAATGGACTAATGCATTCACTAATAGCAGATCATAACACTGAAGTATGACAGTGATGAAATGTCAGGTTCTGAATTATCGCTCTTGGGGTTTTTTTAAAAATAAAAACTTCTTGATATATAACACAGGAGTTACTCCAGATGAGTGAATACCTGAAGAAACCAGATACGTGAAAGAAATTTTATTTACAGTAAACTCATTTATCAATGTCATTATGACAGAAGGAAACCTTAAAATGTGCACTCCAAATGTTCACCTGTGTAGTTAATGCACTCTAGACAAGACAACATTGTATTTGTATGTGATGAGGAAGGTCTGTACTGTAGATGGTGTAGTGCAGCATAGAGATGATGAAGCTAAGTGTAAATGAGCTGGATTGATTGTCCACTGTAGAGATCCCTTTCCTAAGAGCTATTCCTGAGCTACTGGAAAGGGTGAATTTAAGGGTGGATTAGTGTGGAAGTCTGTACTAATGCTGTTGTGTCATTTCTGATACATGATGTAGTTCACTTACTGTTGGCTCAGGTAACTGCACTGTAGATGTAGTAGAAAACTATGCTTTTACAGCTTTGATAATGGCATAATTTTTTCAGCTTTTCATAGGAAGCTGAAATAAGGAGTGCCAGCAAAAGCAGGATCCAGAGTGATATACTGGTGAAATATTTGGAAGATAGACCTGTATCAAGTATAATTTCCTCCCAGTTTAGCAGTAGAGATAAAAGGATTACAGTGAAAGTGAATATCAGATCCAGCAAGTCCTGTTCCTTTTGAGTTGAACACAGGACAAAAATAGACATCTATGCAACCCCACTGCTGTTGCTTTCATTTTCACTGCAGTGGAAACAGTCCTTTACCTCTGGGATGGAAGCAGTGGGTGAAAATATCGTCCCCAGCAAAAAGAAATTACTGTAATTGCACTGCATGTGTGTGTTTATTTCCCCCTTTCCTCTACCAAGGCAGACCTCTGTTTTAATATATTGCAAATAATTTTTCTGGCTATATATCCCTAAATAGTCCTTGTTAACCTCTGACCAGAACTTCTCTCAAGAAAATGTGCTCCCTGCTAGACCTAGCACAGGAGTTTTTTCGGTCAGGAGGAGCTCTGGTAGGGCTTCTTCCAGTAGCTTAACCATTAACAATAAGCAGTGAAATGAGTCATCCGTACTTTATTTTTAATTAGAGCTGCAGCGAGCTCAAGCTTGAGATTTTTTTTTGCCTGCAGAGCTCAGGAGCTGAAACCAGCAGCACTCCCCTGGCCATGGCTGTGCAGGGATTTCTGTAAAGCGACATCCTTATGTTGTTGTGGATACAAACAGTGGAACAAAACCAACACAACCTACAGAATCACAATGGCAAGTTAGCATAATTCCTGTTGGCTTAGTCTGGCTGGAGATGTTTTACTTGTTCTATCTCTGGTTTTCCTCTCTCACGGACATACCACCCCCTACCCCTTCACTCCCTGCTAAACAAAAGCCCAAACAATGAACACTGGATAAAGAAGAAATTATTATTTAGATTCAAGAGTTGTTTGTTTTAAATATATTTAATTGATTATGTTTCACAGAAGCTTAACAAGCTTAATATGAAGTTTTCAAGCCACAGTCTGACTGGGAAATATCTCCACTGACTCCTGATGTCAAATTATTCATTTACATTTTAAACACCTTTCAAATTCATTCCACATTCAGCCCATGAACAAGCCTAAAGCTTCCTGTATGAAAAAACATTCTCATGAACCATCCTTGATAGGCCCTGTGACCCATTCAAAAATCGTTGATGTCTTTAAAATGAAGAGTGAATCCAGTGCTCACCTAAACTGCAGTGCCAGCCCTTGCCAAAACAACACTGCAGTCAATCTGCTGTGCTCATACACATGGTGGCTTTAAAGGAATATATTTCTTGGAACGTATTGGAAAGCAGTGTGAAAACATGTTGTGCTGCCTGGCATTTTGTTACATCTTGCTGAACTAAAATCCTCAATAGAGACTTAGTTCCTTTTTTTATCTGGGTTGCTGTTATCTGTAGAGGAAAATCCAACTCGTTAAGTCTGTGTGCTCTGTGAGGTCAGTGCCAAGCAGCTGAGAGCTGGCTGTCAGAGCTCTGGTGGCCTTCATCAGCTTGGCCACAACAGCTCTTTGCTCACCTTCTTCCTTACCCGTGTTTTATTTTGGCTCATGTTTTGTAAGTTTGTTGGGGCAGAAAACGTGCAATTTCTGAGATGGTATCCTTAATTTCAGCAAGCAGGACCATAGTGAAGGTCATGATGCTTGTTATGTAAAGGTGACAGTTATTTTTCCAGTGCTACAACTGTTCCTTTCTACAAATGCATAACCAAGTAATGATTTAAGCTGCTTCTTATGATGGGCACATTCATTTTTAGCCTGGGTTGCACTGGGACTTCTTTTGCATCCCTAGTTAATGGGTGGGAGGACAGGTTGTGATGGAACAACTGGTGCTGTAATGTTGAAAGGGTAGGAAGCAAGCTGTGCTGGGCCAAGGACCAGGGCTCTGCAGAGTGCTTCAAAGCAGCTCACAAAATATTAATCAGTCAGGTGCTTCTTTCTGCACAGCCTAAATGCACAATCCCTTGTTCTGAGGTGCAGACAAAGTCACGCTCATCATGAGGTTTCTGTGGCTCGGGTCTCGATGACTCTTGCAGTAGTTTTGCTTAGAGGGCAGAGACAGTCTTTGGTGAGAGGGAGAGCAGGGAAGCCTGAACCCAGGCTGTCTGCCTTTCTCCTTTTCATCACTGCAGCTGTACTGGGTGGCCTGGGAGAGAAGCGGGGGAGGTGTACAGGTTGTGTGTGGTGGGTGGTGGTCAGATTCAGGCAGGAGAAGTGGTGTGCAAGATCCACAGCAGGGAAGGGCATATGGATCTAGGCAAGAAGAAGCAGCCCACCTGGCTGGTGGTGCTGGGGTGATATTTTGGCAGCCTGCTTTTGTCCAGACCCCACACTGAGATGGTGCACTGGAATGCCAGTGGAGCACATCAGTCAGGGGCATGTATCTTCATGCTAAATGTGCTGGTTTAGGCTACAGGAAATTTGATATTTCCCCTTATGAGGAATAGCCTTGATAAAAGGCCTCAGTTTGTAGCATTTTTCATGCAAAGAGACACATTAAATAGCACAGTCACACAGGTAAATGCAGATAAGACCAGATCATGGGGAGGGCAGATTAATTGACACAGAAACTGGAGAAGAACGAACACAAGGATGGATAAGACAAGAAGTTAGAGATCAAGATATCAGACTTGGTGGACAATATTTGAAAATGAACACCCTTAAGCTGTGTAAAAAAGACCATGAAGAGAGCAATGCAGGGGGGGGAAAGAAATGCCAGGAGAAAAGCTCAGTGAGGTAGATGGTTACAAGTAAAAGAGTCACGTAGAGTTTTAAAGATAAGCATAAGCATATGCATGAAGAGATCTGTCATTTTATAGGAACCAGATAATATCTGGTTCTCATCTGGGTTACATCTTTCTCTTCTCTTTCCCTCTCTCACCCTCTGCTTCTCTGTGTACCTTATCATGATTATTACAAGTTTTGGTAGTAAAATCCAAATTGCTGAGTAGCTGAAAAATTAAATTCAAGAGTATTCTTATAGTGACTTGTCATTACCATGGATTTTATGGCTTCATGAAGTTAATATAACCTGTTCTGGAGAGAGTTGGAAGGCAGCATCCAAAAAATTAGTTGGTTTACTTACTTCATCACTGGATTGAATTACTCTAATTGAAGCCAGCATTATTTTATTTGATCTTGTAATTAAACAATGTAATTTGTATTAATCCATTAAATAATTTGGCTAATTGCTTTTATACTGATTGTATCTTAGCCTTTTTTCTTTCAAATTAGTGTTGAAACCAAGCGGTTATCTACTGAAAACCAATAAGCTACAAGTGAAGAAAAGATCTTTTTTACTTGTGGGGATTTTATTTTTAGGTTCTTTGATGAAAACTGTGTTACAATATAGACACAGAAGCTGTGATTCAGCCAAATGTTTAGGCATATCATTTTGCTGTTCAGTAAACTTTGTGGCTTTTTGAATCAGAGTCTAAATGATGAAAAGCCAGCCTTTTGTTAGAAATTAAAGCTTTGCATCCCAGGGAGGAAAAAAGATGGTCTCATACTGGGAAAAACATTGGCTTTATTCCTGTTCCTATATCACTGACCTACAGAGAGCAACCTTGGTTAGTTGCTCATTCTAAGCCCTGTCTGCTCGCTGTGCATGGCTGGGAATGCTCACCACTTTCTGGGGAACGGCATAAGGCAATAGCAGCTGTAAACTGTGTTCAGATGCAAAGGGCTTAGGTGACTAATGAAGTATAACAAATAATGCAGAGCAAACAGTCAGCTTTACAATCTCTCTTTAAGTTGAAATCTATTTATATGCATTGAGATAACATTCATTCATAGGAATACGTTTGCAGAGATCAGGTTGTGAACTATTTGAGAACCTGAGAGGGTCTCTTGTACTTTGAAAAATCAGTTCTCAGTTCACATGCTTGAGTATAAGTGGACTTGCTGAGGTTATGATGATTGTGTAGGAATACCCAGGATGTGTATGCCCTAGTGAGAAGCTCAAAAAGGACTCATCTATTGCAGTGAATTCTTGCTTCTGTACTTGTGGTCCCTAGTTTTGGCCTTGCCATATGCAATTCAAACTGAGAACCTGCCTGACCATGTAAGAAACCACATATCAAAATAAACAATGGTGTGAGAAATCAAAATGGATGGGAATGTGCAAGCTATTTCTTCAGGATAAAATAATTTTCTTCTAGGTCCGCTAGAGTTCAGATTTTTCTGGGGGAAGCTCATCTCTACCATTTGTCAGCAACAGGCCTAAAAAAAGAGGGACGAGACAAAATACAGTAGAATGTTTGACAAAGGTAGAAGCAAACATCAGAAAACAGAAGATATGCCCATGATGCTTTGGTGCATCATGCTTATTTTACTCTCTGTCTGTGGTTTATTCTTGGTTTGAATGGTTTTACTTTTGGCAGCCATGAATGTGGTTTTTGTACACATTCTGCAGTTCTCTCCTTGGTGTTTACTTGCTGTGGTGTAGTTGGGCTTTGCCATGAGTGACATTTCGCATCATGTTCATCATTTCTATGCTGAGTGTATGAGATACCTTAGTGTTGGTGGAATAGACAATAGATTTCCATCTGAGAAATATCCACAAACACGATGCTGTTCTGCAGTTGTTCAAACTTTACCTTCTGAGTACAAATTTGATTGCTTTACATTCGTCTTGCTGATTACCAGTCCCGGGTCCCGTGGGCTTGTTCAGTGCTTTGCTGCGTTACTCGTCTTGCAATTTCTGAGGCCTTGTCATAACCTAAGGACTGCATGAGGTAAAATTTACCATGTATTTCATGGATGTATATTGCTGCTCTGACACTTCTATGTTGGTGTTATCGTAACCTAGTTGAATCACACATATTGCAATTTTCCCATCTATCATTGTTTTTCTCAAGCATTCTTATTCTGTTGATCTCATCCAGACAGTCAGTTTTCCCTGCCCATCCTTCTATTCATTTGAAAAAAGTGACTGTGCAATTTCAAGCTTACTTGTTACAGTATTTCTGGTAAATTGTAGTTGGATTAGACTAATTTCTTGTGGCCTCATTTTGTCTTTTTATTTCTGTATTCTAGCACTAATTACTAGTGATGTGATTAATGTTCCACATACCGAGTTGCTTTGTTCTTTCTGGTTTTGAGATGATCTTAATTAATCCAACTTTTTAAAAATACTTGCAGTCCTGATCTTATGTCACATTTCTAATTCTTTCTGGAAACTGGAGGCTATATAAAAGCTGAGTAATTAGAGATACATTTATGCAACTATACTTGGAGAAACTTTTGGTCTAGGTATCACTGTCAGAAGTACCAACTGCATTTAATAGGATGACTGTAAGTAATTTTTTTTTATGTTTCTTTATGTTTACAGCAAAGACTATAATATCATACCAGTGTATTTTCATGGAACTATAGTAAGGGGTTGTTCAGTTTGAAGAAACAAACCCCACAGCATCAGCCACAAAGAACTCTACTCTTTAAAAATGTCAGGTTTGTTTAGAACCATATTTTAAGTGTCAAATAAATATATGAAATAGTTTTGGGGTTTCCTGTATTGATAGCACTCTGTGTCTGGGTATTAAATTGCCATGGTTTTGTTGATTCTAGACAGGATGAGATCATCATATAGCAGCAGTTTGGGAGAAAATAAAGAAACAAGTACACTAGACGCAATACGTGTAGTCACATCCTTTACTGTGTGATCAAATATGACAAGGATGGAGTAGTACAGGAACACAGAGAAGAAAGAGTAGCAGCTACTTTCAGAGCACTTTGGTTTATCTTGCAATGTCTGTTTTCTTTGCAGAATCACTAATGGTCACTATTACTGGAACTGTTAAAGTGACCTTTAAATTGCTTTACAAATATCGAGTTGTGGATGCAATCTACCTTTGCACAATAGTCAATTGTCCATCCCAACTTAAACAAAACCAAAAAACAGAGTGCATTTCAAAGAATTGCAAGTATTTTTAAGTGTGCCTCTAGCTTTGCACACCTTTCAGACAATGTTAGGAGTGTGTGGAGAATGGTTAAAATCTTGGAAGATGATAAAAGCTTTCCCCTCCTAGATTAGGGTACCATTATGACTGAGACAGCATACAATTTTATTGAACTTCATGTGTGAATGTATCTGTACATATTTATGTACATAAGTGTATATCTGTACAAACACACCATTTGGAACAGAATCTAACAAAAATTTATATAACCAAGTGCAAATCTTTTTCTCTACCCATAATTCTGGTGCGGCAGCTGTCACTCCACAGCTGTATGGGTATCTGCCCTCTCTCATCTCCTCAGATGCTCTAATATAATCTGCCCTAATCCATTTAGTAAGGTTAAAAAACTAGTAAATGGTGGTGCTTTTATTCCCAGGTCATGTCAAGACAACCTTGGGAGAGCCCAGCAAGCAGAGAAGCATGTGCATCTGTGGGATTGTATTTAGTAACCCATTTACCCAAAGTCATCACATTAAAACAAAGTGGAGTTCTGGTAGGTTATCACTTCATTCCTAATATTTCAGATTTACGTACTTGATACCCAGATTAAAATCTAATTAAAATTTCAGTGCTAGTTATTCTGTAAATTAAGGTCAACAAATGCTTTCCCTTTTTTGCATGGAATATCACTTCCAGAGAAGAAATCTGAGTCTAAATGGCTTTATTCTTCTTACATCCTGTGCATCATTATAGTTCTGAGTTTTTATGGCACCAATATCCTAGGTGAAGTGACTGATATTTCAATGATGATCTGACCCCTAGTTTACAGATATTAACTCAGATGAAGGATTCTGATCACTCTTTCCCCACCCTGAAGTTAGTTTCACTATCTGCATCAACAGAGCTATGTTAAGATCCTACAGTGGACTCTCAACACCACTTATGGTATGAGTTGTTAAAACTAATGCCTACTTGTTATAGAATCACTGTTGCTATTATTTCTTATTTATACAGTGCTATTGCTGTCTGTGAGGCTTGCCAGAAAATACAGGTCCCTGACCTCGAGGGGCCTCAAGGTTGCTGCTGGTGGAGCGTAGGAGAGGTGTCAAACAGAAGCCTAAAGTGATGGGAGGAGGGATGTTTGTGGGAAGCATGAGCGTGAATGTGGGTGAAGCACTGAGGTATACGAGTATATAAAGCTCATTTCGATGGGCCAGATTCTCAACCTCATTCATTATGCTGAGTGCTAAGTGAGGTTTCCTCCACACAGAGGAAATTTCTCATGATGGAAAGCAGTGTGAGCTCAGGCAATCTCTCCTTTGGAGAATATACAGGTGTGCTGCGTGTCTTGGCAGGTGACGGACCTGCTGACCCACCAGCCCTGCTGCTGAGATGATCTCTTGGGACAGTGGCACACAAAGGTGATTGAGCTTCTTGCTGGCTCGAGTGCCCTGTCATGAATTTTGGGAATGTCTTTCCTCAGTCTTGCACTGAAGCCAGTCTAATGGAACAAATGGCAACCCCCAGAAAAAATTGCCACATCCCAGAGTAAGATAGTGACATTCCAGCATTCTCTGAAGGCAGGGGGTAAAAACTCTTTTAATGAGGGGAAGTATACCGGCTGAGACTTAAGAACTGTAAAGCACAGAGACTGGAAGCAGCCAGTTATGTAACTACTTGAAAGATGATTTTTCTTTCTACAGAGAAAGACAGACATTCAGGCCCCTCGATCCATAGAAAATGCAAGATAATTTAATGTAGCTTGGTCAAGACGTAAGGACAGAGTTAGCTGCAATCTTGCTTATATTTAGTGAACGTGAAATAATATTTGACATGTCCTTCATACACTGGAAATCTGAAAAGTTCCTTGAGGCAAAAGGCAGACTGGCATATACTGGTGTTAGTATATCGTTTTCTGTTGAAATCTTTACCTTTACCAGTTACGTTTACTCATGCCTGATTCTGACCCTAAATTAATCATAAAGGACTAATTTTAACTTAACATAAATGTACTTTTATATGCATGTATACATAAAAAGGCACAAAAAGGTGCAGTTAGCATAGAAAATAAAATGCAGCTAATTATTGCAGATCTTTTTAAAGTATGTTTGCAAGTGATGTGTTTTCAAAACAAGCTAAACAATAATTCATCAGCTTGTGTACCACATGCTGGCTGATGAATAAAGTCAGGAATCAGGAAGCAAATGTAAATATGGGGTCTAATTCTCAACTGCCAAATTAGAAGTATTTTGTGCCCACTTTGCACAGGTGCAAGTGACAACATAAGTTACAAAACAGCTGGGAATCTGGTCTCACAGTCTCTTGTACTGTTCAAATAATTGAATTCAAAGTGTGGTTACTGACTAACTAAAGCCTCTCCAACTGTATTGGTCCTCATTTCCCAACCCCAGGCCTGAGAGAAGACCAGACCATTTGAGATGATTGTCGTTCAAGCTTATCCTTTCAAACAAAATCCACAGGGAAAAAAAAAGTCCAGTTTCTTTTATGGTGGCAGTTAATCTGTCAGGAGCAGATTCAAGTTTTGGCAAAGATTTGTGGTGAGATAAAGAGAAAAAGCTGCCAAACAGCATTGTTAGCATGGGGAGGAGGAAGGGAGGGGAGCTGACATGACTTCCCCAAGTTAAATGCCGAGCACACCTACATAATTTTCAATCGGGCCATGCGAAAAACAGGATATTTATAGCTGTAGTAAGTTTTAGTTCTCCTGTACCTTGGGGGCATTGTGTTCATGGCAAAAATGAATTCATAACAGTTAATGCTAGTTTCAAGAATATTTGTATAGCTTACTTAAGTAAGTATGGCATAACATGTTAATAGTTTTTAAATAAAGCACATCAAAACAATTGGTTTGCAGTGCCATGTGATTTACAGTTTAGCACAGTCTTCTCATAATTTGAGCTTCATGCTTTGTCTTGAAATGTATTTCTTTCCTCTCTTGCCATTGTCATCTGCACTTAAGACCTGCAAAGAATTTGGTGTCAATTTTAGGATGGTAACTTGATTAAGAGACTATCTATTTCTAATGGGGTTTAAAAATTTGTCTTCAGCTGTACTTTTAGATAGTTGCTGCCAAGTAAAAATGGGTATTTATGCAGTCATTGCCTTGGTGGGATGCTGTTTTATCTGCTAAGTCAGAAGCAAGGTATGTTTAAGGCAGGATGTTAATAAACATGACTGTAAGCATGCATCATATTCAGTACCTGCCTCAACTGATTTATTTTCTTCATGAGGTCTGGAAGATAAACTACTAAAATAATACATATAATTAAGGACCAGGTAGATGTACAGTGTCCTCACACCACTATTACACTCTGTAATGCAGGATCCCTGGAGCTACTCTCTCCTTGTACTTTCCTTGCTTCTGGGGCAGAGGAGCTCCCTGACACCTGGATTAGCTGTGGCAGTGCTGCAGAGGAGGAGAGCTAGAGGCTTTCCTTCCCTGGATTTCCCCTCGGTAGCTTGAGCACTGCTCCTGTATTTCAGTGCAGGAAACTTTGTGGTACCCAGAGCACAATCTGGCTGGTGCTGCAGAGCCCGATGGTGCCTGGTGAGGGGTGCTGAGCCTCCTGCAGTGAGATCCTGTCACCAGGCAGCATCCATCTGTCTGTGCCAACTGTCATCCCTGCTCTTTGCTGGTCACCTGGTGAGGACTGGAAAGGACCATCAGGGTTACCAAGACCACTCCACTGCAACTACAAGTGTTTGTTGAGTTTTTTCATGTGTAGATGAAACCCGGTAGGATCCTTGGCCAGAATAATCCAGCTAGATTTATTAATAAACATTACATGGCCATTTTTATGTTGAGATACTCTGACTCCACAAAGATTCCCTGGATTTCATTTGCAGTTTCAATGTGAGCATGCAGAACAGTACATTTAGTTAATGGGATGCACTTAGAACATTTGTTTTAAGTGTATCTTTTCTCACAAGTTTGCCTTTTTATTCTCCATTATTTTCAAAAGATCATAGTTTAGATAGAGAAGTGTTTCAGAGATTAAAAGTGCATCCTTAAGGAAGCATGCCATTCATATAGTCCTGCACTGAGTGCATAGCTGGCACAGTACTCTTCTCTCTGGTTGGGTAGGTTCTAATGAGATCTTTTGAAGATGTCAGGTGTTTGCATAAAATGTAGGAGAAATCTGCAATAACCAGAACTTTCAGCTTTTGTTGGTCTTTTAGGTCCTTATTCTCTTCATAGCCTTCAGTCTTCAGCCAGCATTTTACTCCCGTACTATCTTGTTTGAGGGAAAATTTGGCCTTAGTGTCTGTATTTCTATTGAATATCAGATAGCTTGATCAAATTTAATTACAGGATTGAGCTGACTTGGTTGCAACCTGTTACTGGTTTTGTACCAGAGAGAAAATCCCACCAGGATTTCCAGAATCCTTTGGGTATGGTAACAATGCAAAACATAATCTTCAAGGTAAAATAATGAAAAGATGAGGAAAGGCTTTTCCTTGACCATGGGAAAAAAGTTTCTACATCCAAGACAAATAATTCATGTAAACAGAAACATTTGGGAATTCATACCTGCTGGAGGTCACTTATAGTGTAACACAGGTCAAGGACCAGTCCTGGGAGACCTGATTTTGTTCACTTTAACAGCCTTAAAGTAGGAACATGAAGTCAAGTGATAACATTTGCCAATGACACAACCTTGTGAGGAGCAAGTTAACGTGAGGTCAAAAGATGGTAAAATTCAAAATAACTGAAATAGACTAGTAAAGTGTGTAGATAAGTAGCTTATGGAATCTAGTTTAGAGAAATTGAAGGTAGAGAGTTTCACACAGCTACCTGGTGTCCTGCACACAGGAATTTTCTTCTACCTATGGCAGCTGGATCATTTGCAAACTTGAAATGTAAGGAGAAAATGCAGCTTTGAGAGTTTAATCTCCAGACACAGCAGAAGCAGTGAGTGGGAAATGTTGTAAATCCCAAGTGACTACTCTTATGCATGCAAAGGCTTGTTGTGAAATATCTGGACACTTGGAAGAGGCTATTGGATTAGTTCCTAAGTAAAGGCATCACTGTAAGTTTTCTTATAGCAAAGGAATTTTCAGTGGATAGAGATCCTCATCCATGCATGATTCATAGACCATTCTTTGTGCAGGGTATACTGGTCTGGAGAAGGATAGAGTAAATATACCATTTACTGTTATGGTAAAGAGTGTAATAGACCTAACACTGCATACACTTTGAAATATTTCATAATGTGTATTGAACGACAGCTACATGTAAATCCATTCACATTCCATTGCTGCTCAGATTTTCTAATTACAAATCGACAATTAGTCTCGTGTTTTTAATTTCAAAGCAGTTATCTACTCTTTTTTTTTTTTTAAACTGCCATACAGTAAGATTGAGAAATTGACTTGGCTAGGACTGCTGAGTAACCCCATGAACTAATGAAGTAAACATTTGCAACCACTGTGACATGGAAATCATCCAGCTCTCCCTGGTGTACACCTGCAGGAACCTGTGATTCACCTCTGAGTCACTCTGCAAATGTTAGCAGGGCAAAGCTGACAGCCGTGTAGAGGGCTCACTCTGCTGCCAGTTCTCTCCTTCTCCCCTGGAATAATGACATTAAGGATGCTTCCAAATGGCTCATGGGGTTGCAAAATGAGAGATCTAAAAGTCCATAAAGTAGCTTGATTTCCTAATAGAATGCATTAAGTAGGACGTTGCATGTTTTACAGGCTGAAGTTGATTAGACAATATGAGTTAAAATATGTAGCTAAAGTGGTTAGAAAAATAGGTTTTGGAAGCTCAGATCAAAGCTTTACAGGAGGGTGATTAGATAAATAAAAAGTTTAAGCCTAACTGAGCAAATAATTGTGCATCCTCTGAAAAGAACAGTTCATAGAGATTGATCAAATGTGAGTCACCCCAGGCACAGATGTCTTTCTAAGAATATTCCATTTAATTTTCTTAATGTACACCAAAAGCAAAGAGATACTGGTGCTAATCAGTGAATTCTCTTGTTTACATGAGGAAAGGATCTTTAAAAATAATGGAGAATGTAAAAAAACCCCAAACCAAGTAATGACAAAAAAAAAGATTTAGTTCCTGTTGTCTAACAGGGATAATTTCCTCTTCAGCAGTGATTTGCCCCACTCATTACAAGTTGTGGGCTTTCTGTTCCTTGGTGTATACTCAAAACCCATAACATGTGCTTGAAGCTTAGGAGAAATGCATCTCTCATTGCAGACTTTGTTCTTTTGTACTTTTCTTTGGAAACATCAGTCTTGGGAGACTGGTAAAGAATCCTAGAACTACAAAATAAATACTAAAAGATCATGAGGTTTTTACTGTGCAGGATTGTCTGCTCAGGTAAGGAATTATGTTTGAGGTCAAAGTAAAACAGACCAGAGGTCTGTGGAGGGGAATCCTGTTCCCTGGGGACAGATGTTTTGGAAAGCCTTTCACCTTCCTTCGAGAATGGTTTTTATTAATCCACGTGCAAGCTCCCGTCCTCTGGAGGATGTGTGTATAGGGAGGCTGCATTAATGTTACAGTGAAATTCTGCCCTTCAAGCTTTTGGCATGTGTTCCATTTATAGCAACAAACTCAGAACCTCACTTTTGCTGTTTCTGAAGGAGAAAGACTAACAGCAGGGATCTTGGCTTCTTCAATCCACTCCTCAGACCTCATTCTCACACAGGCAGTACTGAGGGACTGAAGCTGGGTAACAAGTAAGAAACAAGTAAGAATTAACAAAAAAAGAGGTTATGCAAAAGAATCCCAAATGCTTAGAAATGAGCTCTGTGCACTATCTTGAGATATGCAGCACTCTCATATTAAAGGTGCCATACAGATGTTGGATATCTCACTAACTGGAATATATTTCTTATTCAAATACTTATGTTTTGCTTTCCTTTGCTCTTTGAATACCAAGCTGTTAAATAAGGGACACACAAATTCAGAGAAAATGCAGTCTACTCCTCTGTTCCCCTCTATCATATCTTTTGTGTCTCTGCAGATTGCAGCAGGCATCTTCTCAAACCTTCCAACAAACTAACAGTGGTAGGACTGGCGTATCCATTGGAAGGTTAGAGTTGGTAATAAAATAATGACTATTGAGTTTCACTTTAATGAGTGCCTCGGAACCATGACTAAATCTCCTTGTTCTTAATAACAGAGGATACCTGACCTTCTGTCTTGTGCTCTTTTATTTCATGTAATACCTGATTTCTGAAGGCAGCTGATATTTTCTCACTGCTCCCTGTCTTCTCTCTCCCTCTTCCACCTTCATGTCAGGCATTCATGTACTTGAATTTGGCATTAACTGAAATCTAATACGAGGAGAGCAGTTCAGAAATTGTCTTGATGAGGTACTTTGTAGGATTTGGTAATTGTCTAAGTCACTGTCATGATTACCAGCTCTAGGATAACTGGTTAGGCTGTGTGAGCCATGGTTTGTGAGCACCTTTCATATATACTTATAAACATATATAGCTAATGTAGAAATATTCCTGATGTAATAAAAAAATAAGAATTTTATAATTTAGTCTTGGGGAACCCTTTGTGATGCCCAGTAGTGTGAAGAGGAGATAAATAATGAAAAAAATGGGAATGAAATTCTCACTTAGAGTATTTCCACCTTTCGCTTTAATTTTGTATTACTTTCCTTGTCATTTGGTCCTTATGCTCATATTTATTGCCTACCTATTTCTTCCTGTAATTTATATTATCTATTTAAGTTCAGTAACAATCTTGGGTTGGAGAACCAAAGGCTCTGTAGCAAGTTTGACTATGAGGTGAAAACAATTTCCTTTGTGATTCAGATCGAGGGGTACCTTATCTTCTGTAAAGTGGAGACACTTTCCTTTATCTAACAGCATTTTGCTTTTATTGGTAATTAACACTTCCATTTGTGATGTGTCCTTAAAATTGTTACTTTCCTATTATCACCTCCGAAATTCTCCTTCACTTGGGTGATGTAAACATGGGATGTGTGTTCATATAGAAAAGGGCTGGATCTTATGTACAAAGGGGATGAAGGGCATGCAGCACCTCAAGGTAGCTGCCTAGTACTTTGGAAAATCAGGTACATTATGTATCAGCAATTTCTCCTTGCAGCTGGGAAATAAATTTATAGCTTGGTATTTCTGAAAGAAAAAATTACTGGTTATAGTTGAAATGCTTAGTAGCGTAGATAGGTAAAATAAACATTTCTTATAGCTATACACTGCCATAATTTCCTTCTGTTATGTTTTGAACTTCAGGAAAATGATATTTCCAAAAATGTGAAAGGATAACAATTTTCTTTTATTTATATCAATCAGCACTTAGAAAATACATGAAAAATCATGAACTGATGTTCAGGAAATAGAAAAGAAAAAAATACGAGTCATGTAGTAAGTGCTTATCTGCCTTGAGACATGGCAGCTACTGGAAATGTATCAGAGGAAGATTATTGAGTTGTCACTTTACCTGTGGGGAGGAATCTCCCAACATCCTCTTGTTGATGTAAATTTGCTTCTGTGAAAGGGAAGGGTCATTCCGATTGCCTTGAATCTGGTGTAAACTAAATGTTTATCCAAAACATGCAAGTTGAAATGTGAATAAACCCATTTCTTTTTTTCTGTCATACCTTCACTGTGTTTGTGTCTCACATCTTCCTCCAGCTTGCTCTAGATTTATACCTATGCTACTGAGTTGAGGCAACAGGTAGCATGTAGATTTCAAATTTATCTTATAAAGAATGCAGTGAAAGACACCTTACTGAAGGTCAGCTTTGGCTCTTGTTGTTGTAATTTTACATTTTTGGTTATTCTTTAGAAGTGATGGATTGAGGATGGCAATTAAATCAGTTCCAAGACTAGTTCCATCTACTAGATGAGAACTACTTTTTGTGAGGAGGGTGTATAAAATGCAAAGGAAATGGGGATTTAGCAGTGTCCAATCAGCAGTTAATTAGCTATGTATGTGACAGACAGCCTCAGTGTAGCCCTACTAATCCTCTCTTTGTGACTTCAGTCCAGAATAAGGCTCAGACCTGGGTAAAAGTCAGTAACGCTGGCAGAGTTCTGTGAAATGTACACAAAGCTGCATTTGCTAAGTATCTCTTCATGGGAATGTTCCACAAAGCTCCAAAAAGCCACATGTGTTCTTAGCTTCCACTGTCATTAGGTTGCATTACGATGAAATTATTTTCAATTTCAAAATTGAGCAATGGTATTTTCTGTTAAAATAGGAATTGGTTTTAAAAAAATAAGTCCATTCAGCATACCGTGAGAAAAGGAGCTGTTTGGGTCTTTTTGCAAAACCAGCAATTGCCTCATGAGGAAGTGTCATCCTTGAGAGGAAAGTTACCCTGTCCTCAGGACGCTTACCAAGAATCAAGAAAGGCACAGCCTTGTCAATGAGACTTTGGGTAGCTCCCTTGGTTTCTCTATATTTTGGTGTCCCTGCTATAAGTTGGTAATTACAATATTTTCTTTCTCTGTATGGGTGTTGGGATGTGCTCAAATATTTTCTAGTGTCCATATAAGCTAGATAGGTAGTAGTGAAGTTCCTAAAATCTACTATGAAAATGTCCTCTTGCGCAGTATTTCCTAAACCCTCTGTTTTACTGATAGCAATCAGACATCTCTTTTGGGGATGTAAAAGCAGGTAAAAGTAATGTTGGAGCTGAACATGCTATTTAGGAGTCTGGGTTAGATGTCTGCTTCTGTTCCTTTCCCCCATCTTCACACTCCTCTTGGCCAGGCAGCTCTAATTTATTCTTCCTTCTCAGCCTCCCTTCCTCCCAGGATGGGTGTGCAGGGCTCAGGCTCTTGTAAAGGACTGTCACAGGACATGACAATTGTGGTGTGAAACGTTTTCATCCCACTGCAAGAGCAGCTCTACATTCCGGTTAGCCAAACTCAGGCCTGTAATGTTTGGACTTGGTCCAGTGAACTGAAGCAAGTTGGTTTCAAGCAGCTTCATGTATTTTCCCAAAGAGTTTTCCCAAGCGTATTATCTACTGGTCCTTTGTGTTTAGTGGTTAGCCTCAAAGAAATGGGTTACTAATGTATTCAGGTCATTCTTTTCTTAACAATAAGACCTATGCCATTAAGTAGGTTCATATGACCTACAAATGAGACAACAAAGATCTGAACCCAGTCACAGCCACAACTTCAAACACACCTTCCGTGCAGCAGCGTTGGCTGCTCTGGGTGTCTGCGCAAAAGGGTGAAGTTCTCCAGCCCCGTACTCTTTCTCAGGCTGTTTTGGGGTAGATAAGGTTCCACACTGCCAAATCACTACTTGGCCAAGTATGTTACAGTTAAAGACCTTGGAAAAAGGATCAAGACTTGGAGCCAGCCTAATGGTCTCCTCAGACCCAGAACTGGCCTGAGGTGAGCCTTGTATGGAGGTTTTTTTTGGGAGCACCGGAGCTATTTGTTATCCCAGTAACACCTGGAAGGCCAAGTTGTGGAATTGGGAAAATTCGGTGCTGTATAGGTACAGATCACTTTGATTTCTTCTATTCTGTGCCTGATCAGTTGACTTTTGCAAAAAAACATAAACAAAACCAAAATCCACAAAACTAAAAACTGATTTGTGTAAAAAGCAGAAGACATCCCTTTTTTCCTGAAATATCTGAGAACTGAAATTTCTTGCAAATATAATTCAGTCTTAGACTAACCATTTTTAAATGCTGCCATGCAGGAAAAAAAGGTGTGAGCTTTTATAATCTTATGCATTTCATCAATGTAAAAGCTTTTTATTTGGCTTCAAAGTGAATCTGCTACTTCACAACAAAATTTCATTATGTCCCAGCTGAGTTCTGTTTAACAGAATTAAATTTCACCTTTTCTAATTATCTTTTGGCACATACAATCTTTACAGAATAATTAGTAATAGAAGTACACAATGGATCATTGTCTTTATTACTTGAAAAGAAATCCTAGATGCTGTACTAAATCTTGGGGTATGATCTCACAAAATGTAAAATATCTCACACCCTTCCTTCTAAATGATATAATGTTCAACATAGTCAACATAATTTTGGCACAATGGGTGGTAGTTTTGCTCCTTTGAGATGACCAGCTTTAAGTTGCTTTTACAGAGTAATTTTCCTGATTCCAGTCTAATTGAGCAAGACTAGAGATAGGTGATCTTTTTGTCTTAAATTAATTTTCAAGATATCTAAACGAAGGACTTAATATCCTTTTATTAAGGAGATAAAAACAGCTGCATATTTCCTTCTCAAGCCTCTGTTTTTCCTTTGGGGTCATTTATATTGTGGAATTGTTTTAAAATGCCACCTTCCAATTCTGCTCAAATTAAATTAATAACCAACCAAGTACAGGATTTAAAAAGGTAGCTATGCCTGCACCGAATGAACACATACAATCATAAATTAAAACAAATAATTCTGGCACATGTGAGAGTCATTTGGAATATATCACCTCCTCTTCTCTGACTTTTCCAGACTTTTAAAAATGATTGCATATTCCTGAATTATACTCCAAGATGTAGTTCACCTGGTCAAATAACTATGAAAATAAAATTAATTTTGTATCAAAATGGACTGTTTGTCTAAGAATCAAGGTTGAAACTAACCTTCCATTGATTTAAAATTTGCCACAAAACTGGGAGAAAAAATAAAATCTACAAGAAAAATGGGCAGAGCCCTCCTTGGACTGCTAGTCTTTATAATTTAATTTGTTGAGAATTTAAAATTACATTAATTTTACTTAAATAACTGACATTATTTGACACTGCAACAACAGAGCAACGGAAATGAGTGACAAACACACAAAAGACTTTTGTTATCTTTGTTTGTCTGCCTGAATAAATCTTAACAAGTAGTTCAAAGATTTAAATTTATAGCATACTTAATCGTCATTAGACGGCCAATCCTATTGACTCCAAACTGCATTTCACTGATATTGAACAGTTTTGGCATCCACTTTAGTTTGACTCATCAAGAATCTTAATTTGCAAATCACTGAAATTGTATGAAGAGAGGTCATAAAGAAGGACTGTACACAGTGTCATGCTATATATGTTGTGTATTTTTCTTTCACTTTCAAAAGCTGTTTGTTTATATTATTTCAATACCCCAGTGCTTCTCAGAAATACAGCCTGTGATGAGGAAAACTAATAGAGGCTTTCAATTTAGGAAGTAATTAACTCTTTTGAGACTTATCTTACTTGCAAGAATTGGTGCATCTTTAGCTGATAATACCAGTCATTTGGGAAAATAATATTGAACCTCCTCTCTTCTGCAGTGTGAAGAACCCCTTTAAAACAAATTAAGTTGACTAAAACCAGCCAGTCATAGTTGTGTCTCTGATTATGCAGTGAGATATGTAGACACCTTGTGGGACTTTGCTATCAGATTGCCATATTAATGCCTTGTATATCCATGTACCTAGAGCTGTACAGGAAACATGTTTAGTATACTGTCTGTCAGCAAAAGCCTCTTATGACCTATGTCTGACAGAGAGAGAAAAGCCAAACTCCAAGCCCTTTTGAAGACCTCTCATTAACTGCTTCCTTTTATGGAAATCTTGCAAAATATGCTTAAGCGCTGCAAACTTGAGAGTGAAACAAAATATGTGTCCTATTTGCTAAAAGCAGTCAATTTAATTTAATTAAATTATTTACAATTTTACGTTGAATTTTCATAGCTCTTTTAATAGAAAAAAATTAATAAATTTGGATTGCTGTTAACATTTATTTTCACTGTATCATATACAAACAGATTGAGGGGGATTTGGCTTAGTTTTAGTCTTTGTATTTGAAGTTATAAAACATTTTCTTTAACACTGACCTAAATGTAGTGTAAAAGCTGTGTTCTTGTGGGAAAATGGGGAAATTTTTATTCGAAGTGATTTGTTTCTTCTCTTCCCCATCCTTTCAGTCTGTTGATCAATCAATCATTCATTAAAATAGCACTATATGGTATGTACCAAACACCAATGAGTACAACAAATATCATATTCGTTAATACCAAATGCAGGTAGGACAGAAGTCCTCGGTCAGGAAATTGTTCAGATTTGTCCTTCTTTCCATAAGTACAGGTATGGAAATGATAGAGCCAGTGCATCATTGTAACAGAAATGAGAAGTACTTCAGGATCTACTGGACAAAGAGAATTGCCTCTACTAAAATATTCTGTACTTTGCTATATAAAGTTAATAAGCAAATTTCTGAAGTTCCCTTATTCCAGAGCAGAAGACAGTGGAAATCAAAACCAGCCTGAGAAGGTGAGGAACAGCTATGCATTCAAATGTTTAAGAGACTGATGTTCTTAACCTTCATTAGTGATTTTTAATTATTGCATCTGCATGATCTGAGTCTGAGTTCATTTACAGTAGTAGCTATGTAAACTCAGTGAATATATTGAATTTACTGGAGCTTTCCAATAGGAACAAAATCATAATTTGGTCCATCTGAACTGAACAGTGATATTTGGTGTGGGTATGTTTTCCCTTAACTGTTTGCACTTTAAATAATCAGCTGAATGATGTTATTTCCCACCAGTTTCTACTTATGATTGTTTATGAGATAAAAAAATATCAGGATATTATCCTTTAGGCTTAGCAATATCATCCCTCACTTAAGCAAGTGAAAAGTCTTTTGTCTTGTTTAAAAACAAGCTGCCCCACAAAGCTTTGCTGTGAACTTCTGGTTAATGAACACATTAGTCTCAGTGTAAGAGGAGACACATCTGTTGAACTACTTGTATTGAAAGCAATTTTCTTTTCGATTTTCTTATACATAAGAGCAGATCTGAAGGATTGAAAGGGTACCTGTCTTCCTGCAGCTTCCATGTAGCTTTACATAGTAAGATGCCATCTTACCTTTATGTGAGGATTTAGGCAGAAAAATACTATACAAGGCCAGTAGTATCCACCCTAAAATTTTGGACAGAAAAAGGAACACAAATGTTGTGCTTTTCCTATTAGCAGTTTTGCTCCCATCTCCAGTAAATGTAAACAAACCATTTATCACCATTTGCAGGAGAAAACCAAATTCCACTATTTATAGCACATCCAAAATGCAGGGGTTAGGCCTTTGAGTTCCTAGGAGAGTGGGAGATTTTGTTATGATATTCTTACTTTTGATGGGCCAAAATCTCCTGAAATATGCAACTTCCAGCATCTGCAAGTGGAGCAGAACTGGGACCTTAACTCTTGATCTTTGTATTGGCGTTTGAAAGGATTTCGCTTTGAACAGAACAACTGAAGGCCCAGCTGGATGCTGAGCAATCATTTCCTTCTGATGATGTAAATAAATAAAACGTAACACTGGAGTGAAAAAAGTATTGGTTGGTCTCAGTAATTCATGACTATCTTGTTATTTAATTTGTTGTACACTACTAAGGATGTGCTAGAGTGCCTGATGTCTTTGCCATGCTTTAAAAAGGACATAATAGTCAAGAGCACTAGTGCCTTCTTTTGAGTGTAGCAGTGTGCTATTAAGCCGATAGGATCAGTAAACTTCCTAAAGCCTGCAGGATGAATTGGTGTTTTTCAAAGACTTGTTTAGGAAAACAAGGGAAGCAGATGTTCATAGTACTTTAAGCAAGGGAAAAAAGAGAGGAGAAGGAGAGAAAACTCTCAACAAGGGATTATTCCTTTGTCAATTCCATTCTGACAAGAAAAGAGAATGTACACTGACGATGTTTTCCTTTTGTTTAAATACTTACTTGTGCTACTCTTGGTGAGTGGGGGGGGGAAGAAAATTTGTCATGTCAGTAGGATGCAACAACCAATGGACAACTTATAAACAGTTGAGTTACACATATTGGCTGGTTTACAGCTTCAGTTCATCTACTTCAGTCTTCGAACACAGAAAGGTAGAAACATACAGTGATAAATGGTTACTGATGACTGTATAGACAAAAAAGAACAAGCCCCTGGTAGAATGATGTTTTTCTTTGTTTTGCTTAATATAAAAAATTTCTTGGCAATGATATATCTGTCTGACTGTTTCAGAGGTATTTCTTCTATGGTGTTTTGATGTAAGAATTCTTGGTTTTATTCCTTTTAGCTAGAGAAGTAAAGGGACCCTATGGATGCTTGTTTCTCTGAGGAGAGTAGGTAAAATCTATGGGANACTCATGGAAATTTTCATGATACAGGATTAAATACTTGGCATAGGGACATATATTAATTTCTAAAATATTTTCTATTAGCATAGCTTAAAAAAATCATAGTATTAGTCCAAAATTAGTCTATAATGTTTTATAACATACTTTTAAAATTAATTATTTTCTCTCTTGAGAGAGACCTTTTCTATCTTGTCAGAAAGATAAGCAAAATGGAGGTGTAGTGAAGAACTAGTGCGGCCATGAGAAGAAAAGAGCAGGAATTGGCCATGACTGGTCAGGTTTAATATAAGACTCTCATCATCAGAAAAACTTTTCCACATATGGAAAATGGGCTAACACATATTTTTAAATGCATCTTGACTGGTTTATGTAAGAGGTTTTTGTGATAATACCAGGAAACTGGATTTGAAGATCCAGGGTGGCATTTCCAGGTCAGTTTTCAAAATTTGTTTGGCTTCTGCTGTATTTCACAAGCACGTTTGCAGATGAACTCTATCAGCACAAATGCAGAATTGCATTCCAACGTTTGCATTTTCCTGAAAATAATTGTAGTCTCCTTACTTAAGTATCAGAGAATGTGCCTGACATTATGTAAGATGCATATTAAAAAAAATAAAAATCATCATAAATCTTGGACAAGTTTATGAGAGCGTGTTGTGGGCTAGAAGGCAGCACTCTCAGACACAGATCTTGCCAGACTAAAAATAATCCCAATAATAGAGAGTGAGAGAGATTTTAGTTGGAGACCCACTCCTGAGTTGGTTTGTTGGTGAGATGTCCCAACAATAGACAGCACAGGGCTCAGAGGAGATGCTGGTGTCAGGGTCTGTGGGAGATTGGGAAACAATGCAGAGACATTTCATTTGCAACTTATTTTCCATAATCATTTGGATTTGCAGTGGCTTTGACTCAAGGTCTCAGTCTGTACTGTGCCAGTGTTTTTGAACTCATGATAATCTCCACTGAGACCTCTTAGGACTTTTTGCCTTTGTGAATCTCATGCAGAAATATTTGTCATTAACCTAATTCAGCTCTCTGAGAGATGTAAGAGAACATTCCTCATGGTGAAAAAGGGAACTTGTAGCAGCACTTTTGTTCTGGATGCACTTTCTTATGGGACCATATTGTTCAGTGCCTGGTTCTGTTCTGCCTTACGTCTTGTGTTGCTATTAGTTTATGCTGGTGTTGGTACATAAACCTGTGCTCTTGCGATTTGGAAGCATTTTATACTGTCTCAGCACAAGCACAAGTGTCTGCACAAGGGCCACAAGGGGTGCAAGGACATTTGTACAAATTGGGATGCTTAGAAGCAGACAAGTATCCTCTAAGTCTTAAAGGAAAGAACATTAGCTTATTTTAAGTAAACACTATAGATATTTACAGATACATAAGTTTACAGAAGTTTAGTCTTCCTCTTGAAGGGAAGCTTTTCTAATTTGTACAAGTGATCATAAAAAAGAAATAATTCTGTCTATATTGTTGGGCTTTTTCCCCCTTGCCTTGTCTATACTGCCAGTAGGGTATTGGCAGAAGTGCATGGTTGAATTGAAATTGACACTGTGCAGCAGAAGTTGAGATGTATTAGATTTAGGTCTAGATTCTGACACATTTTCTCCAGTAGATAAGCTGTTGTTTACTCTCTGAGTAACTGAAAGAGGAGGATCTACAAAAAAAAGTGCAGCTTTGAGAAATCCCCAAGAGTTGCTAATGTTTTACTTCTGCAGTCATATCTGTGTATAACTCAAATTCCACCTAAAAATTTGCTTCTTTTTAGTTTTGTTCAGAAAGGAGGACTTCATAGAATTCTAAGTGGTTTTGAATCCAAGAGATTTTTTTCGCTGTAAAACTCTGAAGAGCCTATTATGCTACTGCCCTGTCTAAAGCAATGTAAAGTGAAGCTGTTCCAGTATGAGTAATGATGTGTCAGACTAATTGTTTTGACTAGCTGGGCATCCTCAGAGTTCGCTGGATCATGAATACAACAGCTACATCAGGTTTCATGCCCCTGTGCTCTGAGTGCAGTGGTTGCTTCTAACTCTTATATCGTTTTACTTTGCATCTTCTGTGTTATACTTTTGCTCCTCAGTGTTTGTCAACATCATATTTAAAAATACCACAGAAGCACTGAGTGCTGTACAATCAACGCCTAACGTTTAAAGAACACTATTCTGTATGGGACAACCTGCTGTTAGTCTGAATATCAAGTATGCCATTTACATTTTGGTGGATAGTTCAGAAATTTGATGTTTGCCAAATATGAAGTGTTGAAGAACACTTCATGTGCTGGATTAGTTCACTGTTGTGATCTCCTTCACAATGAGCAGCCATCTAATAAAATTTTGTATGCACAAATTTACATGACTGCAGTATGCTGTCTAGTAGGTGACAGTTCAAACATGCAGCAAAATAATCTCTAGATTCTTTTATTGGTTTTTATCAGATGGACAGAAGGTCTTTCAGAAAAGACTGGAAAATAGTTGGCCTGGTCATACATGTGTTGACCTATTTCATAGCAGCTCATAGCAAATTATTTTTAAAAAATTAGTTGGTAAAAATCACAAGTAAAACTTTACAATGCTGTGCACAATAGTAAAAATAATGGAATAAATCTCCATAAAAAGCTCTTGCCAGAAAGTTTGCCTTGCCTTGCAGTGTGACATGTGGATTCCACCAGAGGAGTCCAGTAATCCGTGTGATTTGTGGAAACATTGTTCACATCCTGTTTGCCCTGCAAATATCTCCTTATCCATGAGTTTTGGTAGCCCAGCCCCAAACACCTTGCTGAGTGGTACCCCCCACCCTGCATAAAGCATAATAAACAGAGTTGGTAGCGGTGAGATTTGGTACAAAATAAGGAGCTTTAATTAATTTTAAATGGTGCTTTTCAGAGTGTCAAAAGCTCAGCCCACTGAAGTGGAAAAGGGGGTTAGAGTGACTAGAGCCCGGCAACACAGCTAATCTAGGCACTCCCGAGCTAGCTCATTTCAAATGCTTACATCACTCCATCGGCATCCCGAGGTAGAGCAGCCTGGGGACAGCCAAGGGAACAGGCCACATTGCAGACAGACCTGCCAGTGCGAAGTTAAGGGTCTGTGGCAGCTCCTGTGACAAGAGCGCATTGTCACAGCGCGGGGCCTGAGCTTTGGGGTTGTTTGCACTCTGGGCATTTGGAAGTAACCCAGACAGACTGGGGGATTGGTGCTTGGTGCACACAAAACCGAGCTCATGGAGGTGGATGCTGTAGGAATGCATACATGGATTAGATATAAAACTGTGGATCATATTTTCAGTTGTCATAAATCGTGTTTAAAATGGGGGTTTTGCTGCCCCAAGGCATTTAGATAGTAATTTTGAAATCATGGCTACACATTTATTTTAAAAGAGAGAGTGACTGTGCCTATGCAAGCATCCAGTTTCAATATTCCAGTGCGCAAAGCAGAATTTGTTTTGAATAGTTACTTTTTGATTGTTTGAAAGGTAAACTAAATGTTTTTTTCAACTTTATAGGGAATTTGTTCTTCTAGATATCATTCTGGTACCTGTTTTCTAAAGGCTAGTAGTTATACACAAATCATTAATTAAGCTATCAAATATTTTAATTTTTTTTTGTTTTATATTTTTTGTTATCATTTTAACAGTAGCTAAGATGTGCTTGTCTACAGTCTTATTTCTCTTAAAATCAGTGGCAGAACTCCCATTGACTTCCACTGCAGTACACAGGGTAAATCAGTAATTAATATTTGTTAAACTTAGACAAAGAAGTCTAGAATATGAGCCTTGTGCCAAAACGAGTGTGCAAAACTTCAGATAAAAAACCCTCTCAGACTCTGGTATTACGAAGTCTCTGGTAATGCCCCTTAAAATTAAGCTGGCAATTCCTAGTAAGTTCTTATTCATTCATTATTTACAAAGTAGGAAAAAGAAAGCCTCAGCACTATTTACAGAGTACCAGTCAGATGACCGACAGACAACAGAGGCTTGCAAAGTTTTAATAAGGTAGATAATTCCTTCTAATAAACGTAATCACTTGTCTCAGCCACTGGAGCAAAGCAGCTTCAAACTTGTCCTCCTAACTTCTGCACAAAGTGACTTTCCACAATTTTCAGTTGTATCCTCAGCTATGTTCATGTCCCATTTTGTGTTTCAAGTTTGAATCACCGAAGTGGCTTAATGCGTTTTGTTTCCAAAAAGCATATAAGCCTAAAATGGGACTACTCATATTCCTAAAAAGTCTATACCTCGATGCTGACTTGAGTGGATCCACCATCTGTGCTCTGCTTCTTGTGGAATGAGGAGGTGGTATGTAGTTTCAAAGTCTACTTACTGTTCTTATGAGCTGTAGCAAGCTGCTGCTTCATATTTCACTTATTTACTGACATACATCTCTGTACAAAAACAAACAAACAATCAAATTTAATCCCACCAAAACAAAAAAATCAAAGAACAAACAAGCCACCACCACCAAAACAAAAACTTAAACCCCTCTCCCCAGACTTCAGAATTGCCACAAGAAGGCAATTCATCATTTCGTTGACAAGGATGCTCCTGTGTATCTATCTCATATATGCATGAAGCTGATTGCAGATCGAGTAGTGATGCTGACCATGGCCATGACCGGCTTGTGCCAACAGGTTTGTTTCTGCTGACGGCTAACACACCATCCCAAAGGAACCTCTACTGAACCCCGAGTAGTCTTCCCCACCATCGATGGTAGGCCCATGTTTGCATGCTCATCTGGCAATATATTATCTATAGGGTGTAGAAACTGAGTTCAGGCAGTCCTTCTGAAGCTGCAGTAGCTCTTGAGGTCCTACCAGAGAATGTAGTTAGGATCCATCACAGATTCCCAGAATAACCGGGTTGGAAGGGACCTCCGAGATCATCAATTCTAACCCATACCCTAACACCATAACTAGATGAGGCACCAAGTACTATGTCCAGTCTTTTTTGAACACATCCAGTGTTGGGGACTCCACCACCTCCCCGGGCAGGTTGTTACAATACTTTATTATTCTTTCTGTAAAAAACTTTTTCTAATATCTAACCTGAACCTACCCTGGCACAGCTTGAGACAATGCCCTCTAGTTCTATCTGTTGCCGCCTGGTGAAAGAGACCAACCCCCACCTGTCTGCAACCTCCTTTCAAGAGTCTGTAGAGAGCAATAAGATCACCTCTAAGTCTCCTTTTCTCCAGGCTGAACAATCCTAACTCTTTCAACCTTTCCTCACAAGTGCTCCAAGCCTCTTACCAACCTCATTGCCCTCCTCTGGACACGTTCTAGTATCTCAACATCCCTCCTAAACTGAGGGGCCCAGAACTGAACACAATACTCAAGATGTGGCCTCACCAATGCCTAGTACAGGGGAATGGTGACCTCCCTACTCCTACTTATCATACAATTCCTAATAATGGCCAGGATGCCGTTGGCCTTCTTGGCTACCAAGGTGCACTGCTGTCTCATATTCAAACGGCTGTCAACCAGTACCCCCAGGTCCCTTTCTGCCTGGGCACAGTCCAGCCACACTGTCCCCAGCTTGTAGTGTTGCCGGGGATTTTTGTGGCCAAAATGCAGAACACGACACTTAGACTTACTGGACTCCACCCTCTTGGACTCAAGTAGCCTTCCCACTAGCCCTGTGCCCTGACTTGACCAAATCCTGCATTTTACAGTCTGCGCACTTCTGCCTGATGCACAGTGACTTAAGGCCTCCTCCCTTCTGCATAACATCTCTCTTCTGCCTGTAGCAATCTCTGCTCATTTAGGGATTTTGTCTGGTTGATGCATTGTCAGCCTCCCTGTAACCACGTATGTATTGTGTAAGAGATAACAGCAAATTTGGTTATGTGTAAATAATGGAACAGTTTTATCCTAATATACATTGTTTCCTATTCAGCTCTTCCAGATTTAATTGTATCTAAATAATAGACAGAAAGCTTTAGTTTAGAGATTGGGTTTAACCAAAAGCTTTCAAGGGGACCAGGTATCTGGTAAGATGGATTTTGACATAAAGGATAAACATCCCCTGAGAAAAATTTTGGCTCAAGGTTTTGTTTGCTCATGGTCTTTCTTGAAAAGTGTAAGTTTTGCTTCTGTGGCAAGATACCTTTACTGGAAAAGCTCATCTCCTCATGAGATGATGCCATATATTCTGGCACTGTACCATGGCTTGTTTTCTTTTGTAATTAAATGTTTTGGGCCCAGATGTGTCAAATTAAATTTCATTGTCTTAGGTTAATTCTTAGTCTAAGGAGTTCAAAACTAGGCTGTGTATTAAATAGCTTTAATCTGCATTCTAGATCCACACTACACAAAAATAGACCATTGTTACAGTTCCTCCGTGTGTCGCTGCTGTGAAGGCGTAACAGGAATTATACACAAACCCAGGCTGAATGAAATCCGTACTGGGTAGCCACAGTACAGAGTGTGTGTTATTTTTAGCATTCATTCACATCATAGAGTGACAGAGCAGACACTAGGAATTATAGCAAGCTCTGGAAACCTATTGCTTACATGAAAATACGCTACACCAGAAGACATCCGCAGACCTACTGGATCAATTCAGCTTTTTCTGCTGACAACAATTGTCTCCCACCTTCATTTTCAAATCTGTCCTTGGTTTCTCTAGTGTACCAAACATCGTAATGTTAAAAGGAAAATGTTTACATATCTTGCTTTTTCTTTTTTTTCATGTGCTTGCCCTTGACTGGGAAAATTTTGAGCATAAGAGCATTCCAGCCAGTCTTCTAATGAGTGCCAGGAAAAGGGATGGTCTCATGGCTCAAACACAGTATTGGAGAATGAACAGACAGAGGTCTGGTACTGGTCACGCTCTGGCACAAATTTGAGGCAAGTAGTTTTCTCTCTCCATGACTCAATGCTTGCCACAAAAAAAAAAAAAATAAAGTATGTGGAAGTCTTTTGTCAGTAGCAAACATATTTCCAGGTTGTCTGTGAAATATAAAGATTATTTTCTTTTTGAAATATTTCCAAAAAGAGCAGAGGCAGTGAAGAGGCTTTCCATATGTCTGGAAGTTCATTCAAAATTTTCTTAGACACTCCAAACCCTTACAACGGACAGTTTGGAAAAGACGCTTTTCCCATGAGATTTCTTTTACAATAAGATTGTACTTTAAATATGCATGTAGTATTTAGGACAGAACTTTAGGGTTTTGCCAAGGTAAGATAATTTTCTTTTTTACTCTAGAGATGCAAATGAAAAGAGAAGAGAGGAAGACAGGAAAGTGTCTTTTATCCCTGGGATTAGTTTACTTTCAAATTGTATGCAGTGATTTGATTTGCTGTTTATTTTATTGAGTGTAGCTTGTTCAACAGAGGTGGTTCTGCACCATAGAAGCCAGTGCACTATTCCACTCAGATAATTGAGATAATTAAATCACAGTGAGATAATTTTATCTTCATTTCAATTCTGCGCATCACCCAAAGATCTTAATTTAACAACACATTCAGGTGAAAGATTTCTGACTTGAAATATCTGTGGTGATGTAAGGAATGGGAACCATTTCAGGATTTTTTCTTCATTTTCTTGCATAACACAGATGCTTTGCCAAGGGTTGGCAATAGCAAAGCTGATATCCGAGAGCACTGTGCTCTAGATATTCAGGTCCCTCAATGGTCTGAACCAAAAAGCTCAGTTAGTTCAGGGGTATATCTAGCTCTATCACAGCTGGTTATACCACAGAAGGGTGACAGAGTTGTAGTGGGTTCATGTGGACAACTGGTTTTTGCATTTTGAAGTAATACAAATGCAATTTCTCTGTGTGCATGTGAGTTCCCATAGCTTTTAGATATTCTGTCATGTTCTAAAAGGGAGAAAGAAAAGTGGAGAAAAGAAATGGGCATGTTCAGTGACACATCAGCAACTTTAGATGTCTTATAATTTCAATCTATACATTAATTATGGTAAGAGAGGCAATTTTATGCACGAGTGCAAAACTTATGCAACCGAATGTATTTTGCCATTAACTGAATGGACAATTTTGTCACTATGAGCAATTTTTGCTAAAAATAAATAATTCATTTTGTAACTATGTGGATTTATTTAGAAACAAGGGACGTCTGTCTGATTAGGAAGGAGTGGGTGTTTTGAGAAAGAGGTGCTTGTGATTCAGAACTCCTTAGATCTATTCTTGTTTCTGCTTCTGATTCATTATTGGTTGGATCTCAAATCAGTGGAAAATGGGCCAAACTTTCTATGACCTATAACGAATCACATCAAAGTAAAAGTCATGTTCCAGGCAAAGAGTTTCTTAACCTGTCTTGCTTACTAGAATGCAAGAATTCTGATGCAAGAAATAGGATGTGCTATTTCTCCAGTCCCTTCCCTTTGACTGCCTGATTCTGGGCATGCTGTGTACCTTCTGTATTTGGTCCTTTTTATTTCCTATGGCTCAACCAACACAGAAGTTTTTTTTCTAAATTCTGTGACTAATGCCATGAACAGCAACACATACTTATATATAGATAGTATGTCCAGAACTACTTTTCTGCTATACTTTTGAGGAAGCAACTCTGAAGCTTATCATGTCCATTTTTTAATGAAAATTCTGTTGTTTTTTTTTAAAGTAAAACCTTTTTTTTTCCCCAATATAATTATGAGGCTTTTTAGGCAACTAAAAAATTCCATTGGTAAAGAAGGAAAGTAATAATTCTCCACACTCATGCAGTATCTTATCCACTTTGAGCATAGCCATGTTCACTGCCTTTCATTTAGGATCACAGAAAACAGAAAAGCTTCCCCAGATTATCAAATCCAGTCACCAGTGTTCACTGGAAACTGTACAATTAAATAACAGATCAGAAAAATCCAGAGTCTATTATCACAGTCCCAAATAATCTTTCTATACCAAACTTCTAATCTGTAGTGAAAACTCAGAGTCAGAATTATAATGTACTTCTGCAGAAGAAAAGCAACCAAAAAAAAATTAAATTAATGTTAATGTCTTAGTTTCTTGCAACAGGAGAGACTAACACTTTCAGATAAAGCACTTTTGGGGCATTTCACCTTTTTTGGGTGTTCTGCCCAGAGCTAAAAGGATGTGAGATAACTAGAGGGCGATCCTATTTCCAGAGTGCACCTAAAGCCTGCCTTCTAGCAGCAAAGCAGTATTGAACATTTACCTTTCATTCTTGAAAATACTTCCACCTGAATAGGGAGGGTAATTTCACGTGGTATACATCCCATTATTGCAGATTCGATTTTGTGTCTGTGTGCATTTCAATTTATACAGAACAATATGGAAGTAATTCTCGTAGGGCACCATGTTCTTGTTGTGTGTATAACATAATGCTACTAAACATTAGAATAACTGAATCCATAAGACATATAAATAGATATGTCCTTTACCCATCTGCACAGCCACAATGTGTTTAATGTATTAATTAAAACTTTCAGCAAAAAGAAAAATGAAGCTTGAACACTAATCCGAAAACATTCTTTTTTAATGTGTCAGGAGTATACTTTAAAAAGTATTTCCTTAACAACTTAATAAGTAAGTGAGAAATGTTGCAGCAGGTAGTGGATCTTCAGTGATAAGAGTTATTGCAAATGATTGATTAAAAGAAAAAAGACTAAGTTTAAATCTCTTAACTTGTGAAGACTTGGTTGTTCCTGAGTAGAGGATATAGATCTGATACCTGCTCTAGCTTAGGGGAGGGAGAGGGAAAGGTTAGAAGTCCTACTTTTAGCTCTAGCACAAAATCAAACATCTGTTCTTCCAACAAAGAAATCTGAGATATTGACAGGGACTACACATCTAAATCCTTCCTATGTTCATGTGAGCATACATTTCATAAGGTGCATTTGAGGTATATTTAATTACAGCTAAAGTAGTCTAAATGTATCTCGAAGTGTTTCAATATGCTGACTTTTTTAGCTTCACTTCCCATGAATGCTTTGCAGTGGGCAAAATTCTCCTTCCAACCAGTGTGAAAATGAGGACACTTCCCTGATAATGGTGTTATTGGTGTAACTGAGTAAAATTTGTAGATCTGCAAAATAATTTACTCCTGCATCAGAACGTCTTGTATTAGTTAGCATTTAGCAATGATAACTCACAGGAGCAGCACTGTCTGCCATGAAATTAACTCCTTGTAACATATATCTACAACTTCTTGGAAAATTAATTTGACACACAGAATGCAAATACATTACTAGCCTTTAAAACATTTCTGCATGGCTTTGGAAGTCTAGCAATGCATATGCTACATTTCCTATCTGGTGACCTTTGTCCTCAATAGATTTTCTAAGATGTGACTACTTCCAATTGCAAGTCCCATTTCTGGAACTGAACTTCTCCTCAGCTGAGAACCTCAAAAGAAGGAATAATGGCACAGCATACTATTTTAACAAGTAGTGCAAAACATATGAAGTGTCAGGTAACCCTAATGTTACTAGGACATGGGCTGAACTGTAGGAGATAGCTCTATATTCCATGAGGATTGGGAAGGCCAGGATAAAGTGTAAAGGGATTTGCAGCAGTTCAGGGGAGGTTTAGTCCCAGCATTTTGCTCTGCTCTTCAGCTTGGACCATGGAATGACAGTCCCTTGTGAGACAGTAAGTTGAAAAGTAGTAGATTTCACACTGTAGTGAGGTCACATTATTGACCTGTGGGGGATCATTTGTGGACTAAGAGGGGGAGAGAAACTTCATACTCTGAAAGCCCATTGCATCATACTTGTTTTGTAAACTAACATGGTTTCATATTATGGCTGAACTTTTTTTTTTTTATTATTATTATTTCACCATATAATTCTCAAATGATGCGGCACCTCACGAACAAGATCTCTAGTCTGAGTTGGTCATTGTCTGGACAGCCCATGCCCAGCACAGTCTTATCCTGGATTGTGACTGCGACAAGTTAAAGCTGAATGTCTCTCATCATGGATAGTCAGGACTGCAAAATAATATACAGAGAAACTGCATGTCCCTGCAATGTGGAAGCTTAATGAAAAAATCAAGAAATCTCAAAACCAAAACCTCTAAGCATAAGGAACTCTCAACTGAGAGGTAGAGGTTTGGCATTTTTTTTCGGAACAAAAATTCACATTTTCTTGAAACATAAAGGCTGTGAACTTCTTTAAAAAATAATAAGCTAAGGTTCTTCTATAACTAAATAACTTGAGGATTTTTTAGGACCTCTAAACAACATAAGACTGCAATCCATAAAAAAATGAATCAGTTCAGGCTAACAAGATTTGATCTACTCCCGTTGTTGATGAATTGACATTAATTTTGGTGTGACTCTACTCAGCACTAGAAGACATTTGAGTAGTGGTTTATGAAAAATAACTATGAATTTTCATATCTATCAGCAGGCTGTACAGGGAATTGTGTGAAATCAATGCAAACAAGAAGCAGAACATTGTATTTAAACTATTTCTGTGGTAGTTGTGTAAAACCTTTAGTAAATTATCCAGCTGACTGCACTTTCCTCAACAGTAATCATTGGAAATTATTTATGTATTATATACCTGGTGATTCTCCATCTGATGTAAGTCACTTTAACATGTTATTTTTTTAGTTACTGAAATAATTCTGTATTTTGCTTGTAGAACTCTTTAACAGACATTTGTTATAGCTAACAACATTTTTTTTAGAACAGCACATTAAAGATTCAGGACTAAACCTTAAGCTGATGCAAGCTGATCTGGCTTCCAGTAAAGTCAATCCTTTAACTTTGTGAAGACTTTCAGTCTTAGCCAAGAGATGAATAAGAAAGTCAGCGTAGGTCTTATATCCATCTTATTGATCAGACCTGTAATTGCACCAAGAAGCAGAATGTTTCAAAAATTCTTTTGTTTGGTCCAGAGAAGTTAGTGGAAAATGTATTTATGGCTATACTATACTATGTAGAGTGTTTGTGCATATGGTAGGGGGGGAGAGTGCAGAGCTAAGCAAACCCATTAATCTTAAAAAGGTGCTTTAATTGAAACTGAGCAAAAAGTGGAAAATTATTTATCCAAACAAACTTTGTATCCTATGAAGATGTGGGTACATAAAGCACGCAAGCCCATTGCTTATTAGATTATTTCAGGCCTTCACAAGCTGTTTGCTTACTCCAATAGCAACTTGTTGATAATAGGAAGCTTTTTGTGAGAAACGGCCCAAAAAACAATGGAAAGCGTCAGATTTAGTAAAGTGTCTAAAGAAAGTCTTAAAATGACACCCACGCTACGAAGGGAAGACCAAATTTGCTTTTTCTGAAGGGAATTTGTGTTTGTCAGGAAGGGCTCCTGGCGGCTTTGTTTCCAGGCCTTGATGTGTGACCAGGAGCCTCCAGGCCTCCCGTCACCCCTGGCCTTGTTCTGCCACCGCGCTGCCCACCCATACCGACACCGCAGGGGGAAGGGTTTCAGAGGAGCCGGAATCAAAAGCTGAGGGAGGAAAAAAAGTGCTTTTCAGGGTCTGATGTGTGGGAATCAAATGAGAGGCCTAGCTGAAATCTGGTCGCCAGGCAACCATAGTGATATGCTGAGGGAATATCATTAAAGTTGGAAACTAAGCAGTCGCTCTGAATTAGAGAACCTGACCACCGTGTGGATGATGCGCCAGAGCCACCTCAGCCCCCGAGTGCTGTTTCTGCACGTAGAGGGGGAAAATAGCAGCTGATTTGTGGAGTTTTCATAAAAAAAGACAATGGCTGTCCAGACACAGAGTTGGTGGTGAAATATGGTAACTGCCAGGCTTGCAGCTGGCCCTCTGACACAAGATTAATAAGTTGCCGTTTCCTAGCCGACCACAACCTAGTGGGAACTATCCGGCATTTTTCCATGAATTGTGGGTAACAGCCTTCCCACAAGCTGGCCTACTTTACTGCTCTGCTTTCTGCAGATCGCCCAAAATGCAGTAAACATCTGTGGCTGCAGTGAGGTCAGCGGACACGGTGTCGGGCAGCTGCCACCTGAGCTGCCCAGCGCCGTTCACAAACCCCGGGGCTGGGACTGACCCACTGTGCATCCACTGGGAAGGCAGCTGTGGCTGTGGGTTAAGCACTTCAGAAAGTTTTGCTGTAACTGGAGTGGGGAGGGGGTGGTGGGGGACTGGGTTCGGAAATGACAATATGACAAGAGAGCGGGAGTGAACCTATTGAATTAGATTTAGGCTGCACTGAATATTATCATTGACACGAACAAGCAAAGCTTATCTGCTCTTTCCTTCTTGAAAGGTTGAATGAAATTGAATTGCCAACCTCTGTATTTTACCACCGTTTGGCTGAAATGGCTCAGAGGCATACATGATCGCTTAAAAGGAAGCCAGGTTGAGTCAAACTGCAAAGCGTATGTATGCGTTTTTGACAGCAACATCTCAAACACAGTGTGACATGGCATAACATTTAGAGGTAATTTGATTACAGGCACTGTGTAATGCAAATCAGACTTCCCCAAACATGTTAATTTTTTATCACAATAGCTCACTAACACAGTGAAGTTAGGTTTATTTTAAGGTTTATTCAAGCTACATTTTATATTACGTTAAGGCATTGTAATATAATTGTGTGCATTTGCTCACAAATTATAAAGAGCTAAAAGATCAGTGAATCCCCTGGGTTCTGTCTTACTAAGTTTAATTTTAAATTGATGATATGATGAAAATCTTTCTTTATAGTACATAGATGTTAGAAGAGAATTATTTGAATGTTTCTTTAGGCACATAAATTTTGAAAGAATAAGTTGCAACTCAAATTCGTAGATTATTCTTGGTAGGGAAAAACGTGAGTGCATTTATCAGAGTCTTTAAGCTTCTCTATGATCAGTTTATTTATTTAGGGCCATAGCCGAGTTGCAAATAATTTTAGATATTAATTTTGTCAATATGTAGGCAGGACCTGTCAGAGTAGCTCTGAATGTAAAAGGGCAAGATTTGAGTTTTCTGTTCCTGGATTTTCTTCTGTCCTGTGCAATATTCATGAAGAAGGTTCCTTCTTTCTTGTCTCAGTTTCCTCAGTTTTGCACAGTACATTCAGATTCACAAATGAAAATTATCACAAAGACGCTATATTTGAATGGTAATGTCAGCCTGGGAAGAATATTTTAGAATAATATTGAGCTTTGTGGAACAATATTATTCTGATTATTCAAAGCTAACGTAAATTTAAGTGGTGACAGAGTCCTGCTGGTAGGATCTACCTCCCAAGCCGGAGCACAGCATAACCCCTTGCATCCAATGTCTGTCAAATACCAACCAAAAGACAGCATTGACAGGTGGTTGACAGCAATGGAACTGGGAATCAGTCTGATCCGAGGCAGCATTCGATTGTCATACTTGGTGGAATATGAGAAGCTGATGAGAAGTGGAGAAATAGTCTGACGTGGTTAGCTGAAGTTTGGTCAACTTGGTGAGGGCAGAATGCAAACCCCAGAAGTGAAGCAAAGCTGAGCACAAGCAGAGAGAAATCCAGATGATAAGCACCACAGGTAACAGCACAAACAACACAAACTGAATATGTAGTAATCTACCTTTTCTTACCTTGTCTTGTGTCTGTGCTATAGCTGGAAAGAAATATTCTAGCATCTACAAACCATAATTATTCCTTCCCAGTACAGGTGTCAGGGACTCCTTTTGAATTTGTGTAAAGATGCAAATAAATAAGTATCCCCCAGACAGTACTAAACAGGAACCCAAAACCTAAACACAAGTGAAAGCTTATATGTGCTAAACATTTCTAGCACATCAACTGATCTGCCACAATCTTCCATGCATGCTTTTAGCTCCTGAAAAAAATGTGAAGTAATTCTTGTTGTCTTAGCCTTCCCTCTGAATGAAAGAGAGGAATTAGCTAATTCCAGTTACCTGAGCTGCACGTGCTTAAAGCACATGCACAGACAGTTACCGTGAGTCAGAGGTCGTGCAATAACCTCTTTGTATATGGACATCCCAAGTTTATATGAATCAATCCCTCTCAGTTGTACTAAGAGAGAACAAGTTGCCTTCGGCTTTGCATCCACAGAAACATTAGTGCTGTTTGCTACCTCTACATCTTTTTGGGTCAGTGTAGCTTTTGCATTTTATCTGGTTCTTCATACAATCAGCACTTTCAGAACACACATTTCTCTTGTGAGATTTACCTGGCCTGGAGTGAGGAGAGAAGCTTAAAACATGAGGCCCTTTTATTTATAAGAGCATTCGTCTCACAATCTCCACCTGTCATAGATGTGAGGATTAAATATGGTTGGGTTTTGTACATATTGCTCTCTTTTGTCTCAGTGATTCTGGACCATGTGGATACTTACAAAACAGATTTTCCAAGAGCCTGAATATTGTTGCTTTTAATTCAGTAATATCTGTCAGTTCTTTATGGCAACAAAAATATTCCAAATCTAATAATTAAGATTTACTTATGTCCTAGGCTTTGAATTATTTTGGACTACAAGATTTTAGGTATTTGAATAGCAAAATAGAGTAAAGTGATGTCAAATTTCAGTTATGGTAATAGTGCTTCATATTTACTATGGTGTGTACTTTTGAACAACAAATGAATATGTTTTCCTGAGCTGGTTCAGCATTACCATGTGTGTTTTTTCAACCAAGACCTTCCAAGCCTCTCTGGTTCTATGGAATCTCTTCATTCTTTGCTGTTCCTTGACATAATTGGCTGTTACTACAGCAAAGTCATTGCACTGTTTTCCACTGTCAGCTTGTGGATATACAGCTAGAAAGCAGAAGTGAGAGCACTACTGAACTCATGTCAGGAGTGAAAGCAGTAACTCTGCTAGGCCGCAAACCATGGCAGGCAGTGCAGCCCATCTGCAAGTAAGACAGCATAGAGGAAAGGCACGCATGGTATGTATCTGTGCTGGTCAGTGCTAGCTCCTAGTTTTGCAATAGTATTGAGAAACACACCATTATATAAGGGTCTGTTTTTAGTAACTGCAAAAAAGGTATAAATACTGCACTCTGTATCAATGAAATCGGCTTATTGCATGCAAGCAATCTGCCCTGTCTCTTCCATCGCCGACCGTCCCGCGACAACTGGTGCCCTGTGTGAGGACCAAAGGACCGCGACATCAGCTCTGCAGCTTTTCTGGTTTCTCTGGTTCCTAGAGCCACCTGGTCTCCCTTTCTCTTCCTGCAAGGAAGGTGTCACCTGAATGACTATGGTTTGCTGGAAGAAATAGCTCTCCTCAAACTGTGCTCAGAAGAAAACAGCCTTTGTTTTGTCCCAGCACCAGCCCTTCAGGTGTGAGAGCAGAACTGCCTGTGCAGAGAAAGAACTGCCTTGCCTCATTTATGGGATTTTCAGTTATTGCAGTGTTGATTCAGACCCATTTTGAAGCCACACACAGCAGCAACTTGCTGCTGAGCTTTAAAAATCAAGCATCAGTTTGCATCCATGCCTTTCTGCTTTGCTGTGAGACAGAGAGGACAGGGTGAGATCAGAGATCTCATTGGTTCTTGGTGTTAACGAGAAGCTGATGTGATCTCTTGTGAGTGTTCTTCAATAAGTGATGAATGGGACATGTAAGCACAAGAGCACGTCTTCTTGTTACCTGTGTGTACCTTTCTTGATATCAGGTGTCTGTATTACTACTCCTTCCACTGTAACCTGGAACTGTGATTGTGAACTGAACGTTCTTTATCTATTTAATAGTCTTATATAATTGAGTATCTGGAAGAGTAGAGTAGCCTGGTCAAGAAACATCCTTCTCTAGTCCTGAACTGTTGGGGTTCATTTGGGCATTTCAATTTATATGGCATTTTTTCCACATCTTCATGCAAAATAGTAATAAAAATAGTAGCAGTGCTTTGGGTTATGTTCTGAATCTGTGGGAGGGGTAGCAGAGTGCCAGTTTAGGTACTGTAATAATGGTGTGCACATGATAAATCTTTCTTATCAAATGCTTTCTGATAAAGTGAACACCCACTGTTTTTTATTAGTTCTGAGAGTTTCCTGTGTACTGCTTGAAAAATCAGTTGCAGAGTGGCAGAAGTCTCCTGCCTCTGCTAGTGTTTCCACAGAGTTTTCTGTGGCACTAAAGCCTACAGCCATCTAGTCTGAAGCTGGAAAGTTCTCCAGATGATCTCTGTCCCTTCAAGTATTTTATTCAGATTTTCAAGTGCCACATGAAAAAATAACTGATTAGCAAATGCATAACTAAACCTGAGCAACCTATGCAGGAGGTAACATTATGTGTTATCACTAACCCAGTTTCTATCTGTGTCAAAAGTGTGTTCATTTTGCAAAAGCTAACTTTTGAGACAAAGAGAGCAGGTTTTAGCCAAAAGAGAGCGGATGAGTTGACTGATTGATTTTACCTATGCAACTCATATTTTTAATAAAATATTTAAAACCTTACATAGATCAACTATATGACAAGAATGTGACACTGCAAAAGAACTATTCTGGGGTTTATGAGAAATTTATTGGACCCCTAGTTAAGAGGAATTACCTCATGATCATCTTGCCATTTTCCTACTTCAAGAGTTATGGCAAAAAGGCTAGTTCCCTGCAGTCCTGTTTTTCTTGGCCACCATCATTGTAGTATGTCTTGGGCCAGGAAGTTTGGTCTATAAGTTGATGTGATTTAACCCTTATGGTTTATTTTCTACTTGACTGTCAGCTGATGGCGAAGGGCCAAATACTAACAACCATGATGGCTGAGCAGCTGGACCTGCATGCATGACATCTTAAAAATTACTTACACACTGTCCCCTTCATTGCAGTTCTTCCTATTTGATTTGTGAGGTGGTAGAAGCAAGATTAGCATCCTTGAGGAAGAGACAGGTCTAATGTTTTCTCTTTGCAGGAAAAATATTTTATTTTAATGTTGCTGAGTAGGGCAGCTGCTGAAGTAAGCAATCTTCCTAAATGATAAACAGTTGAGCACATTTTTCTTAAATTATAACTATAAAAGTTTGAAAGGATTTCTTCTGGTTATTTCCCTAATCTACAATTTTCTCTTAAAGAATGGTAGACATCTCGAACTCATCTCTGTCCTGGACAAGCTCAGGCTAAATTCTGCTTGTTGAATTTCTGTACACTATCACTAAGGAGAAGGCAGACAATTTCATCTTTGAGGTAGAATTTACCCACCGTAAAATCAGTAACAAACAGGAGAGAAAACTGTTTCCTATCATATGAAAATTAAAAATACTGTATGCAATAATTCTGGAAGTTTTTGTATGGTTGGTAGAAATGGAGTGAAATCTGAGGTAGTGAGATTACAAATGTGGTAAGGTAGCCTGCACAACTTTCCATATGCAAGAAAAGAAATCCTTTATGTTTCATTTTATTTTAGGCAAGCAAATGGTTTTGCTGTCAGCACCACTTGTAGCAGTATAATGAAACTGAATAATTTTAAACAAACCCTCAAATACTCTCTGCTTTGTGTTAGGATTATGCAACAGAGAGAGAATAGTACCTTCTTAACAAAAAAGAAGCAATGTGTGACATTTTGTCTGTCAGCACTAGTGCAGTGGAATACCCAAGCTTTTTAAAAATTATTGAGTTTTACTTCACAAAATAATACAATAATAAAGGGAAAAAAAAGTGGTTTGGAATATAATGAATCCAAAGCACCCACTGCAAGGAATATTATAGAATCAGTAAGGAAGAATATTTGCAAAAGCAGCCTGTGAAGAATAACACATCTTGAAATGGGATTTCTATAAATTATTCTTGTTATTGTGGAAGTGGGCACTGAGGAATAATCCCACCAAGACCAATAAGCATATGACATTACTCCTGTGTAAATTGGAAAGGATCAGGCCCTGTATGAGACATGTAGTCTTTTTCCATCACTGGATTAATGTGACTAAATTTAAGCAGCATGGAGGAATTTTTAAAAACACTCAGTGTTAGGACTTCCGCTGACCTAAATGAGAGAAGAGCTTGGACACCACTGAAGACTTTAGAAAATTTTATTGGGCTTTTTGTGCATGTTATCAAATCCTTAACTGCATGCTAAATCAGCCTTCCTGAAAACTGATTAATGAATCACTTAACATACCAGACTGAAAACTCGTTGAAATTTGTGAAAAGAATCATGATGATTTCAGAAAGCTTTGCATCAGTTTTGGAATTAATTTTGTTTTGCATGAACTTGGTTATTTTGTGTAAAAGTAGTCAGGCAAAGGGACATTAGCACTGGATGTGTTGACTGGTAGCAGTTACACCTTTTACCTTTGTGGCATTCAGAGTGGAATTCACATTGCTCTGAAATTTAAAATAACAGTAGAGATTTTTCTGAGATACAGATACAGATTAGATTGAGCATTTTTTCATTGCACATAGTCTTTATAATTTCTTTCATTATTGCTGATGTTATTGAGGGAGACATGCAATCTTAGAGAGACATTCCTCCAGATGGATATTATTGCAGCTGAAATAGAAGTTAACCTCAGGAAACTTATTTTGTGGGTCACTGTGTTTTAATTCAGTGCAACACATCTAGCTATAACTTGATTTTTTTTTCCTGCATTTTTTGGATTACCCTCAACCTCATGGGATGCTCCCAAAATAACACCAATGAATCTGTTGTTATTCTTGGTTTTGCTGCCTGTGAAATTTGATCTTGAGCTGGAAAGGATCCAATTTCACCTAATCCAACAGGTAAACCTTGATGCTACTTAGGTGAGCTATGCAAAACACTGTTGGTAGAAGCAGGGACTGCCAAAGCCTCTTCTTACTCCAATCTCTACAGATAAAGAACCAGCTACCATAGGAATGCCTTGTAAGAGGCTCAGTGCCTCTTTGGCTGATACATCAAGGACAGATGCTTAATATTGACTAGATACGTTTGCTTTTATTGGAATTACATTACTGTGTGTTCATGCAACTTCTCCAAAAGAGAAACATTTTCTCCCTTGTGTTGTGTTTAAATATTTTCTAGTTAGTAATCTCATAATACTCTTGACAAAAGAAAACAATTTCATAGCAGAACAGACACATCCTGGATATATCATGTCTTACATGAGTACTGGTCCTTCATTAGTGCCGCAGTGGAATTCAGTTTTGCTAACAAAGCAGAATGTGCCCACGATATTAATATAGTGTGATCAGCCACTCAATGAGAGAATAATTCATAGGCATGCACTAACAAGGCTTTGACTGAGGTTTGCTCACCCTTTAAAGGAAGACAGGGCTGTTGTTTTGGGGTTCAGTCCTGGCCCTTCCGAAGGCATGAGGATTATATTGTCTCTTTGAGGTGTATAACAATGAGAGCGCTGCAGCTTCCTGACAGGCCCTGTGCTATGCCTCTGTTAGAAAACAGAGCTCAGAGGTCTACCAAAAAGCCCACTGTGCCTGGAAATATCAGACAATGAAAAACTGAATTAATAGAATCTGACACAGCTTTACTGTAGCAGCATGTTTTTCCTTACTTAAATATGTTTTTTCTTCTCTCATCAACAGATTATTTGGTGCTCTTTTCAGAAACAGAAAAGTTGCAAAAACCAAAACAAAAGCTCAAAAGATATTGGGTTAAGGATTTTTTCTTTCCCTTTAACTTCTGTGTTTAAAAAAAAAGATACCACACGAAATGTCAGACAGTCTGAAGCGCTGCTGGCAGAGTTAAGAAAGTGGTTCTCTGACAAAAGAAGCCAGGTTGTCTTTGACTATCCATTTGAACATGCAGACCTGCTTGCAAGCCCAAACTAGAATTCTTGTCCATATTTTGGGAGTGCTTGGATTCTGCTTTTTGGATTGATCTTGTATTGTTGCACACGAATTAGTAACTGAATTTTTACCTACATCTGTCTTTCCATGCAAAATCCTTGGGTTGCTCAAAGCTAGAGTTTTGACTTTGAATTGAAAAGCATCTCACTTGGACATAAGTAGTTGTTGGGTTTCTTATTCCGGAAACATATTGGCCTCAGCTGAATGCTGAGTTGCTGGGCATGAGACCTCTATTCTGAGATGCAGGTTCAGGCAAAGGGAATTTACCCAACTTTCAGTGGTCAGCTGGTACAATCTGGGGTGAAACTCCAAATCTTCAGACATAGAATCATGTTTTGTTTTTGACTTCAGTCTGGCTAGGTTTTTCCCCATCTCATATTTTTATGCTGCCCAAACAGTTGCTCACCTAGAAAAGGAGGAGGCAAAGGCTCCCTTTCATGTTTTGGATTCTGTGTGTTTCTAAGGTGTGTTCTCAGCCTGGATTAAGTGAGTTATGAACTGTTGAACAGTGCAGAATATCTATGGCACCAGCTATGGGAGATCTGTCCTCAGAATGCCTCCTTTCCTCCTCCAGAAACTCCTGCAAATAGAGTCTGGAAACCAAGCAATATCCATCAGTTGGACAAGACAGGGAATCCTGTAGCAATAGCAGTAGTAGAGCAATTATGGTAAGCCTTTAACTAGCTACAGAGTGAACATTTTACATTCCTAAATCTGCCATAATGCAAAATAATCTGTTTATATTAGGAAAGACATTGCATTCTGCTCACTCATCCCTTCTCAGGCTTGTCTGCACAGAGCTAGGTTTCCATAACTCGTAATAGAAAAACACACAATTGTCAAAACCTTGGGATTTGGCTTCTTTTTTTAATATTACCCCAATTGCACTTTCTTCATAGCCAAAGGGTCTCTTACTGCTCCTTTAATGAAGAGCCATATTGAGATATTATGGAGCTTGGTGGTCATCCCATGAGCCACACCACCTCCTTCAGCTGCTGGACTCTCTCCCCAGTTATCACATCTGGTCTTGAAGCTGTTTTCCTCGGCAGCACTTGGTAGAGTTCAGACATTCTGGCCCCATAGGCAACTCACTCACCCTGCTTTGGTGCCGTTTTGTCTACAGCTTATAAGCAACTTCTGTTGATATCTGTTGTGATCTGACACAGGAGGCCTCCAAGTTAGAAACATGTCTGCTTTTCTCCCAGCCCCATTTAAATGAGACCATTTTAGTAGGCTACCATTCCACTTGATGGATGACATAAGCAGGTCAGCTTTAATAATTTCAATAAACTGATTTTAAAATTAAATTTAGCAATAGCATTTCACTAATGAAGTACTTGCAGAGTTCCAAGCACAGTGCAGGAATTTGGTTGATCTTTTTATAATCATGGGCTTGCCTCTAACTGCAATTATAAATGGCTGAATTCTGGTTAAAAGGAGCTGGATTGTGCCCCCAAGAGATGCCAAGTTTCAAGAGCTTTCAGAAATTTGATTTAGATCAGATGAAGGCTTAATAAACTAGATGTTTGGATGAACTTCATGCTTTCAAAAAAAACCCAAACCACCTCATCATTTTTTTTCCTTATAATTTTCTATTATAGCAAACGCATTTCTTGTTGTCTCCTACATGAAGCATGAATAAATGTGTGAACAGCTTTCAGCTTGCGACTAGTTCCATTGAAGGGTTAAATTTTTGTGCATTGTTAAATTCTCTGTATTCAATTGCCATTCCAGAGCCCAATCCCGCATTCCTGAGCAGCCAAATTTACCCTGGAAATCAGTGGGAAGTTTTCAGGTGCATAGCAATGGACTACAAAACAGAGTTTCTTGAGAAACAGGGAACTCACCATTTTCAAACAAAAATCTAGTCACCTTGAAAGCGACCTCTGTGCTCTCAGCCAGCAGCATTGAAAGAAAACCTTCATTTGTATTTATCCTCTAACACTGAGTGAAACAAGCATTGCATACCCATCAAAGAAAGCACTTTAAAAAAATTTTCTTAAAAAAACCCTAAACTTGGAACGTTTAAGTGGTTTTGCCCTTTCCCTTCAGTGAGGAGCATTTATTTTAATAAATGCTGTTAGGCAATTATCACAGGTTGTTGCAAATAGCATTTATTTGAGAGAAAAGTGGAGTTCCCTTATATTTCTCTCCCTATTTGCCCCCTGTAAGTCCCAGTTTCAGCTCTTCCCCCAACCTCATTTGGGCAGGGTGCCTGTGAGCAGCACTGAATACAAAGAAAGGAAGCGGCCCAAGTGTAAGTTTCCTTTGCCTTATGGCCCATATTATTCCTTATTTGTTGTGCTAATTCAGCAGCGTAATTCCCAAATACAGCCTCCTCGAACTGTTTGATGAGAACTGCTAACTCAGTGCAGACTATTTTTAATGAGCTCTACAGCCTAAAGAGTCAGAACTTTAGGGTGTGAAGGCTCCAGGTACTAACCGCTTAATAATATGGCCGATAATTGAAGTCTCACTACTATTAAAAAAAAAAAAATCATTTCTGCTATGTGATTAAAATTTGTTTCTCAAGCCGTAGAGAGTGCAAGTTAAACAGCCAGGGCACTCGTGTCCTTTGTCCTTGTGCCTTGGGGACGATGTGGTAGTGCCCTCTAGTGACACATCCCTACAAGTATTTCATGGAGCACAATGCAGGACTTTGTTCCACGATTCTTTCGTTTGGACTCTATTTTGGGACAAAATTGATTTGTGTCTAAATATTTCCAAAGGTATGAGCTATTGAAGGCCTCGCAGTCCAAAAAATACGTTTTTCGATACTTTTCAGAATCAGTGGGTGTTTTTTCACCTTTCATCTACTGTATTAACAAATGAGCTGTGGTTAAACATTTCAAAGAGGCAGAATTTTTATTTTTGCTCTTATGCATTACTTGTGCCAGCAGGGTTTTGCATGGCTGAAGCCTTACAAAGTCAGTAGTTGGAGGCTCCATCCAGTTCCCAGGGAATTTAGTACCCAAGTTCTCATTAGACTTCCACAGGAGCAGGATTGGGTTCACTGAATAGTCATACACAATTAAAAGATAAACAGTCAGCCTGAAATGTTACCGAAACTTTTAGCTTCCTCTGCTCAGGAAACAGGGGCATTCAGAAATGTTCAGAAAAGAAAAAGGAAAAAAAAAGAGTAGAGAAATTTATATTAATTGTGGAAAATTTCAGAAAATGCACAAAATATGTACACTTTTGTGGCTGTCAAAGAGTAGCTTCTCTCTTGTGTCCTCCTACACACATTTTATCATCTCTTTGTGACTATAACAATAACATATTAGAATATGGCCAAACCAGTGACCTGCTTCATTCAGGGATTGGCTGGTTTTAGGCATTTTTCTGTAGCAATGAAATCAGTGAACTATAGTTTGCTTACAATGTACAAGGGGTTTTGTGCATGCCACAGTACACACTATTAATATGGCATTTTTTTTTCCAGGTATTCTGTAATGACAGTAAATCCACCATTGTTATACCTGTAGTTTGTGGTCTGAGGGCTCCTGCTGTTGCTGTTAGTCATATTGAAATAGCACTAAGGAGCCTTACTCAGAGCCAGATGTGCTTGGTGCTGTACAAATATGAAGAAAGAAAAGAAAAAAGCAGCATCTGTAAAGTCTCTCCCCTGAATATTTAGTTTCATTTAAATATCAAACTTCCTGTGCCATACACAAACAAAAAGACATCCTGTTAATTGATGGATTAAAGAGGTTAGATCCTGTATTTCTTCTGTGATGGGGAGGGGGGCGAGAGGGGAAGTGATGCTATTGACCTATATAAGTGCTATACAAAGTGAGCAAAAGTTAGCCTAAGAAAAGCTGAAATGTTCTACGTGATCCTCTTCACATGGAAAGGTCAGGAGGTGGGGAGTGAAAATCAGGAGAAAAAGATGTGATTAAAATGAGGTTTTATTTTTGTTTCAGGTTAGGGGAGTGGGAGCTGATTGAACATTTTAGACATGAGAGCAGAGTAAGAGACATATCCCTCAGTGCCAGGGTTACCCATGTAACCCAAAGACCCTTTTTATTTAAAAAGCTATTTCTTGTGATCTTTTCCAAAGAGGGAATCAATAAATGTCCACCAAAGTTGCTCTTTTGGTCAAAATGATAAATGAACATCGAAGTGCTATAAATTGGTAGCAACCAGTGTAGTGATCCTGGAATTCAACAAGAAAACCAATAAGAGCAAAGCAATGCTGAGATCTCCCTGGATTTGCCATTGCTGCTGAAAGTCTTAGAAATGACCCAAATATTTGACATGAAATTATAAAAAAAAGTTAATTGTTCTGCATTGAGCTTATTTTTTTTTCCCCTATTGTCATTGGAATTAAATAAATGAAAAAAAAAGTCTTCTAGTTCTCCATGCAGTGTCTGTAGTTTGTATGTCTGGTGAGCCTTTGGCACAATCACCAATGCCTGAGTGCACAGCATTGAGTCAGCCTTGGTACCTGCCTGCACCAAAGGCTTCCTGTAACTTAGGAGGTTGAGCAGGCACCAGTTCCCTCCTGTGCTCAGGGAATGCTGTTGGGGCTTGAACTCTTCTCCTGAATTATGAACAGTCCTGGTGCTCCAAGGGGGAGCGTTCCCAAATCCAGCAAAGGCAGGGTAAGGCACATTATTTTCCCATGTACCACTACCCAGAGCAATAACTCCTCGTGTTTCCTGGACATTGCAATACTTTAGCCAATGTCTGGTAAGAACATGCTGATTTTCATACTGGAGATGTAGACCCCAAAATTATGTAAGTTGCTCTTTATTCCTTTAGTCTTTCAACTTTCTAAAAAGCAATCTCTATTTCCAGCCAGGCTTTCATTTAAAATAACCCTCTCATTCAAAACCTCACCTGTAACCTTATCCCAGTGGTAACTCTTACCTGCCATACTAGCCCTAGGCCCTTGTAGCACTTGACATCATCTCTTGGACAGGTTACAGAGCCTATTGAGGCAGTTGTTAGAAGCAGATTTACTCTGCAATGTGGAGCCAACCACAGAAGAAAATTAGTGCATTTATCTGTCAGCATTAGGCTAGATTATCAATCCAGTACACTAGTCACAAGATCTGGTTTTTCTTTCTCTGGGGAAGTGAAATTGATATAGTGGTAGGCAGTAAAGGTGTCAGTTATAAACAGGACATTAGCATGAGAAAGTAGGAAAATGGCTAGTTTTAGGCAACAGTCCTTTTTCAAGTTTAAGTATAGGTTTGAAAAATAGTTTTTTCTTCCTCATAAATACATTTTCTAAAGAGAATGTAAAAATTCCTTCCTTCAAACCTGCTACCTTTGTTTTTCCTATCAAAAAATGGTTGATTTTGAAAAAGAGAGGAAAGACCGTCTCTCCCTCTTTTTTAAAAACCAGTTGTGGTAATGAATTTTAAGATTCTGAAAAGACCACAAAGTATTCCCAATCAGGCAAGCCTCTGTATGACACTGAGCAAATAAATTGCAATAAATTATTTACTATGAAAATTAGCTGATTTTCTTGGTCACACACCATCCATGAGCAAATAGCAACTTTTTCAACCGGTAATCATGCAGATATCCCCAGCCCAAATCACTGCCCTTTTTGCTAGATAGTGAACAAGTACCCTCCTGAAATGGTCCCTCTGTTATGTATTCATGCAGGTGCCAAACACTGTTGGTTGCTTCTTATTTCTCTGGGTGTCTTATAAGGACTTTGTTCTGAGGAACAGCAAACTGACCTTGGTAATTGCTGTGTTTTAGGTTTTTTGTCATACCTGCAAAGTATCTTATTACCAAGTCAACCCATAGCTGTTCCCATTATCCACCCACACATAAGCATACTGCATAAGAAAATAAGACTGTTGCTCCCTGCAATTACATTCCACTGTATATGGATGAGTATGAACTACACGAGATTGGATTTTATATAAACAAGTAGTGAATAGTAATTCTTTGTCCCTAGAACACTTTTTTTTTGTCCCTAAAAAGGGTCCCCAAACCCTTTTAGGATTTCGGCCCATCATATTTAGTATATGTTTTATTTCTTCGCGAGTCCTGCCAGTGGCTGCTGACAAATACAGCGCTGCCAAACCCAGCAGTTGCCTGGAGTTGACAGTGGTGGCAGGAGGTGGTTGGTGTCAGAGCTTGGGTTCAGGCCTTTGCACAGTCAAGCTTGCTCTGCTGCTTCCAGTGCTCCCAAGTAACATCTCCCGAGTGCAAAGTTCTGGAGCAGAAATAGATTTTGTGTCAGGCAGGCACAGTTGTGTTGGAGGTTTCACTGCACTCTTAATTATGAAGGAAGCAGCCCCCACCATCTTTGGTAGGATTTGTAAACAAGGCTGTTGTTTTCCAAAATATATTTAAAAATAAATCCCAAGAACCTGAAAAAAATTTAAGTAAGATATTTCAGAGTGTGATGTCGGGTGCATAATTCCCATGGAATTTCTAAGGTACCGAGGCCTTTGCTTCTTTTGTCCTTCCTTATCTAATTTTATATGAAAGCTAAGAGTTGTTCATATATTTCTAGGTCTGTTCAATTTATAAAGGCTTGTTCTGATTGTTGGTGCTATAGTTCTGACTAAAATGTGAACCTCAAAAAATACCACTTAATCTCAACAGTGAATATTTTTTGGGAAAGCCTTTTCTACTGCTGGCTTAAGTACTTAAACACTTTCCTGTAGAAAATATATCCGTCCTTGTCCATGATGGTTTAATATTTGCCAGACAGAAGTGCCTTAGTATGAGGTTTAAAATAATTTCCTAAGAATGCCTGGGTCGCCTTAACCTTGCTATTAAGAGAAAACAGGAGCAAATTCATATTTACGTTTCTGCCAGAATTGCACATAAAAAATCATTGATCCTCGTTTAGTATTTTTCACTAGTAGTACAGGTGGGGTTGTTTGCAGCAGTTAACATCAGCCATGTGTAACAGTACAGCAGGGGCAGGCCTCAGCTTCTGTAGGTCTCTAGAAAATGTTTTGCTTTAAATCCTTAAATCCTCAAATGATGCAGTAAGAGTAAGAACCTCCCTGCGCATGGTGGGGGAGGCTGGAACTAGATGATCTTTGCGGTCCCTTCCAACCCAAACCATTCTAGGAATGTATTTTCCTGGACTGTTTTCCTGCCATAATCCAAATGGCAAAGAAGACAGAACACAAGTGTTTCTGTGAGGGGAACACTTGATCTGCACAAGGTAGCACTGGTGTGGCACGTGCTGCCTGTGTTTCCTGTGCATGGGCTGTTCTCTGCTCAGCACTTGCTCTCTGCCTTCCCAGCAATTAAATTGGAAACTGCTAGTAAATTGCCTCTGGTGCAAATTCAGAGCTTTCTATCCTGTTCCTGTATGTTGCACACAAGTGTTTCATGAGCTGACCATCCTTTTCCCTCTCCCTCCACAAGCAAATTTGGCTGTGTTGTGTGGACAAGCTCTGTCTATAGCTATAATTTGTGGTTAGTGGGTCTGCTCCAAGACACATGTGTGCTAAAATTACTGCTGGTGAAGAGTTAGTGGGAAGACTAAATTGTCTCACCATCTGAAGCTGATTCCCTGACTTGCAACAACCAGTGAGAGCAAAAACCTGAAGGTCAGAGAGTGGAGAGGGATGGAGCACCAGAGATATGGGAACAGGGATGCCGCCTACAGCAAAAAAGAGGCAGAAAGCCTGAAGGACTGGAAATTATGAATTTTGTTTCCTTCATGCTGTGAAGCTTGGGTTAAATTACAGGCAATCAAGTTATGTTTCCCTTTGTTCAACATCCATGTGTTGAACAGCTGTGTGCAAGCAAGCAGTGCCTAGAGGGTCTCCATTCCTGGGCAGGTAGCACCAGACAGGCTGTGGAGGATGGGGAGGCCAATTCACCTGTGGGATGGCTTGGCCCTCTGTGAACATTGTGCTTCAGTGAAGGCTTCCTGTGGCTCATTAAGCTCTTGTTGTGAAGGCTCCCCTGATTTAGGTAAGTGCCCCTGCAGATATAGTCTGTTGATGCTGGAAAATAGCCTAAGGCAAATTGTGTATCTTTGCCTGTCTCTGCTATAACTTCTTCTTTGGGAAATTCCCTGTTAGACCACTCCTGAGCTCAGAAGCCATGTACAAGTTTGGGCAGAGGCATAGATTCACACTTTTACTTTCAGAGCCTTAGGAACTCTTCTGGACATCAGCAGACTCTGACAGCTTATGGAAGACCCTTTCTGTGCAAGAGGAGTAGCATTCAATAGTAACAGGCTTTTTGTAGTTCTTCAACTGAGACCAGTGATGCTTTGAAGAAAGGAGTTGTATTTGCTTTTAAAATTAGCATAGAAAGAAAAATTTGATGTTCAAGACCTTGACAGGTAAAAGATTTCAGAGCTGGTAAAGGCGAACAGGATCTCTGTCTATTGCCTAATACTGCTGCAGTAAACATGAGAGTGGGAAAACATCTTGATAAGTCACAATGAATCTTCTCTCAGTGGTGCTGTTTGATGTAGGAAATGCTTCCACATTGTTGCCCAAGGTTTTTCAGCTGGTTTGCTTTGGTTTTGCATGTAAGAAAGAAAACTCAATAGAAAAAACTGAAGAAGAATCAGTGCACAAACCTTAGTTTCTCTCCCTCACCAGGTGAACCTGCTGAGTGTCTTTGACAGCCCTATCAACAAAATAGTGTCTTTCAGCAAAGCGAAAGACAGCTTTACTTACATCAACAATCTGCCAGCAGAGTTGGTGCAAACTCTTCATACAGAATTACTGTATTTTCATTGTCCTACAGTGTTCTTTTCATAGGGAACTTATATATATATATGTATGTATGTATACATATGTATACATATATGACAGCATTGTTAGGGAACTAAGTCAGAGCATTTTTTCTCCATCTTTCTCCCAGTGAGCAACTCAGGATCACATTCTTGAAATCAAGAGCCTGGGGACTTCTTGCTGTGCTCCAGAACTGCAATGCAGTGAGTCACTGCTGTCCATCAATTTGTGACTCTCAAACTCTTAAAATTCTAGAAGTGTTTCTTAATTTGTTTTTACTTGTTTTTCTTCATCAGGCAGTGAAAAGAAAGTTAGATCTCTACCAGGAATAGATTCAGGGAATTCTCATCCAATTCGGCAAATTCTCAGCTCACTCCCCCTTAAATGAAGCTATTTCCATTAGAAAAGACTACTTGTGTGAGTAAGCTTTGCCCAAATGCAATACCAGCATTCGTCATTTCAATCTATAAAGCCAAGAAGCAAAAATTTCACATATTCCATCTGCTGAAGCACTAGCTGGAGTTTCTGGAGAGTTGGAAAATCAAGCTGAAAAACGTCATCAGAAATTCTCTGTTGAATGCAAAGCATAAATTTAAGAAATTGTAATATGATTGCAAAGGGCAGATCTCATGACCTAGAATTTTGAGACATGAATAAATTGCTGAGAACAGTAATTGACACAGGAAGTAGGCAGAGCTCTGAGATGCTGAAGCAACTTTACTTAAGATGCTGCAAGGCTCTGTTTTGCCCACTGACAGTCCTTTTGTGGTTTCAGTTCTCTCACAGCCCTCTCTGTTGCTTGGACTTTGCAGATTTGATTGCTAAAGCTAATTGAAAACTTGTTTAGGGAGTTAATAGCAATGTTCTTGTTCACTAGGTATTAAAGCAGAGCAGGCTACCAAAAAATTTTAAATTTTATTCTTTATTCAACTTTCAAGTCAGGCAAAAAAAAAATCAAATAATGGAACTTTATTGATATTTTTTTTCTCCATGTCTCTGAAGTCGAATTTTGCACTCCTGTTGTAGTAGGAAAGCTCTTCTGTCTGTAGGTGCAGTAGAGGAAGGGGAGAAATGTAGCATTGCAGAAGACCCCTGTGGGCTAAGAGCAATAGGAGATATCATCTGTCCCTCCATCCCCAAAGGAAGGAATCCTCCACTCTATTTTAACATACAGGTGGTTGCGCTAATTGCAGAGGTGTGGACTAGGATGGTTTTACACTAAAATATTACATACCAAATGCCTATAGATCTATAAATAGGATAATGCTTACTCTTGAGAGCGCAAGGCTGAAGTTTCCCTAATTTTTGTGAAGCTGGTAGCCCCAGTCTGGCGTTGGATTTTGATTTATTTTACTAAGGGAGTCACGAATGTTATATCAGAGGTAAAATGTTGTGAAAGGGCTGATTACAGTAAATATAAGAGCAAATTCAAGGAGGAAGGAAAGAAATCATTTTTCCTGCTTGCTGATTTTTTTTTGCTATTTTTTTTTAGTAGAAACGACAGGCAATCATTTACATGAATCTCTCCATTATAGACCAAAATAACAGTGCAGTTTTCATTAACAAAAAGACTACCTTTTTCTTCTTCGTTTGTGTTGTCAAGATACTTTAGCTGAAACATACAGTGATTTCCAACACTTACCCTAGTTGTCACACTGAGAGTAAAATAATGGCTGACATTAGGAAGATTATTTCTCAGCAATAAAATTACCTTTCACAACATATTTCTATCTAAGTGGAAATGATGGAAAATCATAGATTCTATTTTCAAATTGAGAGAGAGAGAAAGATGAAAATTAAATCAATAGGATTTCCTTCCAGAGAATGTAGAGAACGCAAGCAAGCCAAAGATGCTGCCCAAAATCCAGTGGGAACATCTTCCCAGACCCATTTTTATTAATGGAGCCAGTTGATTGAGACAAGTGGAATTGTGTGAAATGTTTTCTGTGCACACTGTAAAATGTGGAGATTAACTGGGATCCCAATCACACTGCCTCTGCTCTCAGAAGATATCAGATAGAAGATGTCAGATTCATGTGGATATCATTAAGAGCCAAGATTGAGATTTTACTTGGGTTTTGTTAAGGAGTTTGTGAACTTTTTTGATGAATCCCAGCCAGATTTGGCAGAAATGGGGTCAGTTTAAGGATTTCTGCTGAAACTGTGATGTTCCCAGAAATGTATGATTTCAGTCATAGTCCTGGTGAAACTTGGCTTTGCTGTGCATGGAGTTGAATTTGAATGGAGTTCAGGGCACCTGAAACTATGTGAATCAAAAGAAAAAATGTGCATGTGATCCCTGCTGAAGTGTAACTGCCAAATTAAGACTGCCTATAAAAATGAGTTCCTAAAGAAAAAAGTGAAAGGAAGTGTGAGATGGCTTTATAAATACAATTCTGTCATTAGGCAGACATTCATCAAAATAGGGGATTGTGACTTGGGCTATAAATTGTATAATTGTAAATATAAATAAGTAAAAGGAATGGGTTGGTGACTTCCCATTCACCTCTAAGTGAGTGTAGAATCAAGCCTTGGGAGTGCTCAAAGAGTCCAAGGCATTAAACACAGTGATTTTGTACTCTGCAGAAAATATACTTGTTACTAAAACCAATCAAATAATGCTTCCTCAAAATGTTGCCCCCTGATTTTGTCCCTCCAAAGATCTATTTTTAGATCTCTCTTTTCTGCCAGCATTGCTCCTGAGCCATTGTTCCTGTGACTCGGGGATGGCGAAGCTGCTGGCAGCAGATTGCAGGTAGGTTGGAAATGCACACAAACACGCTCATCTACAAAGAGATTTTAGTTCTCACAGTGTTAACTGCCCCTTCCCTGCACTCCTCTCCCCCCGCTCCACCCCCGCCTGCCACAAGCTCGACCCAGATCACATTAGAGTCCCAGAGCACAGGGAACAGTTCTCATCTATCCGTCACCAAGGAGGCAGACAGCACAGGGAAACAACAAGTCGTTTGTACCTGATGAGGAGGACACTCCTGGGAAACAAACAGATGAGCCACCACATGAATCTGAGCTATTCTCTGAGGTAAACAGAACTGCATGAGAAACACACAAATTATCAGGGGCATCATGCTTAACTCCCTTGCTTCAAGCTGCTGAGCAGACTGTGGGCCTGAAACTCTAGATTGTCCCAACATCTGATTGTGAGAAAGTTAACCCTGTAAAAGCATCAGGAGAGGGAATCCCAGACAGCAGGTTACTGCAGCAGCGTTGTTCAGCCTGCAGCTCCTGTTCATGTTCAGTTGCCCATGCCACCACAAGCTGTCCTTGGAGGCCAGCCCTGTGTCAGGCACAGAGGGCACGGGCAGCAGGAGCAGCCCAGGGCTTGCAGCATGGTTTGTATGGGATACAGATTTTCCCTTTGGGGCACCACTTCCTGTTAGATGTATTTCAAGCTTGAGTCCGCTTGAGTTGCTGTAACATTCTAATGATAGGTCATATCCAATAGTGGGGTCCCTTGATACAAACAAAGCATTTGGAATAAGGTGCAGTCACAACAAAAGGTGATAAGGATGATACCACTGCAGAGCAGTGGCTGTGTGCATATGATTGTGTGTGTATGGCATATCTTGCTCTGCCTGCTCCATTGGGTTTGAGGGGCTTCTGGTTGGAGGGAATCATACTAACTGATTTTGTAGCAGGCCTCAGCTTTCTAGCAAGGTATGTAGGACAATTTCCAGGAAGGGAATGTAAGTCATCATTGCAGCCTGCCCTGTCTTTGAAACACCTTTGCACTGGGCAACTAGAGGCTATGCAAAGCTTTGTGGCATGTCCACATGGATAACATAATCATTTATCCCTATTTTATGACAAGAAATTGAAATGGAAAAAATTCAATGAACAATTTATATGAAGTCATACAAGGATCCTGCTTTGAAGTGAGGAATTAAACTCAGAGTTTTGAATTCTAGTCCAGCCCTTTTAATCACAAGGTCATTCTTCTGTTCTGCTAGGTAAAAAAACAAGAGCTGTAATTTGGTGCTTAATATTTAAAAAAAAGGCGTCTGTGAATCTCAACCAAAGAGGGAAATAAGTGTAGTGGCTAAAATAAATTGGAGAAAGAAAAGATACCCTGCTGGAGCTAAGTTCAGAAGTCTGGCAAGAAGAGAGGTCTTGTGATTAAGCATGACTTGAATGTAGGTCACTTTGGGAGCCAGGTGATTTCTGAACACAACACTTAGCAAAAGTCTCTCTGCTCTTAGTGGATTTATGGCAGTATAACTCAGAGGAGATAAAGGCTCTAATTGTGACTTTTTCTTGACAAGTATTGTTCTATTTCTCTTCTTTCACTCTGTTTAGAAATGCAATAATACATGTTAAAAATTAAAAAATGTACTAGAAATTACATCGAAGAAGATCAGCCATTTTGCACTATATCAGCCCATGATGTCTCTGAGAACTTGAACTGAATAAGGACAGTTCATCTGGGCAGGTAACTAGCCCCATACAGCCAGCTCCCTCTGAAATCTACTGCTGTGACTCCACTGCCTTCATTAAACTTGATTCATGAATGCCAGAGGAAAATTTGGCTTATACTATAAAAAGGTCTGTGTTCATGACTTAATATTCTCTGTGAAGTGTGTTGTTGTGTTTCTCTTTACATACTGTGTTGCTGAATCATTTATACTTATCTCCCCAACATATGAACAAATACTATAATTAATCTTATGAAAGAATTTTCCATTAATTCTTTCCTTATTCTTAGCAGTGAACTCTTGTATATAACCCCATGAATGTAACTTTACTCCAGACCAATGAATTACATTTGTATACAGGGTGGCAACTATAAATTAGAAAGTATTCATAGTGGAAGTGTTAGTATTTTGGTAAGCAAAAACACATGTTGGTTCATTATCAGATTATAAGATAATTGAATGAAAGAGGATTATTTATATGTGCTTTATTTCTAGCTTTCAGAAAATGGGGTTAGAAGATGGAAGAGCAGTTTCTCTGATTGCAGTTGGAGGATGTTATCACAGCTGTAGGGAATAAGGAATCAGTCAAAATGACAGTGGAATAGTCATTTTAGACAAAAGGCTTAACCCCTTACAAAAGAAACACCAGTTGCATAAGTCCTCCGTTCTTGCATCATCAAAAACAAATGCTCCAGAACTGGCTTCTTTTATTCCTGTGCTCATGTGTTTGAAAACCTGTTTCTGCTAGTCTTTTCTGGGTATTTTCTGGGTACCTCCTTGTCATGCTATTCTGCATTTGGTGCACTCAGAGGTGTGATTCCCATGGATTTTTCTGTACAAATAATGTTTTAGTAAATGTGTTCTCAACGAACTGGAGGTGTGTTTCCAATAGGATGGAGCATTAGTCAGTAGGTACATGATGGAAACTCCACACAATAGGAGAAAAGGCTAGTTTGTTTAGTCCTCTTTCAGAGTTGTGCCACCTTTCCCATCTGAGTCAGAGTATTGTCTCCTTTGCCTGTAAACCATAGGGTCAAGTTGAGGTAAATCTCCAATGAGATGTGAAAGAGGGCAGTTCAGCTATCTGATGGGAACTTCTGTGTACAGTATCATTTAGAGGTCATGTTTTTCACCCTGTCAGATTTTCATAGGTTGCTTCATTAAAAATTGAGCTTCAACCACATAACAAAAAAGAGTGGCAGGCTGCTTGAAATTTCTATCAATAATGTATCAGCTCATCTATTCTGATTTCTTCCAAATACTCCCTTTGTTATTTTTAGCACAAAAGAGAGCACATCTAAATACCAGGCTCTGTAAAGGGGGAGAAGACTTCACTCATTGCCACGCTTAGCTAAACAGTGTCGAACATGAAGCAACCTTTTGCTTACATAGAGCTTTTCAGTTAAAGAGGGAAGGTTTCCATTCCATGAATGCTTGGTTTTGTACTGGCCAAGATGAGCAATTTTTCAAACCCCTCATTAACCAACAAGAGACATAGCTGTATTCATGGATCCCTCCAAAGCACTAGTCATGTCAGTAACACGACTAAGGCTTTCTTGGTCTTAGCTTGTTCACAAAGTAGCAGTAACTAGTGGTCATGCTCACTGTGCTTGAGAAATTGCCAGGAGAGAGTGTTGTTCAGAAGGCACAGTAATTCCCTGGGTTCCTGAAAGTACAGGTAGAAATACTTCCCTGTTTTACCATCCAATTTCATCCACTGTAGAGGCAGAACTGACACTTGATTTCTTCTTGCTGCTTTCAGGGTAATTTGCTCTGCAGAGAAAGCAAAGGCTGTAAGGCAGACCTGCCTTACAGGAGTTGTTTTAACATGTGCTACTGAGTGTGACTGTGCAAGGGCAGATGGAGGTCCAGGAGAATTCAGGAGAGGAAGAACGATCCAATATTTAGAGCATGGCTATCTGTCTCCAAGGTGTAGAGCTGTCTGTAATGTGGCAATTTTTGTGTAATCCTGAATTTGGCTTTGTGTCCATAATGTGAGATAACAACATTTCCTGACTTCCACATCCTACTCCCCACAATCTAATGACCTGAATGGAAATAGGAAGAGAAGAAAGCACTCTTTTTTTAATGAATTTTCTCTGAGATACCCCTGCTGCAGTGCATGTCAGTGAATCTGTGCATTATACAGAGATGTCTCTGTTCTTAAGTCTGCATCACACAAGATTTGTTTCTGTTTGAGAAGGTTTTCTTCAGTGCTGGCTGGTGTGAGGAGATGTAAATTTCTTCCTTTCCAAACTGTAACAGGTCCTTTGAATTTCTACCCAGTGTGTCTTTCTGCAGCCAGAGAACTCTGCATCCTAATTTGTTGAAAAATTTGGGACAGACTTAGGGAAGAGAAAATTCTTGTCCATAAAAAACCAAAGTAACCTCCAGTAAATCCTGAGAGTGAAAGAGGATCTTATACAGTAAATATCAAGTAACAATATAAACTCTGAAGCTGTAAATTATTTTTTTAAATTAATAGTTCTAGCAATCCATTTCTAAAAATATCTATCTTAGGGGAGGTATTTATACCTCAGCTTTAGGTGCCTCTCTCAGCTGGCTAAGTTAGTCACTTTATATCTCCTTTACAGTCAGAGGAGAGAAGTTTCTGGCTGACCCTATGCAGCAGGACTTCAGAGCCTTGCTTTATTCTGTGGAGAAGCCTGTGATTTTAAAGGGATAACTGAGATTATCTGACTGAATTATGGACTTAAAATTAGGTGATGTGACTCTACCACTAAAGTCTGCAATTTCATTAGGTAACTCAAGGTGCTAGAATTTCATAGGTATTTGTAAACACTCTAATAATGACAGAGAGGACAAATAGGCAGAAAAACCTTTATTGCTGTTGTCTGTGATGTGCATGACCTCTATTATTTTGCTTTATGTATGAGGTCAGCTCGTTTTACAGAGTGTGAACTACAAACATAACTGATAAATCTCTATGGTGTTACATGTTCTTCAGCATTGATTTCTGCATGACTGGTATTAGCTGCATATATGTTTTGAGGAAAAACTGCCATTTTGAGTTGTTCAGAAATGAATATAGTGAGTAAGCTCAGTAATAGCACCAGTAAGCAACTTTGCATCCATGGATAGGATGTGTACGTGCACCGTGTGGTGGAATATGACAAGATGTCTCACCATGGAATATGTTAATTTACTAATAGGTCTCATATGTTTCTCATCTCAACAGTGAGAAATAAAGCACTTGTTTTTATGTCCAGGGTAGTGCACAGACTTATAGAATCATTAAGGTTGTAAAGGACATCAAAGATCCTTGAGTCCAGCTGCTGATGCAGCACCGTCGTGTTTACCACTAAACCACGTTCCCAAGTACCACGTTCACAGACCTTTTGAACACTTCCACAGATGGTAATTCCACCACCTCCCTGCAGTCCATTTCAATGTCTGACCACCCTTTCTGGGAAGAAATTTTTCCTAATGTCCAATCCAAACCTCCTCTGGCACAACACAAGGCCGTTTATTCTCATTATGTCACTTGTTACATGGGATAAGTGACTGAACCCCATCTGCCCACAACCTTTCAGGTAGTTGTAGAGAGTGAAAAATTCCCCGAGTCCACTTTTCTTCAGACTAAACACACACAGTTTCCTCATCAGACTTTTGCTCCAGACCTTTCACCATGCTGGTAACCCAGTTTTTCTTCCTTTGCAAGAATATATCTCTCACCTCATTTGGCTTGTTTCACCTGCTTTACCATTGTCTGACTTTATGCTTTTCCTATATGACCTATTTCTCAGACTGCCTACAATCGGTCAGTGAACCCCAATGTGCATATACAAAAATTTTTTTGAAGAGCAGATGCCTCATGTTTCTGATTCCATTTCAGAGATCAGGCAGGTGGGTGCCAGGTGAAATCTGAGTCTAGGTAGGGCAGCCACATGTATCTTTTGTTTAATTCTTTGGTGATTTTTCTTGTCTGTCTGTTTTTCCATTTGGATTTCCTGTCCTACTCCTAAGCCACATAGTTTTCTTCTGTGTTTTTTTTTCTCTCGTTTGTCCCTTCTCATTGCTTGACACTTGATATCAGAAGGTTATTTGTCACATATAACTTTGCATCTGTAATTTTGGAAGATTTGTAGCATTAAGACCATGTTAGAATTCCAACAAGCAGATCAATAAAATAAACATGCCCAAAGGGTGGGTTTATTTTTTTTAAAGGAAACAGAACTATTTTGCAAATGTTTTTAAAGATGTTCTTCAAATAACGTTCTTATATGCAGAGATGTCCAGGAGCCATTCTGTTACACCATTAAGAGCTTAGGTATTTGAGTAGATCTTTTGAAAGTGAAATTATCTGTAGGCTTGTGTTTATGTTGCACTCTTGGTCTAAGAGTATCAGAGAAACAAGGTTTTTAGGGAGGAATAACCCCTTTGATCAGATCAGGCAAAGTAGTTGGGAAAAGGGGAGATAATTCCAGGTGCACAGGACCTGCACACCATCAAAATGACTGTCTTAAGTCATTCTCGAGTCTCAAATATGCTATCAGTAGAATAACAATATCAGTGATGATAAATCTTAATTTCTGAAGAGTTGGACAAACTGAAAGGAGAGTGACAGGGTATTCCTTAGCATTGTGCAGATCAGTACAAGTGGACAAAAGAGCAGAGGAAAGGACATGAACTCATTTTATAAAGTTTAGGTGTTTCCTTATAGGATCAAGTTAGATACTTGGTTTTAATATGTCATGTCAATCTCCATTTAAGTGTGGGGGCATTATTTGAACTGTCACGTGGAGTTTAAACAACAGTAAATTGCATCTTGATATTAGAGACTAAACTACAACCGTATGAGCATAGTAAGACAGAAAGCATGTGATTATGTATAGGGCTCTTGTAAACTGTGTGATCATGATGAGTTTCTTATTGCTACTTCAGGGAAAGTGTTTACTTATTTTTCCCAACGCAGAAGAAGTTTCAACGTTCACTAGAAATTCAAGAGAAAAAGTGCTTTTTTATAGTTAAAAAACATGTCACCTAACGAGTTCACTTTTCTTAGACAATAAATGCTTCTTTCCTTCAGAAAGGGATTAACAATGTAATTTGCAAATCTCTCCCAGCAGAAATAATATCAAACACAATGTTTATCTGTATTGAGCATGACAACTTCACAAATGAGCTTCAAAAGCCATTCAGGAACACTGTGAATACATATCCTGCAGACATATCAACAGTTTGTTCCTAATGAAACAAATGCTTACCAGCACATTAATCAATCTAATCACAGCGAGAAATCGTTCACTACAGAAGTTCTGTAGCTTCATTTGGCCGCCTTGTGTCTGTCTGGTGCAGGCCTTTGTTAGAGCTTCACAGCTATCCACATAGTATTTGAGTTGGTTAATTAATGAAATCAATGTGAAAATCTGATATGATTGGTTTCCCAAGGAAGAGGTAGGAGAGTAACCCTGCTTTAGTCTTCTGGAGTGTTGATTTTTAGCCTCCCTTCAGGCAAAGTTTACAGATCTGAGGACAGACAAGTCCTCTGAAATTCGCAGAGGTGATATTCCCCCTCTCAGTTTTGACATTTATCGGGTAAGATGTATCCTCAGCATCTTCTTCACACATCAGTCTTGGAGAACACAGGGAAGGGTGTGAGTGGTTTGTGATGTTTGTTCACAGAGGGCTTAATAACCATACAGTGTATCTGACTGTGGAGTGATTGCTTGTAGCATCAGACAGGCCTGAGGTAGAACAACTATGGTTTGATGTGCCTATGTGTTTTCCTTATATCAGCACAGAAGAGGTGTACTCCTCCTTTTGGATTGTTACCTGCTTAGTGATGTCTCACTGCAATACTACCAGACAGGATATGAAGCTGCCCAGATCTTCACAGGGAGCTCAGTGTGATCTCAGAGATGAACTGCTGGTAATGTTCAAAAACATTAGCTAACTTTTAAAAAAATTATTTTGCTCTTCCCTGTGTGGAAAGTCAGCTGTGCTTCAGTTCATGTGAAGTGCTAGTCTCCTTTAGTTCTAGTGCCTGGGGGTCTTTTTTGAAGTAGTGGGGTCTGAGCTCTCATCAGCTTATGTCTCCAAAATCCTGGGTAGTCTCAGCGTGCAGTACAGTGAGGGCTGTGAAGTGCTTGGAGGTTGTGGGTCTGTTATAGCCTGTCTAACACCTTTGCCACAGCGAGCTGGTTGAGGGAGGGGACTATCCTCTGGAAAAATGTTGAGGATGAAATCTATAAAGTTAGTCTTTTAAGGTCAGTGAAACCCAGTTAGGCCACTGCTGCTTTCCTCCCTGAGAATCTGGGTGATTGTGGATGAGCACTTACTTCACTAGAACAGCTACAAATCTTAGTACTGTTCAAATTTCTACACCTCTGTTAAAAATATGCAGCACAAAAGTCAAACACAAATGATGGTGAAAAAAGTCTGCTGTAAAATGAGTGGTCTGTGAAGTCAGTGGCCCATTTTCATCCAAACATCCCCTCTTTCTATCAGAGCAATCAACACTTGGAAATTGCATTAGTTTACTTCAAGTCATTTTAGGTGAAATAATAGAGCTTTTGTGGATACACAGTCTGACACCAGTGTAATATCAGCTACATGATTTCTACTGGTCTGCCAGGGTGATGGAGACATACAGTACTAAATTTGCCAGAATTCAAGTAGATCCCAGTGTTGTTCTGAAAAGCTGCTTTTAAACAAATTTGACACAACAAAAGGATTTGCATTAAGCAATCATGGATTTTCTGATCTTTTTATAAAATAAACTATGCTGTCACTAAGGAAAATACTTAAATTATGCAAGGCAGTATGAAATTGATAGTGCTTTGAGTTTGTGCTTGTAGTAGCAGTTTCAGGAGGTTGCTGTACTCCTAGGGGTCAAAATGGGCTGACAGAAATTGTTGAGTATGTTACCAGTTCAGATGTGTGTTCTTTAGATTTTTGCAGAAGAAAGCACTCTTCTATATAGGCAGCTATGGATACAGGGGACATCTGTACACTGGTACTTGTAAATGTCCCATCTGATCACTTTCACAGTATTATAGTGTTCAACAGGTGGAACTCAGTATTACCCTCAGCCATCACACAAGCACATAATTTAGAACCAGCAGTAGATGTAAACACAGACATATTATTTCAGGCATCGTATCAGTTCCTGATTCAGCAAGACATGCAGCTAAACTAGACATATATGGCTACAGTGATGGTTCTACTGACCTCAGAGAGCTTCACTTCTCCAGAGCAGCAGGACTATCATATGGCAGGTTTAGAGCTTGCCTGAATGAATACTTATGGAAAGTTTGGGATTTCTTTAATTTGAACAAGAGTTCCAACAAGAGTTGGAATGTT
>WEIV01005685.1:150496-199100 GCA_013390005.1 Calyptomena viridis | reverse complement strand
GAAAGTTAATCCTACTTTTGACAACAGCCTCAAGCTTAGCTACCATTAACCCCTCTTCAGTTACTGGATGATGTGTTTGAACAGTATGAATGATTAATGAAGGTTAAATAGTCCAGTTTCTATCTTAAAACCTTTTGTTATTGGCAAAGGGCAGGGCAACAGGAAAGGTGAGCAGAAATTCAAGTGTTTGGTTTTCACCGAATTGTTCTTGGCAAATTTAAATTATCATGAGATGTTATATTCAGAAGGAAATTAATGGCTGGGCCAAAGAATGTAATTCTTGCCAGTTTGGCAAAATTAAACCAATCTTGCATATGAAATGAAACCTCTGCTTGTATTTTTCTCAGCAAACACTGCACAATATTGCTGTAGGTAAAAATAGCCGGTCTGGCAAAAAAACAGCATTTGGTTTCATTCTTTGTCCCTTTCTTAGATGATACAAAGAGAAAGAAAGAAAATTCTTGGTAGTTGCTTTATTACCTACTCTACCCTGATTCCTGCTCAGAATTTTGTCATCTGCAGTTTTGCAGAAGTGAGATTCACTTTTCACACCATAATATTTGCTTGTGAATTCATTGTATAATATTTGCAAATTCTGTAAGAGGAGATGATCCTGGAAGATTCAGAAGTTTCGGGGCAGATGTAGGTCCAGCCATTAGGGTTTCCTTTGACCTCGGACTGTCCAGGGTTGCTTTTATGCTTGTGAAGAAGAAGTCAAAGGCAGAGACCAAGCGAAGGCAAATCTGTTCAGCAAATGCTCTCAGATTCAGACTGTGGTGGACCAATTTCTTTCTTCCTTCTTACACATTATCATTGCGAAGAAAGTCAGCGCAGATCACTGACTTCCTTCGCAAATGCCCTTTGCTGACATCTTTGCAGCTTTATTGGCTATTGGAGCTTTTCAGAACAGTAACTGAATGGTGAACAATTCCAACAATTTGTAGGAAAGAAGTGTCTTGTTCATGCACCTTATTTGGAGTAAGGAGGGCTACAGAGAAGGCCCATTTGCAATGAAATTTAATTTATATTTTCCTTTTTCAGGAAAAATTGTCCATTGACAGTTTCAGACTCTGTTTTCTGTTTTTTTTTCATTAAATCTGCTTTAGATAACGTGTGAACATTGACAGTGACCACAATAAAAATATGTCTGATCTGCACATCTCAAAGCAAAGGATCAGTCCTCCTTTGTTAGAAGTCACTATTCAGCCTTCAATATAACGTCAATTGCTTTAAAAACTTCCATTGTAATATAATGTACACAGTAAAGCAAGGGATCTAAAAACATTAAAAGTATATCTGAAGTCATTGTGACTACAGCCCTAGTCTGGTCTCACTCCAGTAACATCTCTTATCTGTAGAAAGGAAAGAACAAATCCATAGGTGAGTCAGCATTGATTCTTGTCTCATTTTCTGTCCAGTATAAGAGCTCTAAACAACTGACTAAATAAAATCACTGGGGACAAGACTGTGCTGGCACTGAAGGAAGATGATGGCTAATTGGCCACTACTCTTGTAAAGACATCACTGAGATGTGTCATGAATAACTGCTGGGTCACATTCAGTAGGAGCAGAGGGGACATATGTTCTGTCCTTGCATTCCCGTAAACAGGACAGTATTACAATAATGTAAAATTTCTTTTTCGGTATCTCTGGTGCGTTTGGGAAACAGTTTTGTGCAAACCTCTGGGCTGTGCCCATATGCCCTCCAGATACTATGGGTAACATCTGAACTTGCGTGAGTAATTCTTCTTACATTGTTTCCTGTTTTCCAAAGTAATCCTGTGCCTGTCCTAGGTAAAGCACTAATTATTAGTTAAGAGAGGATTAGAAAGGCACAGCTGTGCCTCATGTGACTCCCATACTCCAGCTGTAGCAGTGCATACAGGTCCAAGGCAGTCTTTCTGCCTGATGGAACGTCCAACCCCAGAGTACGTGACTCAGAGTCAAACGGGACCTGAACTAGCTTTTGCTGAAGTGAGGCCTGACATAGTCACTCCATTTGTCTTCTGGAGACTTCTGTGGGCTGCTCTGCTTCATCTTGTAACTCTTGAGCTTCTTGTTTCCTAAGATACACCCTGCATGGGAGCAGACACCATGAGTCAGACCAGCCCTGAGTTAGACAAGTACCATGTCTAACTAACAGTTTAAAAAGTCAGAGTATTTAGATGCAAATGGGCATCTAAGTTTTCTGGTTTGTTTCCTGATTTGTTAAACCATCTTCTTTGGTTGTGGTAGATGGTGTGTCAAAGTGCCAGCCTAAGGGATGGTGTGCACATTATCTGCTGGTCACTCCAGAGGAGAAGCTCTGGGGATGGAGTGGGTGAGGTATTTTGTAGCAGGTTTCTTTCTCTGTGGTGCTTCTTTCGGAGGACATATCTGAGACACAGCTTGGCATGATGAAGGTTATAACACTTGCATTAACCTTAGTCATGACAGGAATGAGAAGATTAAGTGAAAGAATTTGTAAATTAATATTTTGCAATTTATTAAGACACGTATTGTACACATTCTGTGCACTTTTCTGAGCTGCTATTAAGCATTTTGGTATGTTGTAGTGAAGAGAAGAAATGTTCTTGTTGCTAAGTTTTGGAATAATTTTCTTTATACGCATGGGTTCCAAGGCAAAACCCTTGCAGCTTGATGGCTGTGTATGTACAACTTACCCAAAGGTGGAAGTAGTTGTACATCTGTTGCTTGCTCTACTTGAACAGCAAACAGGGATAAGTAGTTCTGGATAATTAATGTGTGAAAATACTGCGGCTGATTTTCTACAAAATTCTCTTAACTCTCTTAGAGAAGTTGCTTGTGTTGTACAGTCACCTATCTAATTGTGGCAGGGATACGTACGAAACCACCCAAGTAAATGTTGGAAAATGCATACAGAAATGAATTTTGAAGTTGAAAACAAAAGTGTGACCATCCAAACCTGAAAATGGGTTTCTAGGGCATGACAGCACATACCACCCTATTATGATTTACCCCTTCAATATCTGTGCATGAAGTACAGATAAGGAATGTAAGAATAGAGCCTATTATCCTTCCAAGTTCACTAAGGACATTTTTGGCAAAGTACACAATGCAAGGAGGTACCTTCACCTCTGAATTTTCACACTTGTCTGGCAAATTTTTCAGAGCTACATGATATGACCTGTATGATTTAACAGCCATCAACACTTTCAAAGAGAAAATGATGGCAAAAGTCTACCCAATAAATTGTTAACTTACAATCAGTTGCCTAATCACAAGCCCAGTTAATTCAACTGCATTGACATATATAGGAAGAATAAATGATTAGCAAATATTCAGAAATACATATAAGAGTTCTGTTAACTATCTATCTTGTCAAACTATGTCTGGTTTTTAGAAATAGGGCAAAATGTCCATAAGCTTGGAAAGACTGAAATTTATCCCATTGTAGGCAGGTAATGAACCATGTAAGGATTTATTTACACATACAGAGTATAATATTTTAACGAATGATTAGGAGAGCTGAATCACACTTTAGCAGCCATTTTTGGGGGAGTAGTAGAATTTTAATTAGCTTCATATTCATTACCTACCAAATACATAGTCTCTAATTGTACCTTCAGTGTATTTTGCTGTCACTGGAGCTCACTTTTATTAACTATAATCATTGAAGGTTTTATGAAGCCTATCTATAATATATGAATACCACAGTGCAAATTAATCACTCAGCCTTACTAAGCTGTCATGAGCATTTGCTAGCAGATAAGTAGATTTTGTACTTGCACTGGCATGACAGTAATGAGAGGTTGAAGAAAGAAGTGATTTATTTGACCACCGAGGAAAAGCCTGGTAATCGAATAGGTAAATTTTGTAAACCTACAGTAATTTACTCAATTTTTAAAGAAATATTTCTTTAGACAACCAAGTGTGCAACTTCCTTTAAAAAAATAAAATTAAAACAATTCCTCTTATACATTTTGATCATTAACAATCCCCATTTGATCAGATTAGAATAGTAATGTCCATGATGATTGTACTTTTCTGTTCATGCAGTTACACAGAAACATGCAAAAGTAAAATACATGATTTTATTTTGTTTTTCGTTAAAATCTTGGACCAAGGTGTTTATCACCTGTGTTTCTAGAATACGAACTTCACCAGCAGCATTGAAGCCCACACACTCCTAGGTACTTTGGGATGCAAACTCACCACCATGAGAATTGATCCCTGCTACTGATGGATTTCTTATTTATCTATGAGATTTATGTGACCTCCTCTTGGATTGTAAACTAAAAATCACGAAGTTGTATAATTGAGATTACTTACTTTTGCTGCATCCTGAAAGCAGAAGCAGGGCTTTTAACATGCAATCCTGAAAATTTTGGGATCATACCTGGGAAAATGTCAGAGCAGTCCCTACTTGGGTGAGTGCAGCTCACTGGCGAGCTGCAAACTCCCACCTCTGAGGGTGGGAATATTTCACCCATAGTGAGACACCTGGTTTTTGAGGCACCTCTAAATACATTGTAGGGTTGTCGAAATTTTAGATGTGGCAGATGAAACAAATGTCTGTCTTTGTTTTGAATAAATTTGTCTGTTAACATAACCGTGTGTTCATAAGAACAGTAAATAAAATTACCCCTGACAAANGGGACTATGTTGGAAGTGCTGACCTTGCCTTTATTCAATCAAATTCCCAATAATAAGGATGTAAGATTTGCCTAGAGCAGTCTTGAACTGGGATTAAGGATGGCAGCTGTCAGTGATTTTTGCCTGTAAAGTAACGTCACTAGATGCTCCTGTCATACAGAAATGATAATAAGAAAGTAATTAGCGTTTGCAGTATTAATCTTATTGGGGCAGGAATTCTTTCAGAGATCATGATTTTTCTTTAATTTCTCAATTGGCCATTAAAAAATTGTGAACTGGTACTGTATGTCATTCTCCCACTCAGAAAATGTCAATCAAATAGAAAGATTAAAATAAGTAAGTTCTGCTTAAATGCCTACAAAAGAAAGAAGCAGATGGAAGAGTGATTTGGTCTGAATTTTTTTCTCTGCAGGTACGCCACCTGCAAAAATGAAGTAGAAAGTAATATCAGGCAACAAGCTGTTCTCTAGTCCTTCTAAGCAAGTTGCTTTTAAATTAGTTAAAAAAAAACAAAAACAAAAACAAACAAACACATTCCAAAGGGAGTTGGTTTGGAGCTGAAATTACCAAATTGAGTTTCTGGAGTTTTTCATAAATACACACCTGATTAAGAAAAGTATGTGACTGTTTTACTGTTGGCCAAAAACACCTTCACATTTTCAAGACTTTGCTGACTTTCAATGGAGAACTTCACTTAGATGAAATGTTATGCATGAACAAAGAAGTGGTTGCAATTCCATAATATATTGAGGCAAATTTTAATCTAAACTCAAATCCATCTCTGTATGGTAAGGTCACATCCCAGAAGACATGACCCTACCACAGAGCATTAACCCACCAATGGGAACAGAGGCTCCATAAGTTCCCTCCTCTCTGACTTCTCCTGAGAGACCCTGTCATTCATGATCTGTCCTCTTTTAGCACTGCTGTATTACAAACCTATCCCTGTTGTGATTAGTGGCACAAATGCCAAGGAGCAAGGTTGGGATGGTGCAAGGAATTGAGGACATTTGAATGACAAGGTTGTTATGATGGGGTTGCAAATGTACTCATAGTGTTTGGTAGATTCAGACTCAGATGCTTCCACCAGGACCTCCATTTGCTCAGGATTGCTTTGCTGATCACTGTTGCTCTCACCTCCCTGGGGATGTGGCTGTTTGATCTTTTGCATAAAAGCAGCATCAAGATGTATTTCTAGAAAAAATATGCCTCATCCCAGAGTAAGTAAATGACAGTCAATCATTCTTGCAATGTTCCCACATAATTAGGCACTGGGCCTGTCTAATTACTTCCATGAAACATGAGTTGTCTTTCTTAAATTTCTGAAATATGGTCTGGGAAGTCTCAAGTAACACAGTGGTTAGCTACTGGCTGGTCAACAGTGGTGATTAATAAAGTTTATTAGTGGTAGTTGAATGAGGGATGGTAAAATATGGATATGCTCTTTACTTTCAAATTATTTATTAATTATTTTATATTACTTTTTTCCACAGTGGTGATTAGCTTGTTTTAATAATATATCAATGTAATCATGTACACATGAAAAAAAATACACTGGTTCACCTTGCATGGGAGTAGGAATTCCAAACAGACAAGTCCGTAGCAAAAGACACTAAATAGGGCTTAGAGAATTTTACAACTGCACTCTCTTTTAACTTTTTATTTCATGACTGAAGTAACTTTTCTTGGTACAATGAGCTTTGTTCTGAGAGAGTGATCTAAGGCATACATTTTGTTTTCTCAATTTATATTATCCAGTCCTCAGCTGTGCCTCCTTTATCTTCTTTTTAACACAACTGCCCTTTGCTAGCATCCTATAGAACCTAGCGAAATTCAGAATTTCCATACTCTAGGAGACGTCATATTGCATCAAAAAGTTCACATTTCAAAGCAATAAATTTCTGTTCTCATCTAAGAAGACTGCATCAAATATTAATCTTTACAAAAGTTACAGATAGGAAAGGGTGTATTTTGAGGTCTGTGGAAGAGAATTTGCCCGTGCAGCCTGTTCCTGTAGATCTCCATGTGCAAGACCCAGATGTAGCGAGTTCTCAGGACACAATGCCAGGGTGCTCTTCAGTGCCAATCTGTCTCAGTTGGTTGCCTCCAGCTCCCAAGGTGTGGCACAACTAATCCTCTTTGCCTTTTAATGAAATCGTTCTTCTGATTCCTTTGTTGAGGAAGATTTTCCTTGTGCTTGCACCTGGGACCTTAGAGTAGAAGGTGTCTTCTTTCCTTGACTATTACTCTCCTATATCAGCTGTACAGTCAGGCTGGTCTGAGTTTGGGTTTTATTTTCCCTCTGCAGATTTATGTGTCTGAATAGAGCATTATGGCTCTGTAGTCTACAAGAGCCTGCTCTGCCTTTGAAAGCTTCTACAGAGGTACAAATCAACCATCATTTTGCTGAAATTATGACATATGGCCAGTTTTGTTGTGTTCTTCTGTTGGCTGTTACTTTTAGGTGCTGATCTAGAAATGATAAATGTTTCAGTCACAAGTAGGGCTGCAGGGCCATCAGTGGTATTGCAAGAGAAACGAAGGGAAAATGCAGCTCTGTCATCACCTGATACAGAGCTTGCAAAAGGCTGTGTCCCTTCACAACATCTCAGCAAACTGCATGTAAGTGCACAGCTCTATGGAAAATTATGGAGAATCAGTGGAAAATTACAAGCAGTTATCCGATACTCTACAAATACTCTTCACATACTTGAACTGCATTAAATGTCTGGTTCCAAGACACCATTCTCTTGCTGTTGTTTAAAGTAATTCTGGTAATTCATTGTCAGCCTCTACTGCAGGTTAAAACTTTGCTTGAGGATTTTCTCAATTCTTCTTGAAAATCAGGGAGGAATCCTGCCATCAGTGGAATTCTGTCATTTATTTCAGTGGAACAAACATTTTGGCCCATGTTTTTCCTTTCTCTATTATAGCGGGAGAGGTTTGCGTGAAAAGAACAAAGAGCTCTAGAAGAAATGGCAGATCTCTGTGGATGCTGTGCCACCTTTATTCTCTTGCATGCCCAGAGAATCACTTTCTGGGTAAAGGCAAACACTTCAAAGAATTGTTCTTTTTTTGTGAACAAACGTGCTCACCATCCCTGAACCGAAGGAAATGGATTAGTCAAAAAAGTTTGTGTTCATATGCAATGAAAATATTTAAATCCACTATGGCATTCAGATCTAACTGTGTACTGGGATCAGGCCAAAAATACACCTTTCCCATGGTGGCAGGGAGACAAAGAATGAATCAGGGCTGGAATTCTGCACAGGTAATGTAGGTCACTGACTACATTGGAGAGAAATTGAAGACAACAGTAAACATATTTCATATGAAGTAATTTTTATTCATAGACAGTAATTATTTGTATTAAAACCGGTAAGAGTTACAAGTCAGATTTCCTTGATATCCTGTGGAGTTGTGAGGTTCGCAGGGAAATGAATAATTCTGTGTTGTTCAAAGAAAATACTACAACTTTTTGCATTTGGGTACAATGCAAAGTTATGAGGCTTTAGTATGGACCTGTTCTTTCCAGATCTAAGAGGTTTGAACCTAAAAACCTGATCACCCCTTGTTTTTAATCTGTTACAGTCGCATAAGGAAGAAAATGTAATTTGTATCTGCCATTTGTGTCTGTGTATGCCCAAAATGTGCACAGGTCTGGCTCTGTGACTGACATTGCTTAGTTTGAACTTTGAATGCAATGATGTGGAAATGAAATACAAAAGGACAACCCACACCAATCTCTTTCAAGAGGGAGCATCACCATCCCACAGCCATGCAATTCTGTTTAACTGAATATTAATTTCGGATATTAATATATCTGAAACTGGAACTGAAGAGTGATGTCCTCCCAGCAGTCTCTAACCCATCACCCCTCATTCCCATCTGAGCTCAGTGCTGCACATAAGCAGAAATGTGGCATTTGATTTAATCCCTTGGCACAGGCAGGTCAGGCACTCCCACTAAGTTAAGTACTAATGCACTTAGTGTTAGTGCTTAATGTCAGGAAATCCCCCAATTCCCAGAGCCATGGATAGTGTGTTCAAATGTGCAAGCATATTTATACATTACTGGAAAATAGGCGTTTTTAGAGGAAGCATTTCAAATTGTACTTCATGTACTTTTTATTCATTTTTAGAATGCTAAACACAGAAGAATAGCTCTTTGATTTTGTGCTGTAATGCCTCTGTGGGACTAGGTAACCCTGGGATGAAAGAACACAAAATCATCTGTCATTGGGGAAAGTATAAGAGAAAGCCTCATAAATATAGCAGAATAGCTGTGATGCTCATCTGATGAAACTGCAAGGGTGGACTGGTATTTTTAGCTGAGAAATTCAAAAACTAGTTATTTTATAGTGTGAAATCTCTTTGTATAAACTGTGTAACATTCGTGGAAGGTGCAGACTGCAGAAAACACTAGACTTGAAAGGTGAGAAGACCCCTGGATGCTCAGGGGAGACCTGACTCAGAACCAAGTACTAAACAGGTTACCGAAGCTACCACTTCTGGTCTTCCAACTACTGTGTTTCAACATTTCTCCTTCTGCAATAGCTGTGCTGCTCCCTCCAACCAGCCAGCCTTTCCATTGGGAGGCTCAGGCTTTCCCAACCCTTGAGACAGATGAACTGCTCTTTATTCTCTGTTCGTGCTCCTGCAGTCAATTGCTCTGGCCATTCCCATCTCTCCCCATTCAGGAGTCAGAGGATTTTAAAGAATCATTTCTCTGATTTACACATTTGAAAAAGGACCTTCAGGTTTTTCTGAGCATTTTGGAAGGTAAAACTGATGATGCTTCTTATAAATTGTTATCATTGGGGTTTGGTGGCAAGAATGGTGTTTAGGAGTGAGGACCAGTAATGATCTCATCTTTGTTACTGCCTTTTGAATTACTGAGGTCCATTCAATTCATTTCTACACTTTCTGCAGTTGCCAATAGAAGTAATTCCAGAGACCTACTTTTGTATTAAAATCTCTGATATGTATGGACGCAAATTACAAAAAAAACCCCAGTGTTATTTTATCAATGCAATCAGGAACTTTAAGCTTCTGAAGCACCCCATATCCAGAGAGCCAGTGTTGAAAAAGAAAATGAAGAATGTTTTTATCTTTTATTGAAATGACATAAATATTGCTATCACCCTCGAAATTAAAAAGAATAATTTGAAATGCTTCTTAGCACTGGGCAGGAATTGGGCAAATGCACAGATGCCTCTGGAAATCAAATCCAGGCAGAAGGGAAAATACTCTCTTGTTGTACAGAAAGGAACTGATGTTCATATGTTTGGGAATTTACACAGATCCTCATTCAGTAAGGCACAGCAGCAGTAGCCACCTGCGGATACGGCTGGGGGCACACAAGAGAACGGGTATATCCTCTACATACCAGCTGTCCCTTGCAAGAACCAGTCTCCTCTTCATCCTCCTCTGAATGCCACAAGCTAGCTTTTTAGTTTAATGATCTTTAAAAAAAAAAATGGTTTATTTAAAAGAGAAAAACTTCCTGCAAATAATTAACTGCCAAAAATGACCACTTGGAAGTTTTATATTGATTTATTCCTCTCTCCACCAAACGCTTCTGTTCTGTATCTTCCACTTACTGCACTTGTCTATTTTGCATATTGGGGTTATGAATTTGCCTTTTCAGCTGTCTTAGGCTATTTGCATATCTTGATTGTTGATAAAAATATGACAAATTGTTCTTGGCAATGGGAGGGGAAGGGTTTAATGATAAATGGGCTTTGAACTGCAAGCATATATTCCACACTTCCTATGAATGCCATCTACTGAAAAGCTCATTGCAGCCTGACAAAACATTTTTCTGGAGTTAGACTTAAATAAAAATTTAATAGCCATATTAAATAGCATAAGTTCCTTTTTCCTTTTAATTTTTTGTATAGTTTCTTTTGGTTTTGGTTTGTTTTGGGTTTTTTTGGCAGTTTTCCTCACTACTTCTCTTTCTTTAATAGCTTTCTTTGACAACAGGACAGTGCCCCAGATTTCCCAAATCTTAGAAAGCCTGGAAAAGGTTAATTGGAAAAGTCAGGGTTGCAGTTGGATAGTTAGTGCAGCTGTATTCTTTCTGCTGCTTGTTAAGATTTTCTCAGTGCCTCAAGGTCCCACAACTCCATGTCACTGCTGTCGCCAGTGCCCTGGCTGTGAGTCCACTCCCCAGCCTCGCTGGCTCCTCATTTCTATACGCTTCACTTTGCTGAGCCACTCCGAGCTGGCGTCATCCATCTAGTCACAGCTCTCTAAGTTTGCCATGTGCACTGACCCCGTGCTGACCCTGAACCATGATACAAACTATGGGATTGTAATTAATCTCTAATTACCCACAATACCTCACTGAGTATTCAGCCTGCTGTTCAATTTTATTCCCGACCAACTCAGTCACCAGTGGGGCTTTCAAATTCGGAGCAGCTCAGTGTTTAGAAACCCAGGGCTTCACTAATATTGAGAGTCTGGGCTACTTACAGGGCTGTGTCCACCTTGCTTTGCTTCAGTGGGACTCTTCGCCCAGGCAGGGCAGAGCCAGGCTCCAGCTATATCTCAGCCAATTGAGGATTCAATTCTTGTGTTCATGTTTCACCATCCAAAAGACAACTGAACGTTGTGTGTGACACCAGTCTTTTATTTCTATTCTTTCCTTTGCAGCTAGTGGGATTTCTCCTACCAGGAGGCAGAAGGGGATTGTCATTGAATCAGCATATCTTGCTAGAAGACTTCATTCTTCTTTTAATTTAGGTTCAATTCTTCTGTCCAGGTGATGGGATCTGGAAAGGGTAATTCCTTGGAAAGATAGCCTGAGGATGCTGATCTTGATAGGGAACTAGTGCTGGGATTGTGAAGTGGTCCTGCTCTTGAGCTCTCAGATAAATCCAACCCTTGAGAGGAGAGATTTGGTTTGGGCTTCACTATAGGAGCTGCTGTGGACATTAAATTCAGTTTCACTCCGGTAATCCCATCGGGACAGGATCTTCCATTCCTTTTGTATACAGCAAATACAAAGCCATCATGCCACAGCCCTTGAATGCTATACGGAGCACTCATGAATCAAAGCACTATGCAAGGAAAGAGAAAAAACCCTTCCCTCCAATTCCCATTACCTCTGCAGGAAAACTCTTTCCCCAGGTGTAGCTCTCCTACTATCTTCTCATTTCTTAACTCGTTTTCCTTACTCTCCTCTTCCACAGTTGCACTTTTCTAGCTTTCTCCTGTCCTGAATTGCCTCACTAGCCAGCTCCTCACATCTTCTTACCCACCCTCCCATTTTCCCTCCACCCCAAAAGGTCTTCAAAGGTTCAGGGAGCTTTTCTTGGGAATGTGAGGAATATTTAATAGGATATGGTTTGAGTAGAACATGCATATTTGTTAAAAAAAGGAGAAGTCCTAGTTCCAATGACATAGTTATCAAACCGGACCAAGATCCAGTGCAAATTGGTGTGGCTCCCAGTAGCTCACCACCACCTCTGACATCCTGGGGTGGAGCTGGGACTTTCAGGACTGCTCTCACTCCCTCTTATGCAACTGGTGTTTCTCGTTTCTGGACTCCTGACTGGATGACAGACCTCTCCCTCAGCTCACAGGGATTTACTGGGCTGCCCTGGCACCACCAAAGAGGGAAGACAGCCCTCATTTAACTGTAAAAACTAGAACAAAAAGATTGACAAAGAAAAAAAATTCAAATTGCTTTTTAGTGGAAAAATTCCTAATTTTAAGTTAAAAACTAGGAAATATATCAGTTGCTGCTTTGAACCTCTTAGGCTCATTCCATCCGCTATTTGCACTGGGAAGTTATGTCAAAATCATACTTCCTTGAGGAGCCTTCCGATTTCCCATGTAAATGTATCAATATTTTAACTCCTTTGTACCCGACAGATGCAATATGTCTGCATTCAAACACTGAATTTTAATTTTTCACTATGGAAAAACAGGAGGGTTAAAAATCTTGTCATTTTTACTTATTTATGACCCGATGCCAGCTCAGCCCAGTACCTGACGTTGGGTCATTAGTAGCCACGTTTCTCTTCCATGCCCAGTATTCAGCAGCTGCCTCAACTCTGACATAACAGTTTCTGTGGTGACTGTTTTGCTCTTAAGCTGTCATGACATATGAAATGTTAAAACTTGCCTAACTTGTTCTAATATTACATATGGTAAACCTGTTCTTTACCAGCAATAACTTGTACTCCTTGCCTTTTCTATCTCTCACATGGGAGAAATGTGAGTACCGGAGAAATCCTCATACCACACATGCTCCACATGTATCATTTGACTTGGTTTTAACTTGGGAGGCTTATTCCTTGAGTGTTTAACAAAGCATTTGTCAGCAATTCTGCAAAGCCTTCAGCTTGGTTGCGTGACATACACTCCTGGGGTGAGATGCTGCCACCCCATCAAACGACCATTAGACATGCAATTATGGCAACAGTGAACTAATATTCCCGATGTTTGAAATAAAGTGAGTAAATAAGACATAGCCTCCTACCTGGAGCATCCATTAGTTGTCTGTTGTCCTACTCCAAGTACTCAGCTCTAAGAAATTCCCTGGTGCACCTGTCAGCACAGTGTGCCCTCATAATGTGTCCTCTACTTATAGACCTTTGCTTCCCTCACCAGGTGCCACCTGCAGAATGTGGCAAATACTGAGAACAGCTTGAATTTTTTCACTGAACACCTCTTGCACTTCCTTTATTCGCAACCCTATAAAATCTTAGTATTTTTCTTTAGAGGCTATATGTCAGTAAAATTGTTGGATTAATGAAAACAAAATTCTACTTACATTTACTTGATAATTCATGAAATTAAATGACTGCACCTGCAGTTGAGGTCCAAGTCCTGACAATAATTATCCTTTTTAGTGACCTTCAAACACCTTAACATCAATTTTGGAAAAGAGATGAGATTTACCTGTGACCAATGTGGATATATGTTATATGTGAACCCTGGCTGCATTTAGGGAACATATCTCTAATTCCAAGTCAAACCTTAAGAGAATGCAGGTAGCACTATTAAATAATTCACCTATTTATAACATACAAATGTTTCTTTATTTTATAATTTAAAATGATAACTGACTCAGTTTATGATACTGATGTGCTAGAGATTCCAAAAAAAAAGAATTAAGGAAAGAAACCAATACCCAATGCTTTTCAGCACCTGGTAATGCAGGTATCTGATAAAACATAGGGAGCTGTGATTCATATTTGGCCTGCTTTTGACCCCTGAACTTTGTAGAGTGATGAAATTTGAACAACAGTATTTGTGTATTTAAAGAGTTGGTTTTGAAAAGCCACATGAGACACACTTAACACTGCCTTTTTTTTTAAAAAAATCATTTCTACCCCTTGCTCATATATTTCTTTTCTGGTTTGGGCAAATTTCTATTATCACACACTAAGCGTTGTATTCTCTTTTAGAACCATTTACCAGTTGTATGACCTTGGGCAATAAGTGCAAAGTTACTTCACCTCTGTTAGAAATGGGCGCAGAAGTGAGGTAAGTCCCAGCATGGAGGTTGGGTGATGAGGTCATTGCCCGTAGGTACAAGAAGGCATTTGTGGACCTGGGGTGCTGTTCTGGTGTTATTAAAAAGACTGGAATTATTCCATTGATACAGAATAGATCTGATTGTAAATCTGTCTATGTTACAAAAAAGTTCCTCATGAAGATAAAGGCTTGAAAAAAGAAATGGTTTAGGGAGGTTTGCCTTTCCTGAAGTTGCAAGCAGGGATGAGAGGTGGGAACACGTGGACATACTGCTCTGTTTATTTTGATTACTGTGGTAATAACTGCTGTGGTGAACCTAAGACCTTCTCATACATTTTCCTCATAAGCTTTGAGTTTGCAAAAGGACCTTGATCACCCAGCAGAATATAAATGGCAAATTCCTACTGATTAAGAAAAATCTAATCTCCATGTTGTAATGAAAGATATATCACATATCATGCAGCTGGTGGGGAAAAGGTTAAGACAAATCCAGAGGGAAAAGCGGAATACTCCAGCTGGCTGCAGACAGCAGGTATACAAAGCCTTGTCTCTCAGAAGTGAGGTGCTCTATTTAGGAGCTACAGATTTATAGCAAGAACCTGAACAGCAGGGTTCAGTGGAGCTCAAACCAAAGGAACCTACAAAGGTTTATTAGAGGGTGACTGTTAGATGCACAGAGAGCAGGACTTGTCTATTAAAGATAAAACTGAATTCAGGGAAGGGTGGTTGGAGTAAACCTTTCCACTGACCTTTATTTCTTGACAAGGCTACAAGGACCCAGATATTATCCTTTGGACTTTTTCACTGGACTTTTCAGCTAAATATCATTTATTCCAAAAGGTAAACTGGGTTAAGACTCAGATCCTAAAGTAAGAACAATTGGAAGTTTGCTTTAGGGGCCAGAAGTGTCAGTGAAAAGCCCACTGTGACATAATAAGTCAGCCCTAGTGATGCAATGCAGAGACTCACTGACATATATAGTTCGAATATGGTCTTGTTCGTTTTTGGAACATATTTCTGTTGCAAGCGTGAAAATTTGGGGTTGCTCCCCATGATCATTTGAGTGACACTTTGTACAGCCATTGAAAGGCTCTTCTGTCATATTTTCCTTTCTTTTTCCCTGTATTGATTCTTTTCTCTAAGACTTTAATTCACTCTTCTTCAGTTGCTACAGTTAAGAGACAAATTCTGTAGATCACATAGAGATAACATTCCAGCTTGCACTGAGTCACTCACACAAGAATATAAGCCTCCTGCAGACAGCTAGTCCTTTCCTGTTTTTCAGGCCTTTTTACTCCATCTTTTCTTTGTTTTTCCTTCCTTTGTATTTGTGTCTTAATTTTTCTTTAGACTTATCCTTCATGCTGTGCTCATCTGAAATGTACCAATAATTGCTGCTACCTACACATGGTTTGATGATTCTGTGCATTCCTTGTTGAAACTACCAGTGAAACAAGACATCTAAAATATGATTCTGTAGAGTTAAAGTAATATTTTGGGTGTCTGAAATATCTTATAGATTGTTCTATAAAGAGTCAGTTTTTTCAAGGAAAAAATGACAGCAACAAGCCAACCCTAATGACATATTTCAGTGTAATGCTGTAATTTTAGCCCCTGCCATGAACTATTGCTGTTGTACAGTAAAGTATTTTGCTAGTAAATGGTGAAGTGATTTCCAGTAAGACCCTTTCTCTTTATTCCATCCTTCCACCAGAAAAAAATCCCATCTTGCTGATTCCAATGTATTAAAAAGAAAATACCCATCTGAAGCACATTAGACACCACATGAGTGCCCTACAAAAAGTAACCAGTAAAGACGACCTGTTGTAGTTCCATCTTGTTTATTTTCAGATGTTTTTGAAAAGGCAGAAGATGAAGGTGCTTCTTGCCTTGAAGTGGATGAAGTGTCCCAAGTGCGTGACCTGTTTATTGGTGACAGTGTTTTCCTTTGTTCCTCTATGTGTGCACAGTAATGTGTAAATATATTTAACAGCCTCTGCACTAATAAGCCCTTTCCTAGGAGACCAAATATTTTTATAATAAGCCTTTTTTCTCTTCCTTTTTCACTGATTCTCTGTTTCTTGCTTGTTGCAAGTCTCCTTCTTCAGTGCTCCTTCAGTTCTCTGTTGCTCATTGCAATTAATTTTCTAGCAATTTTCTTCTTAACTGGTGGGTGCATTTGTGGGGCTCTTCATAGCTGATCAACTTCAAAATCTGTTGCCATCAGTCAGCTGCCATGTAAGAGCTTGTTATAGAATGAGTTAGCCAAGAAAAGATGGTCAGTGGCTACACTCATGATGGTGTCAGTGCTTGGGAAGCAGGACCTCAAGCCATTGCACCACTGCAGATAAAAGGCATTGGCAGGGAGGACAAGGACTGACACACCAGTTTCCAGATCTTGTGGGGCTTTGGTTTTTGAACTTGTGAGACATTAGTCAGAACTGCATTCTGGAGCACCAAGCCACAGTACGTCCATGGCTGGCAATGGAGGCCCAGAAACTCAAAAGAATTGAACCCTAAATGGTTGGGGTTTTTTTATGCTCACGCTTAACAGAAAATGCTGAATCCATTAACAAGCTCTCCTGCTGCCAAAAGAAACAGACTTGCACTTGTAGATTGGTTTATTTCTGTGCTATTAAGCCACTGCATGGTCAGCATTTGTGAAGCCGACAGTCATCTATCACTTAAAAATATTTTTTAGAGGCACTGTAGTCTTTGTCTTAAATGCAGGTCTGTGTCTGCCTGAAAGTGTCTCATTAAAATATAGTTACCTCGTCAAGCACATCAAACAAATTCGTATTGGAAAATGTCTTATTTTCTGTTTGCTTTGAATTATTTCAAAGTTTGTCACTAGTTTCACATGACAATGGAGCTTTTGGAGTGGTTTTTGTCCGTGATAATGAGTCAGAGAGACTAAATGCACAATGTGAAAAATGTGTCAGCAGAGAGTGGACCTTGGTGGTTCTGATCTCGTAAAAGGGCAAGAATATTTCTGAGTCTGATCCTGCTTATCCAGGAAAAACTCTCTGCAGTTCTAGGTATCCTGCTGAAAGTAGTGAGACTCCTGAATATGTAAGGGATCCAGGATCAAATGAGTAATGTCTCTAGAAACAAATAGTCCTAAACTAAAGATTTTTTTTCTTCGTGAGATACTTTATCCAGCATAGTAAAAACATGTATATTTATAGCCTAGATTACGCTTTGTTTTGTGGGATGAAAAAACACATTTTAGAGTTGGCCCCTTTCCTGAACAGATGTTACTGGCCTGGGTGAATAACTTATTCAAGCATACAATGAACAGAATTGAATGAGAATTTTTGCCAAACTCAATTCTGACTAAAACTGAAATCTTTCACCACTCTTCTTCCCTCTGTCATACAGGCTCTGCTGTTCAATACATCACAATCTCTGTCTTCCAGCTGTGGCTGTTCATGGGTTACATCAAATCCTTTGGTTTTGGACTTGAATTATTCCTGTGCAAGAAAATCTGTAAGCAATTTTTTAAAAAAGTATAATTCTCTCTTGAAAAAAGGAATCTCAGGGTAACATCAGGGGCTTCAATGTTTGTCTCTCATCAATTTCTAGCATCAAATGTATCCATTTTGCTGGTGCAAAGATTTTTCTTTCTAATTGCCACTGCTTCTAGCTCCAGCTGGCTTCTTTCCTTGTTGCACATTATCACCAGTATTTAATGTTTTATAGGTCAAATTAGACTCACAGTGACAACTGTGCCACCCACTGCTTTCAGAGAGACTACCCAGATATGGCTGAATCCAGTCGGATAGACAGTGCTCCCTGTGCAAGAGGAGACAGACTGGATCTCCTTCTCTCTTGGTTTTGATGGATTGTGGCCAAACAGGTCTAAAAGGAATAGAAATTAATTTGTTGTCCAAGCCTACACTGAATTGGGAGCAAGAATCAGATTTTTTACTTGAAAATACAACAGCTTTTATGGATGTATCACTAAGTTTGAGAAATACTGCTGAAGCACCTTCACAATGAACGTGACCCTGGGTAGGATGCTTTTTCACTCACCTGAGGTGTATTAAACACCTCTCAACTACCTCCCTCAATGCCTAAACGCATTGAAATCTACCTAGAAAACACAGCTGTACCTAGATGGTACAGCAATGTCAGTGTCAATGACAACAACTGAGATCATCCACCTGAACTATCAAAACAATCCAAGACATTGGTAAGGGGCCGTTTAACTGATTTCATAAATAATAGTTTTGAGTTTTGCTGACTCACTGTCCAGTAGTTATGCCTGCCTTTGACAGATTTTTTTTAGTACTATCATTGCTCTTAAATATGGATGAGAAATACTTCAACAGTTCTAGGATTTGCTTATCTATGCTATAGCCACAAGTTACAATGAGTATTTTATGTGGTTGAGTTGCCTTTGTCCATTTTCTGTATATCTACATGTGATGCAATTACATCTGCTTCTTGAGGTTAGTGAGGCAGCAAGTGTGGCTGCTCTGCTCATACAAGAACATTAGTAGAAATATTGGGAAATACCAACACTGACCCGTCCCCCCACACACTTTCTTGTTCTGTTGATAGATTAGGATACATACTCCATAAATCTCATGTTTTAATTCCTCTTTGGCAAACAGTTTAATGTTTAAAGAAGCATCCGCCTGCCTACATTGTTATTAATGCATCCCATTCTTAAAAGACAACGTAGAAAGTAAAAAAGGAGTTATATTCTTAAGATATTAAGTCCATGTATTAAAGGTATGCAAATAGATTCTCAGACATTCACATATTCATTTTGGCAAAAGGATCATCTGTATGAGTAGTTTTTTGTTTTCCTTTCTGTGGTTTATACAGATTGTTACAGCACCTTAATACTGGCAATAATTGAAAATTATTTACAAATGCTTGAAGTCTCAGTGGCTGGATTCTACTTTACTGACTCTAGTCTTCTACCAAATAGCTGCATTTAGTTCAGTCCAGGTTTAAACTGGGAGAATGCAGTGGAGCAGGGGAGTGAAGTTGTATATTCATGTTTTGTTCTGATATTTTAAAAAATTACATCAGTCGTTAGATTTTAGTTGAAAGTCTTGTCGTCTTTGGCCATTTGTGGCACTGATCAGTAGTTCTTGGGACAATCCTAGTTCAGTCACTGGGACTACATATTATGCGTGTCAGCACTGCCTGGTGCATCCTATTTCAGGCTGTCATTAAATGTGCCTGTGTGCTGCTATTTTTACTGTGAGCATCACGTGTGTATAGAGAGATGCATGTTTGTAAGGACTCTTATAAGAATGTCCTGGATGAAACATCAGAGTATACTCAGGCCAATCTCCCCAGCTCTCCTTAGTCAAATACCTATTTAAATAGTTTTTTTCTGGGGGAGGAAAACAGATTTACCCTTTGGAAAACAACTTTTCAAAGCAATGTAGTTCTCCATCAAGAGAGGTCATTCATTTGCTTGTTGCTTGCCATGTTCTGGGTGCTCTGCTGGGGACTGGGGTCTGCTCCCATTGACCCTGCAGGCCCTTGACTCCTTTTGCCTCAGGTTTTGAGTGGGATTCTTCCCATTGACCCCCAGCACCTGAAAGCTGGCTGTAGAGTCTAAACTAGTCAGCAAGGTTGTTTTTTATTGATGAAGAGAAACAGATACCTCTCCAGGGAAATGCATCCCATCCTAAGATACATGTCTAAACAGCTGTGATGAACTGCCCTTTCCGAGGTTTTCTCTGTACAGCCACAGATTATGAAGGGAGCAGAGTAGCTTAGACCAAAGGGCTGATAAGAGGAAAGATGACTCCATGCACAGGCAGTCAGAGTGGCAGCAAAGAGCCTCTGACTCAGGATGGCAGAATTTTATAGCCATAGTAGATAGCTTTCAATAGCTAAGTAAGGAATGACAAAATTCTGGCTGTCTTTGATGGAAGCTGCTATAGGTCCTGGGAATTGTTGCACCTGATGGGGAGATGAGGGGTCAGAGAAAAAAAAAAGTTGCCAACACTTTAAAATCATCTGTCATTCATTAGATTAGAACCCTATATTTCTTTTCTGAGTAACTGGTTTGTGAAGCAGAACTGACGACAATGCACTTTTAAGTGAACATGAAATATGCAAAAATGCAGTTTAAGTATGTTGCAAGAGTTCTGACCCCTTAAAATACGGTGCTATCACAGAATTAGCATGGTTGGAAAAGACCTTTGAGATCATCAAGTCCAACCTATGACCTAACACCACCTCATCAACTAAACCATGGCACTAAGTGCCACATCCAGTCTTTTTTTTAAACACTTCCAGGGATGGTGAACTCCACCACCTCTCTGGGCAGCCCATTCCAATGGCCAATCACTCTTTCTGTGAAGAAAAGACAATTCTGTACAATGAAAGGATTTTGGTGCAAGCCACTGCATAAAAGCACTTAAAATGTGGCACAAGATTCTTAAAACACTTCTCCCTGTGACATTAAAGTCTTTATCCCAATGTATTGTAGAGCAAATCCAATAGGGTGGACTAAGAGAAGTTGTTTGAAAGAGGCTGTGTTGGAGCCGGCACAATGTCTGTGTTCTGATGGCTTCACATTTCCATTCCAATGGCACCACATTTCCACCTGAATCTTCCAAGTCTTTCCTGAGACGTGAAGGTTTACATCCCCATATGGTGGTCAGGGAACAGAAGGGCCAAGCAGGAGCCATGTAACAGCCTGGTCCAATCTCAGCTCATTTTGTATCTGTGCTCACTTTTTTAGAACCCACCAGGAAATCGAGGGCAAATCCTTTCGTTTCCCCCCTGGGTCAATAAGAAAATACTTTCCCAGTAGCATAACTGCTCAAAGGAAATGTCAGGCACAAAGTCTCCAGTCATCCAGCAACAGTAAGTCAGATGTGTGTCTTGAGGTAGTCTGGCCCTAGCTGTTCCTGGTATCTGTATTACTGGAAAGGCAGAAATCTTACTTGGCTCTCACTCATTTTGTTCTGATTTTTTTTCTACGTTATGTACTCGTTTGGATGATAAAGCCAGGTGTTTGTTGCTGTTGTTGTTATTCTTAACTTTTCCATGTCACACGTGGCTGCAAAATTTGAGCTGCAAAATCATTAGAAAATGTTTCTCCTCTTTTAGGAAATTAAGTAACAGAATTATATCCTAGGGCTTTGCACTTGAGCAGGTGGCTAGACTTTTGATCAAAATAAAATTAAATATTTCCTATTAGCATTTTAGTTTAGTAATAACAGATCTGGACTACATTTAGGAAATTATTTTCTTAGGAGTGTCGCTCCTTGAACAAAACAAATTTGCATTCATAGGATATTTTAGAAGATATTTCTTCATACTCTGTGGTAAAGTTTCAACTTCTGCTGTCTGTTGATTCAAAAATTAGAGGTGTGCAGTAGTTGCTCTGGCAACGGAGTCTCGTTTTACCCCTCTGCTCATTTCCAACCTGTTACTAAATTACTAAGCACTGGAAGGATCCATCAAAGAGCACCTAGAGACACTGTTAATGTAATGAAACCGAGCCTTCATCTACTTAAAACATGTTGTGTCAGCTTGGAAATAAGACAGGTGATTTCTTTACCCCCAGAAGTTGGCATCGCGTCAACTACTTAAAGTTTTAAAGTTACGAAAACAAGGTCTATCCACATAAAACAAATTCCTTCTATGGAATTTATTGATATGCCACACCTGACAAAATTAAATCTGTTAGCAAATTATAAAATAACCTTTTTACTTTTTTGGTCTGGATATCTGTCAGATGCTTTTACTATTTTTAAGTACTTCAGTTTGTATTTTCTGTGAGTATATGATGCAATAGAAGTGTAGACTTACAGCTACTGTTGTAAACATTTATCACTGATTAGTCCATCAGATGGGAAGAAACTGAGGTTTGGGAATCTGCATTGTTGAAGACAGTATTGTGCAATTTTAAAATTTTCTGACACAGTTTTTTTGGGGTGACTCTTTCTAAAAAGAAAAAAAAGTGAGGTTTTCTTTGGTCAAATATAGGATCTACCTTTGTGTTGCACAAGAAAATTGGTTTAAATATTTTTATATATAGCAACACTTAGATCACTGCAGGAACTGTCTAAAGCCCTTTGGTACTCAGTGTCAGGGGAGCAAGGAGGTTTGTATTTATCAGACTTGTTGGGTGCCACATCACTGAGCAAAGAAAGTGCAGCTGGGGATGGTGGCAAACCCCAGTTCCCAGAGCCTCCAGGAGTGCAATCAACCCCAGAAATGACAAAAATTATTGAAAGACACATAATCCCAAGAAGCATCTCCTTTGAATTCTCCCACCCTATCATACAAACTCTCATGATACAGTTTGGTTTTAGCCTGTGTTTTAGTCTCAGGAACTTTTACTCTGCTTTGCAGAAGAGATAAAATTAAAGAAGAAACATAGTCTTCTAGGAAAAGATGTTGTTTTCAGCATCATGCCATGAGATCAGTTTGACTTCCTGTTTTTCAACCGTGAGAACGTGGGCTGAATCCTTGTGCCCTCATCTCCTAGAAAAAAAATGTGGAAGGCTAAACATCATAAGGATTAGTGCTACTGTTGGCCTACCCTGAACACAGAGTCTCATCTCTGGCATGACACTTACACCAGTGTCTGGTCTTTTACTTGGTGTAAAGAGGCAAGGTGACAGCCTCTCATCTGGATGCCTCTTTGTATTTTAATCCTGGTTTATAAAATACCTGTGCTTTTTGTAACATAAGTTCCTGAATTACTTGTGTAAAGTCGTGTTTGGCTGTGATTTGAGAGGTTCTACATATAAGAATTTCCTTTTGATTGTGTTTTTCCACAGCATCTGTAGACTATTATCTAGTGGTAGGAGATCAACAAGTAAGAGGTCTCATAATGTCAGCAAAATTTCAGCTCCTTAATAAAGTGGTCTTATACTGTTCCCAAGCTTGAAAACCCAGTTCTAAGCCTTTAAAATGACACCATAAGTAAGGTGCTAGATAGTGCCTATAAATGTAGATGGTTGGGTTTAGCCTTACATTGCAACCTTTTCATATGTCATTCTGGTATATTTGCACCAGCTTCTTTTGACTGTCATTTTTAATGTATAATGTTTTTACCAGGTGGGCTGTAGAGCTGTGTTATCACTAGAGTGAAAAAGTCCACATGGGCTATGTTACAAAGTGCAGAACATACGAGATATAATTTCCATACTTGGTTTAGGGATCAGACTTCAGCATAACTGTGGTCCAGATGCAAGATGTGGACAACAGAGACATGTTTTGTTACAGATTTTACTAACGCAGGTTTAAAATAACATGACTGAAGTTCTAAATTGATATGACAGTTGCACCTTTTCTGGATAAAAGAACCGGCTGCAATGTTATGCCCGGTTTTAAAACCAATAGACATGATCTGAACCAGATTTTTTCATCATGGTTTTGAAAATTCCCTTTCAGACAGAGGGAGTGTTTAGGAACATTTCAAAGAAATGTAAACATGCACTTAGACCAAATATCTTGTGTATGAGCCAAATTTCAGCTGGAGTATTTATTATTTTCTATCTTGCTTCAAGATTTCATTGGTACTTTACTTGAATTCTCCTTAAATTTCCACACTGGTGCAGTGTAACTGCATGCAGTTAGGCTTCTAAAAAAGTGCCTCAGCCCAGGGGAAGCCAAGGTTGGTGAAAGGCTTTCCCAGTACTTAGAGGTCTGCTTTCCCATCTGGGAACAATGCTGTCAACAGGCTAATGTTGCAGAAGCCAGCATGACTCCTTCCTCTGCTTTTTGACACTGCGCAAAAAAGGCCCAGTAAGACTGTGTCAATAATGGCACCGAGGAACTGGTCAAGAAAGTAGGGGCAGCGCATGGTTTTACTGGAGAGATCAATTTACTCTCTCTGATATGTAAAGGTGTTCTGAACAAACTGAAAAAGGAATAGAAACTGAGTTTGTCCTTGGCAATTGAAATAAAAAAAAAAGGATCCAAGGAAGATCAAAATCTGTCAGGGAAGCATCATTGCTGTTAAGGAAAGCTCATAGTTGCTGTTGTATGTGCATAAATGTCACATATTATAGGATGCTCTTTAGCTTGTATGCTGCACTATATACACTTTCCTATATGCTTTTTGGCAGGATTTTTCTCCCGTGCAAACATTTTACAAACTGTGCCATGAAGCAGCTTGTTTTGCCTACAGCATCAAAGTCTCGGTGTCTCACAGCTTAGAGTGACTCATGCCTTTCTTTGCAGTTTGGTTGCCTCCCCACAAGACAGAATAATATGGCCCATAGCTGGTTAATAAGTTTGCTGAGTTTATTGATGTCCTTTTGGTTGAAAGGATCGTATGAGCAAACAGTAAGATGAGAAGCCATGGAAATGGATAAAAAGACAATGTTCAGGATAATACTAATTGCATTGAAATGGAGGAGATCAACAGAGTAAAGAAAAAGGAAAAAAAAACTGGGACAAATTTTGCTACCTTGCCCTTAGTTTAATTCTTGTAAAAACAACCTTTGCAAAAGAAATGAGAACAAATGAATCCACTACTGCTTTCATTTCTTTTAGATTGGCATTCATTACTTTTAGATTGGCATTCATATGCTGTGATTCTTTTCTTCTCACTTCTTTTACTGGATCTTAGTGCATTGCTGAGCCTTTCCCTGAAAGCTGGGTCTCTTGACTGTTCAATAAATTCCATTGCTCAAATGCAGGAAAGTAAAGAAGTAATACAGTGATCTTTACTCATCCTGTAAACTGGTTGTTTTCCAATTTCAGCGGAAGTTGGATTCTCATCATTGGATCCAACTTTGTGTTATGGACTCTTGGTATGAGCCCAACTCTTTATGGTCATATGTCCAAAGAAATATTGAACCAGTGTAATGGAAACCCTGTGACAAAAGCAGTGCTCAGGCATTTTCAGAATCTAGGGAAATAACTTCACACAAAAAACTTAACCACGAACCACAAATTTGAGTGCAGACCTCCTGTGTGTCTCATAAAATCTTACACTAAGCCTAATTCAAATCTAAACAAAATTTTCTTTCCTCATCCTGTCTTCAGTGAAATCCTTTGCTGATTCCCTTTCCAGCTCCAACATAAGATGAATCAAACCATCCTCACCCTGAGGGCACCCAGCAACCCCACCCTCTGACATCAGCGACTCTACAGCAAGAGAAGGGACTGAGATCCAAGGATTTGAATTAATGTTATTTGGGGTTTTCTTGTTCTTCCTCTTCTACTTATGACATTACAGAGGAATGTTTATTCTTAGTAAATGAAAGGAAACATTAAAGTGTCATTTAGACATTTCTGTAAAGCATACAGAGTATGTTAAAGTATATTGAACACTTAAAAAGCACATTACCTTGTCAAGTGCTGCATATGAAAAGGTCAGCACTGGTCTTCTCTCTTTTTTTCTACGTATGAATCATAGACAACAAATAAGACTTAACATTTGCATTTACTATTTTAATCTGCACTATTATTTATGAGGGTTCTCAAAACACTTGTAACCCTCAAAAAATAATCTAGTGTGGGCTGGTGTTATTACCCGCTCATGTTACAAATGAGGCACAAAGACAGCACAGCTGAAATTTTCCAAACTAACCACTGGCTGGAGCAGAGAAAGGGCATCTCACTTTCTGAGTATCCACCCTGAGTGATAGAGGGCTTTATTATTAGATGTGTTCTCACATACCAGGGAGAGGTACAAATGTTCTGCATCTCCAAAAAATAAACACGCTATTTAGATATCTCAGTTTTTGTACAGCAAGTAAGAAAAGTCTGCAGAGAAGAGGAATTCTGGGTGCATTGAAGGACAGCTGATGTGGTAAAGCAAGTAGGAGAACTTTAATTTTCACACTCAGGATCTCACCAACAGATGAGTGCCCAGTTAGTTAATCAGGCTGCTGGAGCAATTCTGTGCAACTTCTTCCCTTGAAATAACTTTGGCAAAGTCAGACTCATATATATGCTGTGCTCTCTGCCTCTGACTCACTCAGGAACATTCTTCAAAAGGCATTTTTGTGTCTTTATAATTGAATTGATTCTTAAGTTGTGCCACGGGTGTACACCTTATCAAAGAAGAGCTGGCACTCCATTTGTACATAATGCCCTCTCGGGGGAGGTTTAACATGCAATGTTTGTTGTTTCTAGCAGGTCTCTCTGCAGAGAGAGAGGTCGCTACTCAGGGAGGCACTTTCCTCCTTGGAAACAAGAAAAGAAATCTCCAGGAAGGAGGGGAAAATGCATCTGGGTAACAGGAGGGGATCTTGTCAATCTTCAAGCCAGTAGAAAATGATCATGAAAGTCTTTTGTTAGAGAAGCCTATAATGGTACTATTGCTTGTCTATTGTGGCCACTACCAGCAAATAGCCTGCAAGGGCAGGAGAGATGTAGGATTAGACAAATTGTGAAGACAGGCTCTGGATGCTTGAAAAGTACATTCTGGCTCATCAAGGTCAGAAGGGTCAAAACAGTGTCATCATTAATTCACAATGGAAGTATTTCTATAAACAAATTGACCTTTAAAAACATCCGTGGCATACATGGAATAATGCTAATGATGTACTATTGGATTTCTTCCACAAGTGGAAACAGAAATGCAATTGTAACAGAAACAGAAAAGCAAAATGTAATTTGTGAGCAACTTATGTTGAGTTGAAGACCATGTTGTACAGTACTTTTTCTACTGCTAGAAACTGCAGCTAGCAAGAAAAAGAAAATTTTTAGAAAGCTTATATAGTATCATAATTTTTGATGTATTTTAAGAATAAGCTCAGTTAGTAAATGCTTTTCAGAGAGCTCATCCTTATCCACACATGTATTCCTGGGGAGAGCATTGTGTTGAAACTGTATGTATCCATTGCAGGATGGCAAAAAGGATGGACTAGATCTTTCCTAATGGAAGAGGGACTGAGTACTAGCTTTCCCTTTCTAGCCTAACAATTTCACTTGTTCTTCTCAACTGTGCTTTTGAGTTGGGGTCATTGCACAGTCTGTCCTCTGGCTTCAGTACTTACTGGGCCAATTGCTTAAGTAACTTAATCAGAGTTTGCTCGTTAATAAGGAAATTGCTCTTTCATAATACAGTTGAAGTGCATGAAAAGAACTTTGAGAAGACAATGACAGACATAGATGTTACACTGAATGGCAGCTGCTAAATATACGTGCGCTGATAAATGTCTGTGAAGCAACTTCATATGGCAAGACAAGTTAAACATTTATTTCAAGCTTTAGTTAAAAGTTACTTCACTACATTTTTCAGAAGCATCAAAGTTACCAACTATTTAGAATTATTTTCCCTCTCTGTGCAGTCAGGAGCCTGTTTTCTCTACCATCTTGAAGAACATTATTAGTTCTCAAACTCACATTACGTAACAAGAGACCACAGATGAGAAAACTGCTCTTGACAGTTGCTGTTTACTCTGCAAAGTGCTGTTGTTTCCAAACACCTGAATAAAAGCACATGAACAGCAGGAGTCAACAAAGGTAGTTTTATGACTTTTATTTTTAAAGGGAGACTTTAAAAGTGCCCCTTATACTTTTTTAGAATCTTTTTCTACTGGATTTTTCTTGAACAATACTTACATCTTGATCTTTGCGGTCAAATCATTCTCTCAGTTGCATGCTGTGCAGTTCTGAGGATCTGGAATGAGTTTAAAAGTTTGAAGGACTTACATTAACTGCCAAGCTTAAACATGGAGAAATTCAGGCATTCCCTGGGTCCTCCGAAGCATAACTCTTTTTGTAGTTTTCCCTAACTTTTTGGACACACATCATGGTCTCTACAAAATAGAGAAAAAAATCATATAAAACAAATCAGTTTAATAACTAGCAAAATAATTTACTGAGCACACCTGACAATTGATAATAGAATAAAAAGACCTTATAATTACAAACTACTTAAGATCTTCATCCAGTTAAGGCACTGAGCTTAGTGGTATAAGATCTGGTGTAATTTTTCTGGTTTTACACCTGGAGTACATAAATTTGAGAAATAAACTTAGAAGTTCAGTGACTCTACTGTAGAATGGAAACAGTAACACCTCTTGTCTCTTGCTCCTCCCGTATGCTTAGGGTGATGATCTTTCAGGCCAAAATCTTTCTTTTATTGGCAAATGGACAAGAGGGCTCCCATACAGATTGATACTTTGAAACTAAATGAGGATGATCCAATCTATCCATTTTTAATACTTTCACAGACAACTAAGCAAACAGAATGCAAAATGCACCCCAATGGCATCATTACATGAACTTGGGCACTTAGAGGAAGATTTTTAGATGATAAATCAATGCATGAGTTACCAACTGCTTTTTCTGTATTATCTAAAATGAAGTTCACAAAAAACTTCATTTTACTGCTTTAGGATAAAATCCAAGTACTTTGAAAAACACTTAGGATTTTATTTTAATTTGCTTATTTTTTAGAGCAGAATATCTAATATCCATGTCAACAAATCCTAAACCTTGTCCTAAAGAGTCAAAATAATATGTCTTGGTCAAAAAATATATGTAATGGTTGAGTTGGGGATGAGAGTCACGAGAAATGCTGATATTTAATAAGCCTCAAGATAAGGTTTAATTCTGGGGATGAATCTAAAGATATCAAAATATGACTCCCGGAATTAGCAAAGCACTTTAAGTTGGGTAATTATGCAGTGGTTCTTGTTCTGGAGGTTCTCAAAAGTCATTGTATATTTGCTTCCTTTACAGTAGAAAGTGGAGTGGGGCAAGAAGAAAATGCAGTGCTGAGTCTTATAACATTTAACATTGGTCAGCAGTTACTGAGAAAGGAGTTTCTTCAGGGCACAATATCCTCCAGATCTCCTGTAACGCTCATCTACCTCCCATTGTGTCAATGTTTTAAAGAGGGAAATTCTTGAAAACCACATGCTTTTTAAAAATAATTAAAAAGTGGAGCTAACAATGATGGACAGCAATTCACAAAGCACTAACGCAGAGCACCTGAAAGTTAAGTATTTCCAGTGGCTTTAGTAAGTTTTTGAGAATTTAAAGCTTTATTTAGCTGGCAAGGAACCACCTTTAAAGATGCCTGGAAGAAGTGGGTGAAAAGAGAACTGAAGAAGAGAGGGAACATTAAACCGAAGAGGTGGTTTCAGGAGCTTCATATCAGAAAATGAAACATACAGTGGTGTCACTTCTAGTCAAAGCTACCAGAAAAACAGGAAACTTAAACAAATGGGCTGCTCTTTTCAACTAGGCCTATGTACGTAAGGGGTTAGCATCTCAATAGAAGTATATGTATGTAACTCATTGACTTTATTTAAATGTCAGCTGTGGTAATTTCTCATCTCTGTATGTGGGTCTCATCTTAAAAACGTTTAAGTTTTAATTGATAAAACAGAGGCGTCCAGGAATAAAAATTCTGACATTAAACCCCCCCTTTGAAGCAGGTATCCACATTCCAGTTCACCAGCCATTTAGAGAAATTAGTAGCAAGGTTCTTGTTCTTCCAGTTTGTTGCATCTCTGGCACCATGGGAAAACTTGCTTACCCAAACATACTGATCCTCCAGTTCTCGTTGCAAATGGAGGGCTGTTGGATGGTCAGACAGCACCAGAGCTAAAAGTTCAGCTCTGTCCCCAGGCTGCTTTGTGGTATTGGTTGCAAGGTTTGAGGGAGATAAAACAAGAGCATCAGTGAAAGGTGCTGTTCAGAGAAGATGGTTTGTAGCGAGGTGCTGTCAGGGCACAAGCCAAGAGCTCCATTTACTGCCTGTGCTCCTCCACCAAAGCACTGCAGACCAGGTGCAACACTGCAAACCCGCCCTTAAGCCAGCTCTAAAGGTGACCTAAACCTGACCCACAGCTAAAGAGACTCATCCGCCTAACCTCACCTATGGGTTCAGATGAAACAGTTTCTGTTCCTTCCTTTGGTGTTATTAATTGTTATTATTCCTTTAGATTTTATGCAACAATAAAAGGGAGGCTTCAGTTCCTGGCTGTAGCAACCCCTCCCACAAATCAAAGGAATATGACTTTCATTTTGAAAAGACTGAATAAATATGTCCTGAGTACAGACGGGCACAGATTCCAAACACCCCAAAGTCCTGCAAGAAACAATTGTTCTTTCTTTCATCTGATTCATGCCCAAAGGTTCACCATACAAATCTCACGGAATCTGAGTGGTTTTTGGAGTCACATCTTTGTTTCAGCTGAAGGTGTTGAGAGATGTCACAGGAACAAAGAGACAGAAAGTATAATCAAGGGATTGGGATTTCAGGTTTCAGGAAGAGCTGCTGATTTGGGAGATCTAATTCAGAATTATCTTTATATGACCTGATTTTCAGGTGCATTGCATCCTCTGTAATTTCTGAAAGTCAGATGCTGTCACGGAGTCTTGAGTTGGTTACCAAAAATCACTAAACTGCTGCCAGTCATGTGGGTATGAGGAGACTCTTCCTGACCCTTGGGGAGACCCATGGGCTGAGCAGCCAAACCTTTGTCCACCATGCTGATATTCAGACTATTTTACCTTCTCTCAAGAAAGAGGGAAAATAACTTTTCTTGCTCTCCTAAGCCCTCCTACTGAAGAAGATCCTGCATAAGGGTACTTGCACATTTCAGCTCTCCCTGAACATTCAGGTTTCCAGCTCCCCAGCCAGGGTAGAGTGCCTTGCTGAAGGAGAATAAATTTGGGAAGTCTGGCCTGGTGCTGTAGCAAGGTTTGAATTCTCATAGCATCATATTTAAGGGCATGGAGCTCTCCACCCAGGTTTGCAACCTGAACAATCCCTTTAGTCTCCTCTCACCTTTGACAGCAAATCCCCAGATACCTGAAGCAGTTCAGGGTTTCAGACCTGCAGAAGCACACCTCAGCACTCTCACTGTCATCTGGCTAATGCAGTGCCTCCAGTAAGGCAGACATGAGTTCCTGACAATTGTTTTGGTTTGTTTTGTTTTGTTTTGTTTTTTATTTTATTTAAATAAGTATGAGAAACTGGGGAAGAGGGTGGTGTGCCTGCATGGGGTGGAGGGATTTTGGTCATCTAGAAATAATTAATAGCCACTTCTGTGCCATACTTTGTCATGCGGCAAATTTGCAACAAAATTTTGTAACAGTTCTGGAAAAGAGAGATCATTTTGTTAACCTCTGTGATAATTACTCTTGGGCTCTGTGTCGATTGGACTAAGTATTTCCCCCCAGACTTGTCTGAATAATGAAGTTTGTTCGTTTGTTGGAGATGTTGCTTTTCCTTTGCATTGTGCTTCTGTCTTGGTAGGTTAATTTGGAGCTAATGAGAATTTTTTAGTAGCCAAAGTTGATTGTTAGCCAAAATACTGACTATGCAGTTGTATCTCTGAGAGTACTTTTTCCATGGATCAGTCTCAGAGCAGTAGAACAAAAGCCAATTCCTCTTCTCCAGCTTTTTTACTTTACTTTTGAAGTGAAAATCCCCCAGAGTCTGCAAAGGAACAGGTTAATATTTTGCCCCTAAGCTACCACAGGTGTCTGCCCTCATTCTGGGATTACAAGAGAGACCAGGTATGCAGAGCTCAGCTGGAGCAAATTGCTCAGTCAGGAGGCCCTGTAAAAGTAAAGAGAGACCAAGTGGTGGGTCAGGTACTCTGGACTGTGGGGACTGCTTATTATGAGGGGTTTATTTATTTACATAATCCATTTTTAGCCTGGCTATGTGAAATCCTTTTAATTTTCCACAGTGTTCTCTTTCTGTGCTCACCCCACCTAACCTGAAAGGGCTTTTTCAGCATCATTCAGTGGCTCCCTGACCTGTCACACTTCTCAGACTCATTTTATCTCATCATTTCCGTTCTATTTTACATTATTTAGTGTGTCCCATTATTTCCATATTGGAAGCTTTTAAGGGTACAGGCCTAGCAGACTTGTAAAGACTATTAGACACAATTTATTTTTTCCTCTGGGGCCCTTTGCATGTAAAATGCAAGCCCATTCCATTTCAAGGAAAGACAGTTAAAAATTGGCCTACATTTCTGTTGGACTATGTCTCATGTAACACAGTGCTCAACTTCATGGAAAGATAGGGCTTTGCAGGATGTCACAAATTAGTTTGAGAAGGAAAAGTTAAAGAATATGCAGTCAAAATTATAATGGGCACTTGTTCACCACTGCATGTAGAATGCCTTGTTCCTTGGTTTAGGTGAGATTACAATCAGGGGTAGGACAATGCTTTAAGAGACCTACTGTTCTTTGGGGTTTTTTTTAATTTTTTTTTTTTCATTTTTTTTGCAACATAATTACAACTATTATACACTGTTTCATTTTGATTCATTAAAGAGGCAAATAAATTACATCAGTTACAACTTTATGTTCATAATATTAGGTATGTTTCTGCTTAGTAAATTAATTATTTTACTGTAATACCATAAATTATAAGATTTGGTGGTTTAAAGAATGGTTCTAACTACCAGGAATTTCAGTGTAGATAATGACTCTGGAGGTTTCTAGGTCTGGTTTTCTAGTCACTGTTGTGTCTTGGCAAGCTATTTTGAGCGTGTTTATTTATTCTCCCTGTGAACTGGGGGTAATTCAGGCATATATCTTCAAATTTATCTAGTTTCCTCTTGGTGTGATTAAAGAAATAACTACTGTGACATTTTGGGCCAAAGAAATTCACTAGTCTGCTTGAGGTGAAAGTAGAAATCTGTAGCAGATCCCCTGAATCTGTTCCTTTACCTGTCTCCATTGGATTTGTATTGTCTGTCTGTCCTATCTGCTGAGCAGTGGGTCTAATAGATCTCTTGGTAAAGGAGTTGCAAGGCTTACTTAGTGTTTGCAAACTATTTCAGTCTCAAATAGAAAGAAAATGCAGTTTCTAAACATGGAGCAACACTGCTACTGTCAAATGACTGGGGCATTGTGTTGTATTTGCACTTCTGGAATAATGCAATGAAAGATCTAGAAGTTAAAGTTTGTAGATTTTTTATTGGGTTTTTTGCTTGTAAAGGACTGGAGACATGGACACATACCTTTCATTTTTCTTTGTGTTTGGCTTAGGGTTGTGTACAAGATACAATCCTCTCAAAATTTCATGGGCATTTATGTGTTTTAAGGATTTTAGTTCATTGTTGTCCAAGAATTTTTCCCTTCAGATTTCCTTATTCTATTTCCTTTACTAACCCTCCATAAAAGAAGGAGAGTACCATTTCGTTCTGGCTCTGATTTGATTACCAAAAACATTACTAACACTAATTACTACACGACATGCACTAAATCTCTTTTTAAGTACTGTATTAAAGCTTTCTCTCCTTTCTGGGCATCTTTACACTTTTCCAGCAAGATTTCATTTTTCGTACAGTCATATTAAATAGCAACAAAGGCCTGACCTCCTTGATGTTCAAGTTCAAAATTTACCTTGAAACTTATAGGACTAGAACTACCTCTTTCATCTTTGAGAGTTTCCAGGTAGTTTAATCAGCCCAAGGAGATTTCTTTCCTTGCTGGAACCTCTTGAGGGATTTTGGAATGGAAATAACCAGTAAGCAGCCCAGCAGTGGATTCCCATGAACTCATGCACAGGCTGGCAAAGCACACTGGGAAATGAAAGGGATTTCTTGCAGAGTAGGATGAGGTAATACCAGCAGAATAATTAGCTCAGCAGTTCAGTTTCCTTTCCTGTGATGAGGCTCAGGATGGAGACAACAAGGCTGGACTTGGCACCTCTGTGATTATTGTAAGTGTTAATGAGCCAATTTGATTCTACTGGCACTCAGAGTTGCTGATGGAACCCCCTAGATCCATCTTTTTCAGAGGCTGCTCAACAGTGTTGTTTGGTCCAACCTCCTGCATTGAGTCATCATTTCTGGAAGCTTTGCATTTAGAGCAATTACAAGACCAATTTTCTGGAGGAGAAGATTTATCGGTTAAGTCACAGAAAGCTCTGCTAGATCCATCGTTACTTCTTAATATTAAAATAATAAGTAAAAGGAAAAATGCAGGAAACAGAAGATACTAAAGTGAGGGATGGAGATTTAAATGTAAATGTAGGGGAGAAGACTGTAGGAGATGTAAATTCTAACTAAGTTTATAGAAACATAAGCCAGCACTCATTTAGATTTTTGAAATGTTTGATAAAACAAGAAAATACATGTACAAGAGTTCAGAAAAAAATCCATCTTTTTAAAAGTTATGAAAAATGTTAATGGTCTGGCCTAGTTACTGAGTTCCTGCTGCCTCATACATACATTCCTCGTCATATACACCTCCTCCTTGGGCCTGCTGTACATCACTCTCTGCCTGGCTTAAGAGATCACTATAGGCATTAAGCAGTGTAGAAATTTTTTACTATTAGCTGAATTTTTTATCTTACAAGAAAAAGATATGAAGATATGGGGTTGGAAATGGAAACTAAAGAAATTCATAATAGAATCAAGTGTATTTTAAGAAAGATAATTAACCTGTGATACCTGGAGACCTTGTGGCTTCTCTGCCATGGCAACTTCTGAAATTGAGCCTTGGTATCTCTTTTTAGTAGTTACAATGTAAGAGATTATTGGCTGCAGGATACAGGCGACCAGGCTGTCATAGACAGTTAGTTCTCTGCCCCGCTTCCAGGTAGAGCAATTTACTTTTCTGTTTCCAAGTTAAAAAATTATACAGTTTATCTCCATCAGTCCTAGGGATCAGTTCCCTGTGGAAAACTCTGACTCCATTTGCTCTGATCCATATGTAGAACAAATATGTGGTAGAAACAGTGTGCAAAGGGGTTATAAAAACATTTGATCAGAAGGAAGGAGTGTTGCTACTTGACTTTCAAGCAGCAAGACCAGGGAGAGGAATCAAATCCTGATCACAAGAGCCTGGACTTCTCTAGATAACGTATCTATACACATCAGAGCATGTTGGCTGTGGAGAAACAAACTGCTCGGCATGTAAAGCTTAGGTCCAAGCTGACCTAACAATCAAATTCCGAAAAGTAGACCCTTTGAAAAAGATCTCTTGATGCAATACGTTAACTTTGTGTCATAGGTTGGCATCACTCTACCTAAGTCTCCTTAAAATACGTTGCAGAAGTTCAAATAACACCAATGGAAAGTGGTAATTTATGGATAAAACGTTTGTCATATGCAGTCATTGTTTGCTGTCAAGTCTTGACTGTGGTTGTCAGTGTCCTTACCTTAGCAGGGTTTTCGGTAGGGAGATTATGCCACAAGGCTTACAGCTTAAAACTTGTGAGTTTGATGCAGAAGGAAACTTTCCATCTCTTTTGCCTTCATTAACGTGCAGGTTCCACAGCACCGTTAATCATAGGGACGTTTTCACCAAACCTGACAGCATGGCTGGAAATTTTTTATCTTGTTCTGTTTTTCCTTGTCCTTAACCTCAGTCTTTTCCATCACTCTTCTCATACTCGCAAAAGAAATCAATCAAAATGTAGATTAAAATTCCAAGTAAAAGTCAGTATTTCTTGAGAAAAGATAATAGGTGCGAGACAAAAGTACACCACTCGTGTCCTGACAAAGAAGCATGCTCTACCCTGCATGTTCACTTGTTTCTCTTCAGTGCTGTTTATGGTGAGTTATTTCCTTTCTATTTTCAATGTGTTCCAGTTGGAAATTCCTCACTCTGAGCATTTGCAATGATGACAGTAATATAAATCTGGAAAAAGTAAAAGAAAAAAGATGATGTGTCAGAATGAGTAACTTAATCCCACCCAATGACAGAATAAGGTGCTCTTTTCTGTATCTGAGAGTTTTATGAATGTGTGTATCGTTTGTCAGTGCTGCCTTTTTTTTTTCTTTTTCTTTTTTTTCTTTTTTTTTTTTTTTGGTTATAACTGGGTTTTTGGAAGTGGGAAGATCTAAGGCTGCTACAACCCAGCTTTCCTAAAAAATATTGATTCTATGAAGAAACAGGCAAATGTGTTCATTTGTATTTTAGTTGTAAATGAGATTCGAAAATGTTGCTCAGTTAGAATTAAAGTTCCATAACCCCAGTGATGATTCCTAGGCCGGTCCATGGTAGTGTGGTCTTAGACTGAGTGGCTGAACAGTTCTAAGAGATGGCTGGGACAAGGCTGGGAAAGGGGGGAGACACCAGTTTTCTTTTTAGGCTGTTAGGAAGAGTTCTTGTTTTGAAAGTCACTTTTGGGCACACATCCAATCAGGATCTGGAGTAGAATGGCTGATGCACTCCTTCCATACAGGCTTCTGACACCTGTCAAAAAGTAATGGTTTCCTGTTACTGCTGACACAGGCCAGATTCAAACCAAAGACCAAGAGGTGAAAGGCTCTGTATCCCATTAGCAATCTTCCTCTGAATATTTCTTCTATTGTTAATTTTTAGTATCCTTGAAATCTTGCACTGCAGAACCTCACTGGCACCAGTCAATCATAAAATAAGACAAGAAGTTTAAGTGCATCTATTTTGAGGGCTAGGCAGATTCTTTCAGCATGATATTTTGTCTCCATTCTCAGATATGCTGCTTTTTTTTCACTTGTTTACAGAAATGAATGATATATCATAGTCTTCAAGTTTTATTTTCCTCTCAAAGTTTTTTAGACATACTAAAGGACACAATCCAAGAAACTAGCATGTAATTACAGATTTTGCATCTCCTGTATGACCTGTCAGAAGTCTGCTATCTCTTATAAAGCCATTTCAGCATATACTTACTGTCACTTTGAAAGAAGAAACACTTTCAGAGGTTCTTTTTGATTGACACATTTAAAATGACATCAGTTCCTAGTTTTAAAACCTATTGTTATTAAGTCTCTGTTGCTATTTATGTTAGAAATATGTGCGTGTATGTCAAAACAATACATCAACTTGGCTGATTGGCTGCACCACGATTGTGTTGCCAAGGAAACAGAACAATTGCTTTTAATCTTTTCTAAATTGTCTTGTTTGTTTGTTTCACATTTCAAGTTTCATATTTAATTTTCCAAAAGCATAATTCGACAATTATTTAAAAAACATTTTTTAGACCACTGGCGCACTCTGCATATGTTATGAAAAGTGCATGGACATACACTTTCTATCAAGAGTAGAATGAGTAAATAATTAAATTACTTATTTGAGAGAAATATCTATTACTGTGTTACTTGTTACACAATCAGCTCTTCACTGTGGTATATCTTGTATTTATTGTTACTTCTGAAGCAGTGTATAGTGGTTTCCTCTCCTTCATTATTTGATTATTTTCCTAGATGAAAAGATCTTCATATAGGGTCTGTGTCTTTTCTTGAAATGTCAACTGCATTGTTGGCACTATCAAAATACGAGTAATTACCTTGTTGGGGTACTTTCTCACACTTTCACTTGGAAAGGTAACTTTCCACCAAACTGGAAGAATATTCATTATTTGTGTGAGAGATTCTAAACCCCCGATATAGATTGGCCAAGACTTTTGCCAGAAGTACTTCCTGCTCATATCTGGAGGTGAATTTTGAATCTTCAGTATGTAATTCAGATAGGAATTATCAAAGTTTGTGATTTCTTCTCCTGTTTAGTTATGCGGCAAACCCAAATCAATGTATTATACCTAGTGGAGTAGGGCTAAATCTGTGAGATCCTCAAGAAAGCTTCATCTGTTCAAATGCATCCCAGTTGACGCCATTCCAAATGGTGATGACTGCATTAAACTCTTGAATTTTAGTTTAGGTTATGAGAATAGACACAGTATTGATTCTATGACATGTCAGCAAGAATTATCCTCAGTGTTTCCTGGTCAATGTATTTGAGTTGTATATATACATAAATATAGGTAAGCTCTCCTTTTTGGGTAAGATCATTTCTGTACTTATATACATTTACAGTGGAATTTCAGAACAAACCATATCCAATTGTTTTTCCATAGTTTTTCCAACCAATCCACAGTTTTTCATCATCCTCCAAAATAAGACCAGTTCAGTCTTAAGTGGGTCTGGACAAGAAGTAATTTCCCCACACACACTTTTCCAAAGTCATTATCATGCTATGAAAGTGTTAAGTGAAAGACAGATCAACTTTGGAGTAAGCTTTCCAGATAATTTTTTTTTTTCCTAAAAATGGGGAACTCATATTCAATCCTTCCCCTATAAACTTGCCTAATATGTTATTAAATTGAAAGTTACATGCGTGAAGAATAGTGTCCCAAGATTTGCTCATGTTATGTCAAAGAAATTACAGTATTTGACACAGAGTAGGAGCAGTTATGCATCCAGGTATTATTCCAGCAAAATGGTAGATTAGGTTATAAGAGGAGCCTAATTATGGTTAAGGATGCACCATTATGCTTATTAGGACATATTCCAGTAATGTTTGCATTTTTTTCATAGGTGGCAAAGGATCAGAGAGCCATGACACCTGTAGGTTGATTTTAAATGATGGCAAAAGAAGATCAGAGAGATCTTACACTTGTGCAAGGTTTCATTGACTTTTCCATATTATATTGAAATGTGCTGTAACTGTAACCTCAATAACTTGATAAATGCTGCACACAGAGTTTAAAAGATCATATGTTACAAGAAATTTTGTTAATAAAGTAAAGAAAACATATTGTCAATATGACTACAATGGGGAGATTTATGTTGGGAAAGATCAACATGTGCAAACACAGACTCACCAGGTACTACCTGAAAAATGAGAGCAAACATCATATTTCAGTAAATAAGAAGAAATGCAGTTGGAACTCCCTTGGCTAATTCTTCAGTAATCAGTTTTCACAAGGATCATGGTTTGTGTTCCCAACCCACTCTTTGATGTTATCTAACCATTGTATCAACTGTTTTCCTGTTATATCATTTTGGATTGGTTTCCAAGGGTTTGTACAAATGTAAATAGTTTGGCATCTTCTGAGTTCAAGTTACACCTAGAATACATAAAACATTAGTCTTGATTTTAATGACTAAAGTGCATTGTAATAGCACTTGCAAAGAATTAGATTTTAAAAGCAGCATGTAAAAATAATGAAATTCTGTAATACTTGATTTTACAAACAGTGTCTCCTATCTGAACACTGCGGGAATATTTGAAATTATGCTGTGGGATCGAGGGTCATTTCATGTTAATAAGGTGGTATGCCACATGAACAGTGCTAATTACAAGAAAATAAAATGTAAGATCATTAAAAGTGTAATGAAACTTTGTAACAAATTCTATGTCCAATGAAAATGATGGTTAGAGGAATATGTTGAGTTGAATACAAGCATGAATGGAAGGAATAGAACACAGGGGAATTTTTGGGAGAGCAAGGAGTCATGGGCCACATTCTGTTAAGAAAAGAGTAAAAGAGGTATCAGGATAAAGAACATGCCAAGATCTTCTAGAGCAATCTGAAGGATATTTCACAGCCTGAAAGAAAGGTTTAGATACTTTGATACTCACGATATTTGATGCCAAGGGGAAGTTCCTACACCCACCCAGGACTGTGAAGTATTTGTGTGCTATTAATCCTGGCCATAAACCAAAAAGAGGCTCAGGTAGAATATAATTCTATTCCCACATCAGTGAATGTAACAAGTGTGGAAAATGATACAAAACTAGAGCTCTTTCATGTTATAATATTAATCTGAACTGGCACAACATGAGTCCACTTTTACAACAAAGATTGGACAGAGAATGGGAAAGGAACACATGTCAACTATTCTCACAACAAATCTAAATAATCTAATCTGGTGTGTGGTCTTTCTCAGAAGTTTATCCAAGTCTGGTTACAAAATTACAGGGTTGTTTTTTTTGTTGGTGGTTTGGTTGATTTGGTTAGGGTTTTTTTGTGGAGTTGGTTTTTTTGTTTGGTTTTTTAGGGGGTGTTTTTTGTAATGCGGGTGTTTCGGGGGCGGGGGTTGTTTGGGGTTTTTTTATTGTAACAAGAAGAGATTCAGTATGGTCTCTTTCTAGAGAAAAGACTCAAGTTTGTAACAGTGTCAGTTGTTATTAAGGACATCAGTCAGAAGCGCACAAGTCAGTTTTGGAAACTCTTGAATTGAAACTAGTCGCAGCTATACTTGAGTGGTGTGATTTTTTTTTTCTCATCCTTTGAATGTACCAAGCACCAATCTTTAGCATACTGTGAGTTGGAAGAAGCACTTCTGAACAGTCTTTTTGGATACATGTTCTTTACTTTAAAAAGCAGCTGTTTCCACCCCCTTGCTGTCTGGCTTTTTGCACTGAATACAATATTCATGCCAGAGACCAGATCAACAGCCTTGGAGAACAACGCCCTCTCTGCACAGAGCAGCTGCTCAATGGATCACCAATCCACCCTCCCTAGGGTTGTGCCTCAAACCTGTTCCAGGGACGCCACTTCAGGGAGTACAGAGGCAATAGAACCATCATGTCCCTCTGATTCTCTGCATCTCTTCTGGTACTATCAGTTTGTGACAACTGTGAATTTGAGTCTAGGGATAGTGTCTCTTGTTGGGAACTGGCCTGTGAATGCTCTGAGGCAAGTCACAAAGGCCACACACTGTCTGCCATACGGTGCTGCCTCTTCTGCACGGTTGCATTGCATTTAAACTGCTATCTAGAACCGCTTTTAGCTGTTTTAAAATTGCAGACTCACTCCTGTGACTTTCTGCCTTCATGTCTTGCTGAAGAGGTGCTTTGTGGCTTACTGGCTCAGCATATCGGAGCTGGCTGTGTCACCTTTTTGTGCCTCGTGATTTGCTGTGTCGTTACACCAGGACTTGCTGAATCGATGCTTCGTGACTTGCAAAATTGCAGCTTGCTCAGGTGCCATTTGCAAAATCATGACTTTGCACTTGCTGAGTTGTGTCTCTGTGACACATCCACCACCTGCCCTTTGGAGCATGTGGCTGCGCAAAGTGGACTGTGGGAGAGCACTCTCTCTCAGCATGATTTTTAAGACTTTACAAAAAAAGCTGGGATGTATTGTAAGATTAATTCCAAAGTGCAGACAACAGAACATGCAAAGACAACAGTCTGTCTGCTATCAAGTGCAATATACTTGTCTTTTTTTAACTCGGTATTTTTTTGCTTATCCCTTGCCCTGCCTCTGGACTGTTGCTGTCCTGCTGAGTTTTGTTTCTACTGGTTGTTGTATAGTTCGTTCTGAGAGTTTTCTGCCAGGCTGGTAAAATTTAAAATTGCACTACAAACTGATCTTAAAAAGCCTCTTCTGCCTATGGTACCGCAGGCATGGTGAGCTGGAGAGAGCTCCATTCTGCCCACAGGATGCTTTCTTATGCCCCATAGCAACTATTTCCTCACCTCCATCACATGCTATTGCTGAGGAAATCCAGTTGTTACCCACATTCAGATAACATGCCTATCTTTTGCAATGCCCTTAGCAGGCAGCAGAAATATGAAGGAGCTACTAGAAATCTGGTGCAAAAACATAAGCTACTGTAGGACACAACCTATGGCCTGTTCACAGAGGGTTAAATGCCTTTGACTTTTTTATAGATGAATCCAGTGTCACTATGGAGCATAATGTCTTGCCTTTCATATAGTACAGATATCACAGTCCTCCACTCACTCCTCAAGACAACGACCAATCAGCTACTCTGAGCAGTCCAGCCTGGCTATGCTAAACCCAAATTCATTGTCTGTATTCTAGCAACACAGAGGTTAAAGAGTCCCTCATGCTAGCATGCTGAAAAGGAAGGTAAAGTAGCAAAGCACCAGGATGGCTTTTGTGGTTTATAATATGCCAATTTGTACAGTAAATAGGGTCTGTGTTTAATACTCCCCTGCAGCAATGACTATTAATAATAAAAGGCCCTGAAAGGAACTGAACTTTCATGATAAAGTATTTCTGACAGCTCTCTCCTCAGCACAACAACTGTTGTCCCCAGAGACTCATTCAACATTCATTTGAATCATGGAGAAAGAAGACCAGCTTGGAAGATATTTTTCTGGAGTGCAGAGGGGGACTTTGATCCTAGCTCAGATAACAGCTGCTCTACCTGAGTGGATTTTCGGGTAGATGGATCCCTCAGCCCAGGTAAGCCTCAGGGGAGGTGTCTGGTTGACCTCAAAGCTCAGGCAAGGCACCTGATACCTGAGGGAGGGTCTTTGAATGGGCAAGAGGACCTGGCAGCACATTTTATCATTCTGTCAGTCTCGCGTTTCTGGCGAGAGACAGCACACACAGGAAGGGAACTCCTGAAGGGATTCAAGTCGCACCTTGAATTTTTTTTCCCATTGTAAAATAAAAAGAAGGCAGAAAGCCAAAATACTTTGATTAGATTTTGTCTGTACTATTGTGTTTTCTCACCGCTCTTGGAGAGTACAAAGCACTTCATTTGAAATCCATGACCCTGATTTCCCGAGCTGGAGCAAAAAGCAAATACCTGATACTTGACAAACTTCTCAGAGGAAAATGAAACAGTTCATATAGTGCCTATAAGAGCTGCAGTGATGGGCATTATGCATATCCCTACAGACAATGCTAGTTGCTGCAAAATTCTTCAGTACTTCTGTAGACAAAAATCCAACCAAAAATAATTTTAGCTTTGTCTGGGTAGGATATGATAAAGATTACTGTATGCTCTTTTTACTCTATCAACAGCAGCTATACTGGTTCCTGTAAATGAATGTGAAAAATATTGGTATTTCTTGACTGCAGAAATGACAAGGCATTGATTTTTGAAAACTGATTTTATTTTAATTTCTCCATGCCTCTCTTTGTGACACTAAGGTGAAGACAGAGTAACTGAGATAGAAATTGCATGGATAAACTTTTAATGTTTTACTGCAAGGCCATTTGGAAACAGCTTCCCCAAAAACTCTTCCTTCATTTATGAATATTGTGCTCATTCATTTTCTCACCAAGAACAATTTATAATTCCTACTTAAACTGAAGTAGGGAAGGCCTTAAGATATCCCTTGATCTGGAATCTCAAATTATGCCAATGATACCATGGCTTTTTACCATTTATTTCTTTCAGTGATAAAGACACTTGCTGAGACTAGTATCTTGTCAGATAGGAGATCATCTCCTTGTATTGATTCTCTTCTAAACAGCTTCAGAAAATTTTCAGAAGTAATGAGAAAACTGCTTTTTAAGCATAATTAGAAATGTTAAAACAGTGGTGCCATTGTAGGAAAACAGATTGAACAAGTCCTTAAAAACAAATTGAAACTCAGTCACAATTAATAGAGACAGGGATATCAAATTTGCACTCAAAATTACCATTGGGTTTCAGTCTGAGGGCAGATGTTTTGTGGCATCCAAGGCAAGGACCTTGTACAGCCCTTTCTGCTGGAGTGTGACAGCTCTCCGTGCTGAACAGAGGCAGGGAGGAATTATTTTAACTGTAGAGTTCATGGGATAAACGTAGTGGAGTATGGAACATGGACAGGAGCGCTGCACAGGGGTGGCTTTTGGTGTTTCTGAACAAAACCTTGCTTAGGAAGATAAAAAGTCCAGCCCTACAGCCAATTTTCAGTGTCTTTTCCTGAACAAAGACCAGGGACAAGCCAGCTGCAGTGCACACACACGAAGGCATCCTATGGCTTCCCGGGGTCTGAGACAAGGCAGAGAGGGATCAAGGTAAAACTACCCTGCTTTGGAAAGTTTTAACTGCTGAAAGAGGCTTTGGAGATGTTTGAGGAGGAAGGATTTCTGTGGTGCTTTTATACATAGTTTACACAGCCAACCTTTCAAACTGCTAGCAGAGTCCAGAGCCTAGAAACATTCACAGTTGCTCTAAAGTTAAGGGTTTTGTCCTGTTAAGTCATTACATTATCTGAGAATAAACCAAAGAGTTTTCACCTTTGAATAATTTAGGTGGAAGAGTTAGCCCTAGGCCAGGTGTTCTACTTAGGGAGATGGTGAAATAAATTATTCAGAAGGGGAGACAGGTAAAACAGATGGGAAAGGCCGCCAAAACAAGACACCCGGAGGGCAGCTGTTTTACAGGTCCTCTCTGAAGCACCTCACTTACTAGGAGGGCTGTGGTAATGAGTCAAGCAGTGGTTTTGAAAATGAACTTTGCCTTGTTAATTCATGTGGTGGTAACAGGCAATACAGGTACTGATACCTAGAAGCAATCACCACAGTGTTTAAGTGTTTAAGCCTGTGCAACCCATGCTTTAACATAAAAGAGTACATTTTCAAAGCATTTAGGACAGAAGTTCCTAAATTATTTGATTTTAAAAATGTTCTTCAGTGGGGAGGGGAAAAATACGCTTGTAAAAATATTGACTCAGTTTAAATAATGACATTTTTCAAACACATAGAATCATAGAATGGCTTGGATTGGCCTTAAATCTCATCAAGTTTCAACCTCTCTGCCATGGGCAGGGACACCTTCCACTGGACCAGGTTGCTCATAGCCCCATCCAACCAGGCCTTGAACACTTCCAGAAATGGGGCATTCACAGCTTCTCTGGGCAACCTGTTCCATTTGCATTTTTTCTTTCCACACATATCCAGAGTTTGAATTTTGATTTAACTTGTGAAATTTGGAATACATTTTTCAAGGCAATTTGGGATTCTTACTACTTCTGTTTACGGTCATATGTGTCAATTTTTATAGAACCCATTATTTCAACTATGATAAATAAAGCCCTTTGATATTAAAAGTACTCAAATAGTCCAGAAACTTACGCCAAAGCAATGAAAAGTTCTAAATTATCTTGCCATTTTTACTGACAAGTGAATATTTTACTGGCTTTTACTGTCAGTCAGTGTTTCTTTTGCTAATGACAATCACTAACTTTACTGATTGTTGGCAGTGTAAGAGAAGTGTCATGAATGTATATGAAAACTGACACAATTTTTTTAAGGAAACTAAATAAACAAATCACTGCAATGCTGATTTTCATTCCCATAAGAGAACACCTACTTCACACAAATAATGGTCCTAGTTATGAGGAAATAAGTTGCTTGTGCAAATGGCAAATTAGATGTGCAATTGTCCAGTGAGATATTTTTGTGAGCAGGAGCTTGGTACTTTTCTTTGTCCGGGAGATACTGTCTCACTAGGGATAAGCTTTTACCAAGAAGAGAATATCTCTTGCTCCTGCTTCTCTGCCCCAGAACTGAGTGGGGCAAGAGAGGATATAAAGCAACAGTGGATAGAAGGGGAGGAGAGGAGACTTGAGCAAGAGAAAGGGGGAAACAGACGAAAGACTTGTCTAAAGGAAAGTACTGTGTGGAAAGACTGAGGGTTTGGCAAACACTCGGGGATCCTCCTTCTTTAATTTTACCTGCCTAGATGATGGTACCAAATTAGAAAATGGCACGAAAGTTGCCATATTCCCACCATATTCCTGGAGAATCTGATTCATTGAAGAACCTTCAAAATTTCATTTAATCCCTGTTTTCTGTATCTCTTCTTTGTTGAGTTACCCAGTGACTCAGCCCTCTGGGGAAGAAACTCTACCTATGGTTTTTATGATGTTTAGCATAATAAATCCGAGTCTTACTGGGAGTAAGACTCCCAGTTGCAAGTGTAGCACAGATAATGCTGTTACAAACATAACTCTGCAGAAAGCACACTTGTACATAGATCTGGTATAGCAACACATTCCCTATGATCTTCAGATTGTATTTTCATGCAGAAAAGTTTTAATGAAGAAAACACATTCATGTTGTTGTTGCAATATAAGATATCATGGTAATGATATCTGAGTTAAGGAATTATCTAAATCTATTAGAGACTTTTCAAATGCAAAGAAGACTTTTTTTGGTAATATTTTGTTTAGGACATTCATTTATGATCTTGTGATAATTTTTCTGGCTCTTTCTCCTACAAATGCAGACATTTTTGGTCTCAGCTGTCCTCCAGGAGCTGTCCCCTAGTTTCATCTATCTCCAGCACTGCAATGTCTCTCTGTTCATGGTCCTCAAATGTGACCTCTGCTATCTTTAACAGAGTTCCTCTCTTCTAGTGCCATCTTGGATCCCTTTTCTTCACTCTTTTCCTACCTCATTGTCAAAAACATTGTCCTGGACAAGCCTTTGTCTCTCGTATCTTAAGTCTTTTTTTGTTTGTTATTTACCATTGTTGTTTATATTGATCTCTTCATTTGACTTAAGGGATTATCTCTAAATTGCATGTCCGTCTGTTCCTAATCTGCCTGTCTGTATACTGCCTATGGCATTTTTTCTTCTGAATAGATGTTTGTTACACAGCAAGGATATCTTGTAAATACTACTTAGAAACTCTCTTAAAATCATGTAATCATCTTGCAATTCTATTTTGAATTCCCATCCTAAAGGAAAAAAACATATATATCAAACTGAATTAGCAATGTGAGTTAAATTATACAGTAGCTCAAGGGATTGTGGTTTCACCTCATTAAAAGGTTTTTCTCTTTTCTTATCAGGCTTTATAATCAGTAAATGAAAAATATCACAAGAGTTGTCTCTCCAGTCCTGGGGCAGTGTGAGCCAAAACAAGAAAGCCATTCTCTTAGCAATTGCTTCCTATGTCAAAGTACATAAAGGGTTTTCATTTAGTTTGTTGAAAAACAGCATCATCTGCATAGCAGAAACTAGTGCATCTAACAGTTCTGGATCGGCCCAGACTATGGAAAGAATAAGATGTACCAGGAAACAATCACCTAGTTATCAATGAAAAACTCTGCAATTATTTTCTGCTATTTTGAATGTCTATCTCAAAATACAACAATATTTATTAAAACAAACATTAAAAAATAATTAAGAATTATGTTAAGACAAACTAATTTGGCTGGGGTAAGTGAACAATTCAAGGACTTTGCAGACAGACATGGCTTTAATAATATCCATCAACTGGTTTAATGGTTGCAGTCCATATTGATTAGGTCATTTGAAGAGAGATGTCATTTATCCATTTATTTTTAAAGTTTTAATTACCTAGCAGTAAACTATATTTTGGGATTTGGCCTACTCATTTAGTAATACTGAGTAAAATTCTTTGCTCTTAAGGTCAATAGTCAGGATTTCACTCATCAACTTCCAAAAAGTCATCCATTGTATGGATGCTAAACATCTGGATAGAGCTAGTGGAAGACTTTCACAGATGATTTGATGTCACGGTGGTTCTGTACACACACCTGAGAAAATAATTTGGCTCTTATTTGGTTCACTTCATTATAAACTGTGCCTTGATTAAACAGAAAATATCTATTTTTTAACTAAAATTATTCTAAAGATTGTATTTAAATTAAAAAAAGATTTTATTAAATTAATAAAACTCAGAAAACAGCAGTATCCGTTATGTGATTGAAAAGGCTGGTCTGTGTTGCTTTCCACTCAGTGCATCATCAAACAGGAGAAAAAATGTTATGTTCAGTTAAGCTGCATTGAAAATATTCATGGAGCTGAGGAAGGTGTACTTTAAAATTTGAGAAATATGACCAGTATTTTGAGTGCGTCTCTGGAAAAGCAGCTAAGGAAAGCTGTCCAGGAATGAACTCACTGCATTACAGGGTGTAGATATCATCCATTTTCATGGACATAAATTGACCTTTCTAGACAGCTTCACGTAGGTAAATTACAAACGGCAGTGAAACTTTAGTGTTTGATACAATTATTACAGTAGTGTTTGTTGTGANTAAGTAGGTAAGAGAATTAAAATAAATAGTTTTTACAAGGGGGTCTAATGTTTTTTAATCCTTTTTGATGGACATATTTCTTTTGGCCAACTTCTTTGATTATGGCCTATATCTTTCTGAAAGCTTATTTGGGTGGATGAAAAGCTTTGTACTATGCAAGTATAATCAGTGACTATTAGTTATCTAATGTTTCTATTAGTTATTCACTAACATATTCTAATATAACTGGTATGAAATGTGGTTTTTACTGTGACTATCAAAAATTTCAGTCTCTGTTGTCAGTAGCGGACAAGATTTGTCAAGTAAACATCATCGCAGGCCAAATGTCACAGGTTTTGAAAGGGTTTCTCTGCAATAAATTACTGAATATAAAATCCTGTCCCACATAAATCAGTAGATAAAATTCCTTTAACTTCTGTAGTCAGGATTTTGGTCTGAAACGTATCTTTATGGACTTAACTAGGGACAGATATCTTAAAACATGGCCTCTGTTTTAAATAGGTCTGTATCCAAGTAGAGGTGGGAGGGGCACCAGACACATTATGAGTTTCAGTAATGAAATGCTGGATTTCCAGAGGACAAATCCAAATTATTGCACTAGACAATACTGTGGTGGACAGCAAGTTTTGTCCAAGCCAAACACTCCAGGACTTATAACTGCATTATCCTGCTACTCTGACTTGTGGCATTTGGCTGGAAATAATGTGTGGGACATTGTTATTTTCTGTGCAGTAATGTTGAGGTGAGATTTTTGTAGGCAAGCGGGCAGTTCAAATACCAGGTAGATGTGTGTTTGCATCATGTTCGTGGTAGACATGCCTACATTATGCACCTCATCATTTTAGCAATGACCCTCCTCTTCCTTTTGCACCTTCGTATTCAAGGTTGTGACTAATTCTTGAAAGCTTTCAAATTCAAGATTAGCACATTCAAGCCAAATACAAAGAAAGTGAGACAGTGACTGAAATGATGGAGAGAGGTGTTTACAATATGGAGCAGCAGGGTTGTGCAATAGTGTGTAACTCCTGTGTGGTCTGCTGAGAAGTGCCAATCTGTGCAATCTGTTATGGCAAAAGACCAGAAAAGAGGCCATAAAAACTGGCATCAAGTGAAAGCATAGTATTTCC
>WEIV01005685.1:25663-149009 GCA_013390005.1 Calyptomena viridis | reverse complement strand
GCTGAGAAGTGCCAATCTGTGCAATCTGTTATGGCAAAAGACCAGAAAAGAGGCCATAAAAACTGGCATCAAGTGAAAGCATAGTATTTCCGCCCTACAGCTGGTAGCCCATGACACAGTAGAGGGGAAGGAAGAAATCATGGGAGTTTAGTGCAAAGCTTGGCAAACCAAATTCTGACTGGCCTGTTGCAAAATAAAATGTTTGCGTTTCATCAAGACATAAGGAAAAAATAGTTACACAAACATAGGGGTAAATTTTGTCTGAGGATTCTATGGAAAAACAAAGATAAACAGTGAAGGAAATAAAAGATTACAGAGGCTCACTTGGATGGATTTATACAATGTTCTCTTAAGAAGGGCCATCTCCCAGTTTTGAAGGGAACACAGGTAGGGTGCAGAAAATCCACTGATAGACAGTCCATACATATACTAAGTGTGCTGAGAGCCAGATTGGTCTGTTGCCTCATGAGGTTTGAAATGGAATTGGCGTCTTCTGTTTTCAAGACATCTTCCTATTCCCAAGAGCTTTCCTTACAGATATGGTCAGAAGGAAGCTTAAAAATGTGGCCTTTCTTTCACATGAGGCTTTGAAGACCAGAAGGCTCATGATTTTCAAATCATGCAACATAGACTGACATCACTCGTAAAGCAACACACAAGTGAATGAAAGGAGGAAACACATATCATAAGTGAACTATTTTCAGTATTTCTGTTCAATGAAAAAGTACAGTGACTCTTTAAATCTACTGAAATAAAAAACAGGAAATATTTTAGGTTTTGTACATATAAATATATATGTGGAAGGCTGTTATTAACATGCACTGCACCTTACCATGGTGATTCATACAGATGTTAAGTAGGATTATGAGACAAATAAAGGCATAACCATTCTCTTAAATCATGCTATACTGATCAAACAGTTCTGTGCAATACCCCAGCTATTTACTTACAAGATAAAACATGAAGAGTGCACATTATTAGTGTGGTAAAATGAAAATAATCTCAAAGCACACATTACCCAAGCAAAAAGTCCTGAAGTGAAATAGAGCCAGGTTTACAATTACAACCAATTTACACTCATCAAAGAAGTTATTTAAAATTAATATTAATTTCATCAAATAACTAATGTAAGCCTGTATTTGCTGATTCAACAGACCTCCAAATACTGCTTAATTTTAAGCGTGTACATTAATAGTTTCATCCTGGGGTCCACGGGTCCCTGGAAGTCCATGGTCCCCTCCTATGAAGACCAACAGAAGTAAGAAAGAAAAGTAAGCCTTTTAAATTTAGTATTCTGCTGGTAAACTTACAAGAATGGCTTATCAAAAAAGGGTAAATACAGGTAATATAAATAATCAGCCTCCTTGTTCATCCAAAAGTATTTGCATGTGAGATTATGGAATTAAAACACTGTATGCAAACTGTACATTCATTCAGCTTGTCATTATTACACATATTAATTTTACTGTTGTAATAGCTACTACAATAATTTAAATATTGGCTGGGTAAATTTCTTTATTGTATATGTTATACAGAACAAAACCAGAAAAAACTGTGGAATACAAATAGATTCAACACTGAATTGGAGGAGATTGCTGTGGGCTTCTGTCTCAAGTGATCATTACACAGAAGTTAGTGCAAATTCATGTCTTGATTTTAAACCTTTTAAATCTTACAGGTGGCAACTACTTTCTCTATTACAATTCACTGCACCCTGTATCCTTACCAATTCCTGTGTCCAACGAGCCCTTTGGTTAATATGAAAACTGATAAACAATCTCAGCAATTTATGTTGAACTCTTTTATAGAACATGTGGCAGCATTGATGTAATAGGTGCTCACAACTTGCAAAGAGATATAAAATGCATTTTTGCTGTGGTACCGTAATGTATTTGTACCTGGGCAGAGAGGAAATGCAACATTAGGAAATAACGATGATACAAAACACAAGGAAGATGATCTAGTTCATTGGTATTAACCAGTAGTTGGAAGACTGGAGTTAAAAATAAATTTGGATAAAATTTCCTGTGGAAACTCTTCCCTGTTCTGCACATAATTGCCCTGTGGCCTTCAGAGAGTCATGCAGACCTAGAAAACCTGAAGGTACTCAGGCTCCTTCTTTCCTTTTGAAAGCAATTAGGATGTAAGTACCTAAATAACTTGGTGAAAAAACCTTTAATCTTTGTGTTTGCCTCAACTCCCCTTGTGTAAAACTGAGATAAATAGTGCCTCTCTGAGAATGTGATCATTTAGAAGGTGTGAGGTTTTAACATATTATGGTAAAGAGGCCACTGAGGTATCTACGGCAGCTACATTTCAGCAAGTAGAGCCTTCAAGCCAGTGTAAAGCTTTTGCTGTTGCAGTATTTGTATTTCTCTGAAGCAGTTTTGATTCTTATTCTGGTTCTGTAAGAACTCTGTGAAGGCTGTCTTTAGTGTTGGTTGTCACTACAGATTTTGCTTATTTTGTTGTGTGATGAGAAACCCTAGTACCTTATCCTGGAATCTGTTTGGAGTTCAAGATAGTGGGGGAAAATGGTTTTTAATCGTCCAGACTCTGAATCAGGTGAACAGGGATTGTTTTCCTTAAACGATTTATTATAATTCTAATTTTTCCTTGAAGAGCTCTGTTTCTTGGAGTACTTTCCCAAAAGTGGGCCAGAAAAGTCAATGCTCACATCTGGTTTTGTTGTCCACATCTTCTGGCATAGAGATTGGTCTTGATTTTTTTTTTCCCCAGAAGGAAAAAACAACTGTGCAAAATAGATTATCAGGTACTTTCATAAAATCAATGGTAAGTCACTGTGCTTATTGAAATACATAGCTGATGTCTTTGAAAGAGGAGGAATTGTACCCCAACCCAAGTCTCTCATATTGTACAAAATGGGCTATTCTTTGCCATGTTCATCCTTGCAGTACATGAAGCTGGTATGTTCATTGGCCCTCTGGCAGGACAGGAGGGGTTCGTTTTGGCAGACAGTAGCATAGTGTTAATAATTCCAGGGTGACAGTGCTGATCATACACAAAGCCCATTTTGGTCCTCTGCCCCAAACCATGCCATTGGGCAACCATGAAACTCAGAGTCATCTTGACTAGTTTCTATTTTGTGTGTATGTTACTGGGGTTTGCCATACTGCTGAAGGCAAGGTCCTGTCCAACTAAGTTACATACGGTCACACAGGTGCAGATTATCAAGTCTCTACATGCTCATTATAGAGGTGTTAATATTGAGGTTGGTCTAGAAAAGCTCAGATCTGGGCAGCTCAACTTGAATGTATCTTCAATTCTTTTCAAAGTATGTCTAACTATTAATCCCTACCAAGTCAATGAAGTGTCTGCATCCAGAACTGTGGATCTTTTGCTTCAATGGTAAATTAGGTTTTCAGGGAAATATTTTGTCAGGGCAGAAGAGAGAACTGACAAACAAATTTCAAATTGTCTCAAGGACATGGAAACAGAGACACTGTTCTGTAGAAGCAGCAAGGGACTATGTTACGGTACTGTTCTAAAAATCACATGGCATCACCTGAATTCGGAATCTCCTTTTATGTTAAGACTTGGAAGTTCAGGCCGACCACTGTTAGGATTAGTCAGTAATGGCAGGGCAAATTAAGCTCTACTCATACATACAACCCATTGATCCTACAGACACAGTTCTGCTATGCAGAGCAAACTTCTGAGAAGTTCTCAGCAGCCTCAATCTTGTTAAAGCCCTTTGGAAGGGACAATTCTCAACATGTTGGTAACATGGACTCTAAAGTGCATTTTAATTGTGTACCTAACAGGCTGGCATTTTAAACTCTCAGAATGCAGTTTCCTCCACAGCTAGACTAAGTGCTAATTCAGTTAAGATTATTTCCACACTGTAATGGAGTGGATCTATTCCATGTAGGCTGCAGAGTATATGTAAAAACTAAGGTCAAAATGTATTTTTATAGTTTGGAAACTGTATTTTTGTCATTCACTCAATAGCGTTTGAAATATTAATGTTTGAATTCTCACAACAATAATAATAGCATTGCTTTTGAATGGGAACTCAGCATAGCAATTATCAGCCCAGACAAAATGAATGTTTAAAAAAAATATCACTATCTGAACCTAAGGTTTTATAGTGCAAGATGCTTTATAATCTGATTGAGAAGAGCTCCTTGTATACTAAAAAAACAGAGGAACTGGAAACAAAGTGAAATAAATAGCAGCAATAACAATATTCCTTGTGATTAAATATTTCATATTTCACAGATGCCTCTTCACGAAACACTTAAACAGTTCATCAGTTTGGCCAATTTCCCTTGGTTGTCAGGAAAGGAATGCCTTTAGCTGAATGGACATCCTCGCTTTACATCTACTTTAGGAAGACAGTTTATCTCCAAGCTTTTGCAATTAGACTGCCTCACGTCTGTGTAAACAAATCAGTCCCATACAGTACAGATTTTAGTTAAATATAGTCACTCAGAGGCTCAAGTTCCCTTTAGGTCAAAGGGTGAAACACTCCACAGAAGAGGTCAGCTGGATGGGGAAACCAGAGTTATGGGGGAAACTTCCCAACTGATTAGCAGGCAAATTACTCTGAGGGTTGTCAATCACATTTTTCTTCCTTTGATTCAATTGCATGTTTATTTTTAGTCTCTTTAGGCCTTGTTAATACTAAGCAGCAGGGCCAATGTACAGCAGGGCAGAGCTCTCAGCTGCCATGGGGTCAGGTGGAAATTGGGAGATCTCAGCACTTCTCATGATTAGTCCCTGGACTGGGACAGGATGATGACCATCCTGAAAAATAAGCCAGAAAATGAGATGGCACCTGATTTTCCAGGAAAACTCTCCTTAAAGTGTTTCAATATTTAATAAGGTCTGTCTGATGTGCTCAACTGCATACACAGACACACATACATAAATATGACTTTTCTAGATTTGAGTATGCCCTTACCAAAAGTAAAATAATTAATGTTTGTGGCATTACACCTGGTTTCTAGAAATGTTGAATGAAGCTCTCTGTACAGTTTCATAAAATGTTCTTTACTACTTATATCATATAAATCCCACGTAATTATCTGTATTGATGTAATATCTCTCTCTCTTTTATTATAAAGTAATGCAAAAACCCCTTCTAACTCCTCAGATCTTTTACTGTGTTATTTTATAAAACTAAAGAAGAAATGGCTTGTAGCAGTCTTTACAAACAAGCTGCATCTGTTTAATATTAAAGTGCAAAAAATAATAATAGAACTGTTACTTCAGAATATCCAAATAACCTAAGGAAAAATAACATCCATCTGGCTATTGGTATAACTGGTTTTTACATTAGTTGGATGTTTCTGGGATTGCAAGATTCAACACTTATCTTTAAGTACAGTGAGTTTCTTAAGATGTAGCATCCAGAAACTTGTGAGTAATCTGTCTGCTTAGAAGTACAATGTTGTGTTACCAGATCTGCAGAGCAAATGCACAATAAAGTTAATCCTTTGGTTCTGGAAAAGCTGTAGGTATTGAGATGGCAGATGTGCTGAAACAGAAGTGTTTACGTTTGTTAGGGCTTGTGAAGCAGCAACTCCTCCAGCTCACAAGTATTTGAATTTCCTGCAAACATTTACCTAAGGGCTATGGTGGGGAAGGAAAAGAGCTCAGAAGGAGTCTCTGCACCCTGTTAGCAGACTGGCAAACCTCTGCTGGTGAATTGATTGGCATGTGCCTGCATTTTCTCATTGAACTTATTCTCTGTGAATGTAGTCATTATGGCACTAAAGTGTTTTTGGTATATGGTATTATCAAGATCAATACTCTGTTATATTTAACATATTTTCCAGTTCTTCCTTCTTACTCTGCCATATGGAAAGGAAGCAAAATGTTAGATTAAGGATTTTTTACTGTGGAGGTGTGACATGACTGGTTTGGCCAGAGCTCTGAGAGGGAGCTGCCTTCTAGACCCTTTCCTATAGTGAGCTCCCCAGAGAAGTCTGTCAGGCTTTCAACTCACAAAACCAGGTTGTGTAGGGCACAAACAAGAAGTGTAATCTTTTGAAGAGAGGAAAGACAAAGTAGCTAGGTAAGAACTAAAATCAAAATGAGTCATGTACAGCAATATCCATGCCTACAAAATCCTGGCAGGCAGGTCCTGCTTCCATGACTGATAACAGTTGACTTGGGGACTTTGCGTTGCAGTTAACTCTGTCCAGACTATGGAAAATCCTGCTTTCTGTCTCCTCTAATGCTTTGCTGATTGCTGCCTGCCCTTTCCCGCCATCTCTGTGGGAGCTTCTACATCCAGCTCTGTGGTATATCTATCTTTCCCAAATGAAGGCACAGTTTCCCCCTTGGCAAGAGGAAGTTTTTGACTGGTCACTTTTCAGGGTCTAATTATGTTGGTTAGGTTATGACAAAGATGATGGTGCAGGAGATCACAGTAGCACTTACAAGTGTTTGTGCTGGGATGCTCAAAACATGTTACTGTCCCTTCCCTTGGAAGCTTTTAGTAGAAATCTGAAAGTCAATCAAAACACACATGGAAATAGACTCCCAAAAGAGTGAAAAATTTTGATCTCACCAGTAAAGTGACCTGTGAACAGACCACAGCTCCACTGGTTCCCTTTCTATTTTACGTTCCCTACAAACAGCGTCAGACATGCTTAGTTTGCTCTTTGGATGAACTCACCTCCATGGCCTTCTCACTGAAAATATCCTAGTCCTTAATCCAATGTATTGATAGTTCTGTTCTTCCAGAGGAAAAATCATTACGAGGAATGTCAGCAAACCAGAAGACGTTCCCAGAGGGTCAGTATAAAAGATAAAGACCAGAAGCCCCTGAACACTATTCACTGTTAGACAGGGAATACAGTAGCTGGAACAAAAGGAAGAGCAGTGTTTCTGACATAACAGTGTTTTTTCTGTTGTTACAGCTGAGCATCAGCACAAGCCTTTGTCAAGAGCCAGAATACCACTGAACTAATAAATACAGATATAGATTTATCTTTAATCTGTATAAATACAGATTAAGAGGCCAGTCATATACATGAGACAAGATAGGAGGAGGTACAAAGAAACAGTTGATCACATTAATAGACAATAATCATAGAAATATAACTTTAAAATTGTGGTCCCATTTTTTTGTAGATATTGTGACAGAAGGATTTACATCAGCATTTGGAAGGAGGATAATGAGATTACTTGATGTTACCAAAGAGCTGCTGTGAGGAGATGATGGAACGGAACATAAACAGAACTGAAAATCAAGCAAGTAGGTGTGGGTAGGGACTCACTGTATGGGTGGATTGCAAGGAGGAGCTCCTGTCTAGGGGGTGAACGTGATGCTATAGATGGATAAAGCCAGTTTGTGAGTACAGGCAATATCTTATGTCAGCTGGTAAAAAAAAGGAAATAGAGTTGAGGGACACCTAAGAAGGGTGATGTGGTCAGGCATTTGGATAAGAAAATGTTTCTTGCAGCAATATTCTGGATGGACGGCTGGCTGGCTGGCTGGCTGGGTGGCTGGCTGGCTGGCTGGCTGGCTGGCAATAGATTAAAACTGCACTCATAAAAAAAAAAAAAAGGAAATTTCAGCATGCAGCACACAATATAATGAGTGCAGGAGATTTAGCTTTGTGGAATGGGAGAGAACCGGTTAATTAAAGAGATGAAGCATAAGGACCTAGAGAGTCTCAAGTCAGAAATTATCATCTAGATCATAAGCATGGGTAACAAGTAAGAAGGTACTGTTAGGGTAGTTCAGCTGTGTTCAGAAAAACTGGTTGTTGGTGCCATCAGTAATTTCCCAAATAGGCTTTAGTGCTCTTATCTACCATGCATAGTATTTACCATGCTAGATGATAGCTAGTTATCCATTGCAAAGTCTGAAGATGAAATGAAGGTAAGTGGGAATAAAATGGTGACTGTAGTATCTCTGTGAAGGGATGCATTTTTAGGTCAGGTATAAAGAGACATGAGAAAAGAATCACAACAGAACTACTGGAATTTCTATGGGGGATAAAGGCAGATGAAAGTCCTTCATAGACAGTCACAGAAGTTGCGGAAGGTTGTTTATGTTCAAGTAATAGATATCTGGCAAATCAGAAAGAAAAATGACTAGGTGTTGGTGCTAAAATCAACAAGAACCTGTAAGAGATTTTCCAAGAACAACTTTGGTTGAACATAAGAAAAGCCACATTCCAAAGGGCCTGGAATAGAAGTAAAACAGAAGACTAACATAAACTCCGGGCAGTGATTCAGATTTTGTGTTCACTACTTGCATAGGAATGGAAGGGATCTTCTAGATTACCAAATCCATTCCTCTGCTGCTATAAGTGACTGTATCTCATAATCTATATATTTACTAAGCTTCACCAAAAATTCTGTTTTTTTCTTGTTTTAGTGGAAAGGTGTTTCAGAATTTCAGTCTTCTGATAATCAGAAACTTTAATTTACAGGTTGAATTTATTCATTGCTCATTAGTAATCATTTGTTCTTGTGTCATCGTTGTCCCTTTGCTTAAGTATCTTTTCTCTCGCTTTAGTGCCTAACCTGAATGTATTTATAGAGAGCAATTATATCCGCTCTCAGCGTGAATGAGCTTAGAGATGAAAGGGAGAAGGAAGCAAACATGTTGCTTCAGCCTGGACCAGCTGGAATCTCTTTGTTCAGACTCATGTAAAACGTTTTGCAGCAGCTGAATCTGGAAACAGCATTTGTGCAGCTCATAGCAATATGATACAGATCTCACCACCTCACAGCCAGATGAGACGGAAGTGAACATAGCAAGCCATGGTGGATATCTGAATATCCATGGGTACTATGGACCTGAGAACACTAAAACTACAGTCCAGTTTAGCTGGAGGATAACGACTTGCTTTTGACTGTTATAAACACTCATGGTAAGCCATTGTAAACATTTCCCACCATTATCACTGGTATTTTTCTAGTGTTACGTGTCAGGTATCTGTCAGGTTATCACTACCTGTGTGGCTTATTTTACAGAGGGGACCCTACATGATACTGTCTGCTGTGGATTCTGGAGTCAATGATTCCTTCTGTTCTTTCCTAGAGTTGTTGTAAGGCTGTATCACAGAGCTCCCCAAACAACACAGACAAGAGCAGGGATTGCCCATCACATATCTCAGACTTTGTGTACAATCTTCTAACTGCAGAATAGATTGAATAATTCAGTCATAACATTCTCCCCCACAACATGTATTCAAGTAAGTGTTTTGAAAGAGGAATCCTTAAGGGAAAGACAATCACCATAAACTATTTTTTTCCTTGGTGGCATCTCATTGCCAGCATCAGCAAGCACAGCTGAACAACTATACTGTGAAGTGTTGGATACTTTAAATATGTGATTGTACCTCATTCCTTTGGATGTAAACATTAACTGCCTGAGAGCAGCTTGTTGTAAATCAGTTTTTTAAATTCGTTTTATATAGGAAGGGCTTTTAGATCTGAAACTGTTTATTCCTCTTATATATGTGTTTGCACTTGCATCATTCATGTTGCAAAGTATGCTTTTTCCAGAGGAATAATGCATCTCATCAACTCTTTTCTTCTGGAAAGTCATGTTTTAGCTTGGCTTAAATTTAAATCCAGCCCTTTCCTTGTAAATGAGCTTTGTGCATCTGCACGTAAGGGCAGAATTTGTACAATTTTGAAATCTTCTCACAGTTCAGTACCAACCATACTGTCTTTCTTGAGGGGGACAGAAATACAAGGGTAGTGCAGGTCAAGGTTGTGGTGCACTGACAGAGCTGCATAAGGAAGTTTGTACAATATCTGATTTAAGTGTAATATTCTCACAGCATTTTCAGAGAGGAAGAAAAAACAGTGTGGTTGTCCATGGTGTTTCTCAAAGGAACTCTGCATTAAGATCCTAGAGACAGGTTTGAGTTCACCTGATCCTTTGCCCTGCACTTGTCTGACTGGGGAGGAGAGGCCCCATGGCAATCAAGAATGGGACTGCATGTTGTGGTAAATAATCAAAAATCAATTTTGGCAACTTAGTAAAACGGAATGAAAAAGTGGAGGTGTCAGGAGGGTTTTATAAAGGCTTTCAGGAAGGGTGCCGGTTTTCTCCTGTAATTCAAAGAAATAGCACCAAAACAAAAAAAGAACTAGAAAACCACGGACAAATGCAGTGTGTGGAAAAAGCTTGTTGGATACTGGTCTTTGCGCAATAACTTCTTCATCAAGAAAACAGCTTAAAAATAATGAGTTGTGCAAGAGTACTGCAGTTTGCTGGCAGCACTTTCATCTGTCTTCACAAAATATTTGACACTGATCAAGGTGTCAATTTTTTTAAAAAAGTAATAGTCAGCAAACTGAAACCAGAAAAATGTTGCCAATATGGTTATGCTGATGGGACGACGCTCTGTGCCTGCTCCACACACAAAAAAACCACAGTGGAAAGTGACCTCTTCTGCATGAATATATTCAGGGCAGGTGTGGTGATCAGACACAGAAAGATGTACTCACATGCTTTGGAAGCACGTACTGTAGTAAAACTGCCTGCATCTCTCACAGAGAGAAAGGATTGGACCATATAAAAGCATTTCCCTGAGTCATATTTGACCCACAGACCACTAACTGGACCAAACATAGGGAATTTTTAAATTTGGAGCCATTTTAAAATTTAAAAAATAAAATATTTATCTTCAGGCTATGTTAGAGGGTTTCAGAAAGGACAAAGCAGAAAAAAACCTGCAAATCTTTAGTATCAAAACTAAGTATCTTTCTACCATGAAAGATTTTTGACAACAACAACAAGAAACATCCAAAAACTCCTACTCAGACTGTAGGAATCAGTACCAACTTCACTTCCTATTAAGACCTTTCTTTTCCACAAACAAACCCCGTTTGCTATGAGAAGATTCATCAGGCTGATTCTTTCATTATAAAAGTAGAAACTGCCCAATGTATCCAAGAAGAGACCCAATCTCTCAAGACCTCCAAATCTAGAAAGGAAGAAAGTAAAACCTCCACGAGGAGCCTAGGCACTTCTCTAATGTCACTGATGCACTGTAGGACATCCCCAACCCTACAGTGATGAACAGCAGTGTCAAACTCTCCAACTGGTGTGAAACTTCATCTCCTTGAGACCTGCTATAGTTTGGATGGTGTTGGAACCTAGAAGTCACGGTCCAGATCAGGAGCTACTCTGCTAGACACTGTATAAAGATATCACGAAAAGACGTGAGGCAGCAATGCCACAATGTTGTGGGATTTCTTTTTGTTTTGTTTGGAAAAAACGCTGCAGTTATCTGATGCTCTCAGCCTATGTACAAAGAACATTTAAAAATACAATAGGCATTCAAATGGGAACATTATTAATTAAAAGCCTTCACGTACTGTACAAATGAAACATTCTTCTCTCTACCTACTCAAGTCATTCATTCAGAAAAATCCTGGGAAAATAGTTAGGCTTTGCAATGTGCCCCATAGGTTAATGTATTCAGACTCCAACAGACTAAGTGGGAGGAGTGAGTTCCAGAACGGCAAAATCTTCATTACGAACTCCCTCTCAAAGGGCGAACATGTAGAAATGTGCACAGCATGCTCACAGAAAAATGGCTCTAGCTCTTTGCCCAGCTCAAATTTTACATGAGTCCTTTAATATATGTATATCCAACCAAGGAAGAGATGCTGACCTATGATCCTGCCTGAAGCACAGCAGTGTCAGGGACTTTGAAGCCCTGTAGGGTTTCAGATCCACGGCCTGCCTTAATTTTTGTCTACTGTATATATCCTTATGGTATCAATTTATACTGTATATTTATACTTATACCACAACAACCCCTTTTCTCTATGCCCACCTACACCATGTCCCCTTTAATAGCAGTGGTGTCCTTGAGAGTCAAACTATCCCTGGGCATCTTACTGACAGGATATTACAGAACATATCCGTAAAAGCTAGTCTCACAACTATTTACTTTTACTGTAGTCCCATATCAAAAGTCCTTTTTTCTCACAGGGATGGGTCAAAGTCTGTCTGCAGAAGCTAGAGCCAAACTTCCCTCATGCTTTAAAGTTTGGTGTTGTATTTCAGATCCATCCCCTAAATCAGACTGGCTTTCAGTGTTCAGATCAGAACAATCCCTATCTTATTTGCTTGCTGGCTTCAAAACAGTAGAAAGATTGTCAATACCCTACTCAGACTCTAATTAAAAATCCAAACTCAAATTTAATATTTCAAACATTATTTAAAATATATTAAGATAGTCAGTCTATTGCTGTTGCTCATTACTCTGTCGAAACCTAATATTAGTAACAGCATGTACAGAGGACCTGGAGCATGAATTAATAATGAGGTGCTTGTGCTGGAAAACATGCGAGAGCCTGGTTCCCTGAGCTGGCAGGCGTCTCACAGAGACTAGTTTGCTCTTCTCTACACAGTGGTCAAATCATCTGCTCAATAAAATCATTTGGAAGGAAAGTATTTCTGATTAGTTTACTTCCTCTGATGATCATTTTCTGCAAAAAAAACCCCAAAGATGACAGACCATCAAAAATGAAGGGGGCCACACTTTGAGGAGAACTCTTTAAACCAATGGCACTTCACTACCATCAAACAGCAATAGTGCTGGTACCTGATCCTCATCCTCCAGAGGGTGAGGACCTCCCATGCCCTCAGCCTGCCCTCACCTTGTTCATGAAGTCTCTTCTTGTGGCTTTTGAAGTGAGGTTTGGTCAACTCTTTCCCTCTTTCTCATTGTCCTAACAGAAAACAAATCTGAATGAGAATATGGAGTAAGAGCACACGGTTTGTTAGTGCTCTTGTCCTGGGCTGAAGGTATTTGGGGTGTTTGCAGGTTTTCTATAGATTTGAGCAAGGACTCAGCAAGTCAGTGAGCTCTTCAGGAGATGCCAGAATCAGGAAAATGTGCAAGGTAGAAAATATCTGCATCATTTTTTGTATGCAGCACATATATCCTTAGATATAATGGGCCTGTGGCTACAATATGTGCATATAAAAAAAATTGTAGTCACGTAAAATGTATTTTAGCCAGATCAATGATGTAACATAGAGATTAGGTGTATTTATTTATGTATACATGCCCTTCTTACATGCACTTTAAAGGAGAGTGGCTTTCACCTGTCTTCCCTAGTGCCTCATTCTGGCCTACTCTGCCTGTGCACACTTCTCTCCTGAGGGTGAGCCCAGGACATTTGTGCTTCCTCTGTGATCCAGTCTTACACACCCTTTTCCTTTAAGATGAACATACTGTTACACACAGTGTATCATTCAGTTCTGTACTTTAATGTCTTGTTCTCACCCTGTAAATTAAAAGGTGTGAAGGAGAAGGAAATTTTCCAGAATAAAAGAGAGAAATTATTACATAATTTTGTGTAATTTTTGATGCAGGAAACAATTTTCTCAGTGCACCTGTTGCAGAGAGAAACAAGGCTCCTTCAACCATCAATCTGTGGGACCTCAGAGCTCAGCCTGAAAGCAGAGGTGAAACGAAATACGAAAATTGCAGCGCAGCAGAAGAGGAGTCAGCTATCTGCGGGCCTCTGCTGAAATCCCATCTTTCGGGTAAGGTTTCTTGTGCATTTTCGTGTTTTGGTCACCTGACGGTAGCTCTCTGGCCTAATTGGTTTCCTAGTTAACAGACTAAGTAATGATGTAACCAGAGTGTGTGGGAACCAGACCTGTGTGACAGATACAAATTTTCCCAGCCACACTAATTTTGCCTGCTTACCTGGTTCTGCTGGTTATCTGGAAACTTGAACTACTTAATGGATATAATGAGCCCAGCAAAGCTTGAGACACGGCTTTGTCATTTAACATAAAATTATCCCCTGCTGCAAAACACACTAACTTGTGAAGTCCAATTATTTTTGTTACTAAACAACACCGTGTTTTAAAAGATATGGCCGTGTCTACAGCTTATATTTACCTTTTCTGTGGTTGGCTGAAGTGAGAATTGGTTGTCTGTAGTGAGAATTGGTTGTCTGTAGCCCAAAGGAGCAGATCCGCTCTGTTCAATTACAAGCGTGTCTCAATAACCACTTTCTGCTCTTGACAATCTGCTGTCCCCAAGTGCTCGCACACAGTGCTGCTCGTTTGTGCTGGTAACTTTTGTAGCTGAATGTTGTTGCTATTTCCTGTATGACAGCACAAGGGTTTCAGAAAGACTCCAAGTCAAGGTCCTGTTGAACTGGGCAGTATATAGGCATATAATTGAGAAACAGTCCTCTAAATGTAAAATGGTTGCATTCCAAATACCTCCAAAAGAGGTTTCGTGGATAGGAAAGTTTTGCAGCCTCAGAGCTGAACCTCTGAGGCAGTAATTTTTAAAATAGTCAGCCTAGAGAAACAGGCTCATGTAAAATAATCAAAGTAATTGGGGAAGTGAGGTGAGAGAGAAAGGGAACACCTGGCATGAAGGATGCCTGACCAGCTTCCTTCTACATGTGGTGGGCAATGAATTAAGTCTTCTCTCTACTGAAACACAAAATCCCACTTGTCATTGTCTGTGGTTCTCAGGCTGTTCCCATTTGCCCTTGCAGGAGAGACTGTGTCTCTCTACATAGCAGTTAAATACTATTTAACAATTTGAGGCACCCAGGCTGCTTCTGGTTGGGCTACAGAGCCTGGGGCGAACATTGCCATGACCCTGGTGGTTATTGTTCTGCAGAAAAATGCAGCTAGTATGGCTATGTCTGATATTCTTCAACAGAGAGGAAGAAAGTTTTATGTTTGTTTGCTTGCATCTGGCTGTTCTTTGGCTTTGCACTCACAGACATGTTTGATAAATGGAAGAAACTGAGAGCAGAAGCAGGACTCTGGATGTGAAACTGGCTTATGTTTTTCCTTGAAAACAGGACTCTTAAGTTTCTGATGACAGAAGTCATGAAAGTGGCAGGGCTTTGCATATACTTGATGTGGTTAATCCAGTCAGTAAAAGTAATGTTAAAAAAAGGACACCCGACAGTGTTTCAGTATCTTTCTATCTGAAGTTTATACGATGCCTAACGTGTATGCAATGGATCTGAGACCTGACATCTACTTAAACTCTTTGGGAGCAATATCAAACATTAATGGGATTAGTGTTAGAACTGGTGTAAACATAGCAAACAATCTGCTGTAAGCGTATGCTCACATTTCCATATGTTATGTAGGTAAGCAGAGCCACTGCAGAGGAAAGAAACCATGAGATGCAGTTCTCAGCTAACTACTCCTAGGATCAATAGAGGCAGACACTAGTAGGGCACAACTACCTCATGATATCAGTATCTACATACTCACAAAATGCTCTGTCTAGAACTGCAATATAGTTTTGTAAAAGGCAAGAAAGATTTAAAGAGATGCAATTCCATTGTGCAAAACCACTAAAAAACAGATTAAAATGATTTAGTACTTCCAGGTGCACTGTAACTCTTGGCAGAAAGAGCTAATTCCAGGTGTGTAACTTCAAAAAAAAAACCCAACAAAAATCCAACCCTGTTGTCAAACCTGGATAAAACCATCAAGTTAGAAAAACAGAAGCTAAACTAGGAACAAAGTCCAAAGTACAACTGCGGGAAAGACAGCCTCTCCATTGAAGAAATTATTGCATATAAGTGAATCTCCCTATTACTTAAGTAAACATAGCTTGATTCTGGGCAATATTTCAAAAGAGATAAAGCTTTGGCATGCATAAGCACATAGAAAGATGACATATTCACAGTGGGAGGTATGAGGTGGGGTTTCCAGTAGTGCCAAAATTTGTCTCACACATACCTGCTTAGGGCCAGATCCAAAGCTGCTGAAGCAAAAAGAAAATCTTTTCACTGTCTTCAACTGGCTTTGTATTCAGCATTCACTCACGCTAGGAGAAATGGGAGAAAAATACATTTGTTTCCTTATTTGCAGCCAAATCGTTCACACATTTTTCCTACTCCTTTTACGCCCGGGGAACTCTTGTCATTGACTTCCTCAGGGGCAGGTCCTTAATCAACAGACCAAAAAAAAAGGCTTTACCACAAAATGGAAAATATATTATACCAGCTAAGTTATTTGCTTCAGCAACACATGTGGTATGGGATATTATTATTCCATAATAGAATACACATTGATTCAGTTGACACTTTTTTTTTAAAAAGAGCTTTTATTTATATGATGTGTTTATGGACAAATATGCATTGAATGCTTTTTAAGTCCTATTTTGGTTTGACTTTATTTCCACATGTTCAGATGAAATGACCATTACTGGGACCAGAAACCTACAAACCTAATGGAAGGTCTTAGAGTCAGTGCCAATTTTATATCCTGCAGGGGTAGTTGCCACTATATCAATATCCTGCAGGTCAAGCTAATTTATTTTTAAAAAATATTCAACATATTCTGCAGGCTCAATGCAATTCAATATAGTGTCACGCTTAGTATGTGCCAATTTTGCATCTGAATTAAAAGCCAGTGAATTGTACCAGATCAGATCTCCAAGTAAGTAGATTTTGCAGAAATCCATGGCCACACAGAAGGAAAATTGACATGGCAACATTGTCTCCCCAAGGTACACATGAAAACTCTTTAGGAGTCAGCATACTAGCTCTGAAAGGGGTGGATTTGTTGGAAAAGTCTGGTTTTCCCTGACAGCTGGGCCCTCTGCTGCTGTGATCAGTGGCTGGGTGTGTGGCACTGCATTCAGCTGCATTTGCTCCTGTGAGCCAATGGTTTTACCTTTGCTGTAACCTCAATTTGGCAAAAAGGGGGTTGAGAAACCCAGTCTTTTCTGTCTCACAATCACTCCCTGATTTTCAGGACTGCTGTCATCAATGGGAGCCTAGACAGTGTTGTGCCTCTGTTAAAACATGGGCATTTCTGTGAATTATGGAAACCGTTTTGCCTTCGCCTCGGAACTGCTGGGCTGGGTGGCCCTTTCTTAGGGCAGAGGAGCAACAAGGTGCGACTGTGCACAGGGCCAAGCAATTAACAGCCCAGCTGTGATTGCACAGGGCTCTGTACGGCCTCTCTGCTTTTCCCACACATAGCTACCTGCACGTAGGGGAGGGGAGAGGGCTTTTCATTTCCTTTCTCCTCTCACTGCTGTCAGTACAGAGATCCTTATCTCAAAGCAGAACGGAAAGTGAAATCTCTAGTTATGTCACTGTTTGAGTGCCCTGTAATATCTAGGGAGTTCAGAAGGCACTGATTTTACTTCCATGGCAGTATTCTCAATTAGAGGTGTTGGTTCTGTCCAGATTCCAGCATTAGGGCAGACAGAGTCCCAAGTGGAGTTAAAGGTGTATCAAACCTACCATGAAGTAATACTGCTTTGGGCTTGTGACATTGTGGTAGATTTGTTTTCCACTGAAAAACACAGAGGAGATACTTTAATTTTTACCTATCATTTCAGACTCTTGAGACTATTAAAGCTGCATAAATATTAAAGGCTTATTATTTACATTAGAACCATTATCTTTATAGATATCAGTGCTTGTTAAATGATTTGTAATGCATAATTCATGCAACCAATTCTGCCCTTTCCTCTGTTTATTATTCACCTGCAAACAGACTTTGATTTTTACAAATTTGTTCATTATTCATATCATTCCAGGCTCTCTTCAAAAACATATTTCAGTGGTCTTCTTTGCTCAAGCTGTTGTCTCCTACCTTATTTTTATCAATTAGCTTCTGTTGTTGCTTGCAGAGTGTAATTGAACATTTAATAACAGACCTGAAATTCCCCCTGACTTTAATGAAGATTTACAGGATAGCTCTGGAGATTCGTGCTAATGCTTCTGATGCTGCCACACAGCTACCGACAGGTTTATATAGCAACCTCTGCCCTTTTTTCCCATTTGTCGGCAACACAATAATCATGGCAAAGCAGATTTCCCTGCACCACAGCATGATGTGGTTCACCGAGAGATCCCCAGAACAGGATTTCAGAGATCTGGGTCAGGTGTCCAGATAATCATGTCCATGCAGGATTGCTTCTCCATGTGCCTCAGTATCAGTGCCTTGGTATCAGTGTTGCCTGAGGAAGATCTTGCTCTGAAGAGACCAAAAGAGACTCCTGACATCTAACTTTAGGCACAGTTATGAAGTTGCTTCCTGAAAAGAACTGTGAGAAGTTTCTCCACTGGTTTCTATTCTTGGGGCTGCTGTTCTGAAATATCTCCAAGCTGATGCCTCACTCACTGTTGGAGGAGTTTGGATAAACTCATCATCTCATATCTTGGGTGAAGTGCCTGAAGAAACATTGCCAGGCTTCTATAAAGAGAAAACAGTTCAGCAAATACAGTATAATGTGTTTGTATACGATCCAAATACTTTGATCTGTAAGACAGGAATAGTTAAGAAATAACAAAAAGTTCTTTTTTGTTTTCAGTTCGGTTTGTTACTATTCATCTGTAGTTTATTTTGGATGCACTTCTGAGAAGTTGCTACCTGCACAATGGGGAAAAAGAATTCAAAACAATACAGTAAAAAATGAATTTGATAGGAATTAATTAATTTGTTATCTGAATCCCCAAATTAATGATTGTAACAGAATAATTAAATAATTAAATAGAAATTAGATTGGTTAGAATATTTGAAGAAAAAAAAAGCCTATAGATTTTTAGTAAAGAAATGAAAGTATACACTTCAACTTTTACTTCTCTATCATTTCAGAGTGAAGTTTCAAGAAAAAAGAGTCAAAATTAAGCCATTTATTCTTAAGTTTAGTTTGAAATACAGTTTTCAGTTTAGTTAGCAAAAAAAACTTTTAAAATTTTCCTGATGGTTGCTTTCTCTATTATACACTGGACTCAATATCTTTTATTTGTTTTATTCCCACTAGAGGAAAAGGAAGAGAAATTATTTTTACAAATATTGAAAGCTTGGAAATGGAAAAATTTAAGAACATAAGACTGGACTCAGAATCTTCTCCTTTCTTCTAGATTTTCAGGTAGAAAAATATGACTGATTCTGAATGAAATTGTTCCTTTAATTTCTAGTCTCTCTCCTCTTAAAAATTTAAAACATGGTTGTTTTTTTCCCTTACATTTTTCAAGTTCTCCATGGGTTTTTTCTTTTTTTTGTTTTCCCACTAATCTTAGTAATTTCCTTGCACCTTAGCAATTTCCTCATGCCTTGGATTGGTGTGTTATGGAGATAAAGAGTATCTTAGACTTATATCTGGAGATCAGAATTCAAACTCCACCCAAAGAGCGGAGGAGCAGCAGCACTTATGTTCATTGCAGTGCCTGGTGTTGCAGTTCTGATCCAAGTTTAGATCTGCCATGATCCCAGCCTACCACACTCAGCAGAAAATCTGTTTTCTTCATACCTATCTCAAATTCAACTCACAGTGAGTTATAAAGAGAACAAAGCCCATAGGTTATAACAATCTGTTACACTAATCTTCTAATGAGCAATGGAAACATCAAAAGTGAGAAAATACAGTACTGTTTGTTTCCACTAGTCTTCATTTATCTTTTTGCCTTCTTCTCTGCCTTACACTACAAGTCGTCCAACATTTGACGCCTGGGGACTCCACGTGTAATTTTGTTTTCCAGTCACTTTTGTCCCTTCCTCATGCAATGCATTAAGACAAGCCCTGTCAACACAGTGGAGCCCTGGCCAAAATGGCTCAGCTTCCTTTCCAGGGTGTCAGAGAGCCAGGAAGAAAGGTTTGTTCGAGGTCTTGGCTCCCTCTCCTGGTTGGCTTTGCAGCAACTTTAAATGAGATTTTAGTCCTTCGAAAATTAGTGTTTGCTTACTGCCAATGCACACTTGAAACAAGAGAGAAGAGCACTCTAGTGATGAGACTCTGGCTTAAAAAAATAAAATTAGAAAGCTGGAATCTAATCTCACCAAAAATATATAATGTAAAATCATCATGGTTTTGATATAGACTATTTGAAAAAGCTTTCCTCCTGCCAAGACCTCTTGAATGTTACATACATATGAGAAAGAGTCTTTTTAAAAATTTGTTTGTTTTTCTGGATTACCTGTGTTTTCCTTCTGACCTGAAGGCTCTAGACTTCTACTTAGTAAATGTTCCAATGAAAGCTGTGTGTTATCCTTAAACACTGGTAGCATTCCCCCTACCTGCTAATTGCTTTATTTGTCCTTACTGCTTCCGTTCCCTCATCAACAAAGGCTTTAGCATAAAGGGCAATGAGGTAGAACATGACAAGGAGAGTGGGAGCCAGAAGAGTGAATACTTCTGTAATTACACAGTAGCCTGGAGTAGCTCTTCTCAAATCAAGTATGTAGCCTGGATTGCCCAAAACTCTGAGGACAGAGCCCTTGTTTTAATTTGCCTATGGAGCTATGTGCTCCAATAATGGGCAAAATTCTTTTCTTGTTACCAGTTGCCTTTTATCAGAATCCACATTATTCCTTCCTTATTTATTTTTAATTACTTTATTAATAGTATATTGTATTTAGCACAGCTACAAACCAATCATTGTAAATTGCTTCTCAAACATTAACAAATGAAGTTTCACCTTGTGTTGTTGAAAAGGTAGTGCCACATCATTTTCCAATGGGGAAAACTGAGGCAAAGGATTGTAATGGAAAGTGATTAGGAAAAGCTACTAGAAGATCATCCATAAAACCATGATAAACTATAGTTACAAAGTAAATTGTCAGATAAGACAGGAATTTAACCCAGCAATCAAAGATTCATTCAGGTAACAGGGTTCAGTTGTTCAGTAACAAGGGTGTGTATGTAGTAACAGAGGTGAAGGACTGAAGTGGAAAAATTTCTGCGCAAAATTTTTATGAACTAAAAAAACTGAAAAAATATTTCAGTTTGAAGCTTCCTAGACATTTCTAATTAACTGCAAGTAAATCTAGATTAAAAACATTTTCAGTTAGGAAAGAAATTAACTCAATAGCCATTCATGAAAAATTTGTGATCATGATGTGTATTTGTCAGTGGAAAAAGTTTATCTGGAAAAAAGTGTGTCTGGCTCTTCTTGTAACCTTATCTGCATAACCTGTGATAGAATAACTATAGCTATAGAAAGACTTTTGTTCTTTTTGGCATAGCTGATCAATTAGATGCGTAGGATGGAGTTACAAAAGCTCTTAGAGTTTGCAGGAGTTGATTTGCTTTTCATGGCTGCATGAACAGCACAGTGCTAGAAATGATGTTACAAGGAGTGAAAACTGAGTTGTTCTTCCTTATGTCATGTGGCTAAAGCCCTGAATTGCCACAGGTTTCCCATAGGATTTCACTGCCACAGAAATGCACATGAAGGGTCAGTCTGCCTAGATGGGGGAAAATAAAAGTAATGCTGTTATGACTGTTCTATACACAGGGAGCTGAGGCACAGAGGGGCAGGCTAATTTTTCAGTTGTTTAGGTTTGAGTTTTGGGTCAGGGTTTTTTTCAATCAGCTTTTTAAATTAACTTTTTTTTTTTTTTTATGCTTTCACCATCACTATATCATTTTTTCATCAGCAACCCTCATTGGCCACAAGTAACTTGTCCAAAATCTCCCGAAGTCACTGGGAGAGCTGGGTACAGAACCTTTCATATTTGTAATGACAGTCAATTCACCCTTCTAAATAGGGAATAGATGTAAACCTTCATTCAAAATCCATGTCAGGTTCAAAAACACCTTTTAAAAGACAGCTGACCTACTGTAGGATTACAGTTTTAGGTGAAGCAAGACAGAGCCAGAGCAGGTCCTTACTAAATAACCTGCTGTGTGCAAGGTGAAAGCAGCACAATTTCAAGGCTGCACACCTTTAGAAAGTCCAATGATCCCATGGAGAGCGACTAATTGGCTGGGAATGAACCAGTACATCTTGCAAGATTTTTCTCTCTTCAAGTTGGGTGCCAGTAAAATAGTCTAAAGAGACAAAATCAAAAAGTTTAGTGATTTATTTATGCACAGAAGTCCAGTAGCTGAAGTGCAGCCTTGTCAGCGGAGCATCACCTCCTGTACCTAAGCTCTCAGTCATCTCAAAAGGCAGCATCTTTTCTTTACTGTAATTCATTAGATTTTACAAGAAAAATCCAAATGCATTATCATCCTGATATTTATTTGCCATGTTAGCCACTGCTGTAATGTCCAGGCAGTCAAGAGTGCAGGGAATACTTGTCATTTGGGAGGAGACAGTATTATATGGTTAGATGGAAATCAGTCCTTTAAGGATTTATAGGAAAACAATTGGTGCAGTATGGTGTCCAGCTACCTTCCCAACTGCTGCTAATGCATTTGTGAAGGCATTAACACATAAAAGTTTGAGCTAGGCTCCCCCTTATCTTAGAACAGCCACCAAATGGCATTCTTGCAGTATTAACTTTCTGTCACTTCCAGCTCAAGATGTGACCCAGAGTAAAATGTGTCCTATCACCCCATCAGCTCCCTTAACTACTCCCTTTCAAAGCATGTTAATTTGTGCCTTCATTTCACAGTGCACAACTGGAAAAAAATACAGACTTTTAGTAATATTCTTCCAAATGAGAGGAAACCTTTTCACTGTCAAAGGTACAGCTAATAAAGCCAGCTTACAGTTCCCAAAACTTTAGATATTAAAGCACACACAGCCTTACCACACAGTGTGCAGACAGGTGCAATACAAAGTATTTTCTCGCTCATATATCACTACATTTGCCAACTTAACAAAAGAAAAAAAAACCAGTTTTCTATTTCTTTAAACATTTGGCTCTTTTTTGTAGCCGTATGGTATGTGCACACTGATATGACATCCCCCATCCTTAAAAAGCCCCTTCCCAGCAAACGCAAAAATAATTTCTAAACCTCACAAACTGCTGTCATCACCTACGGCCCATGCTGACAGACAAGGGCTGTGTCATGACGATCAGAGGCTCAGGCAGAAGCTGGTAGCCCAGGCAGCTCTGCCTTCGCCGGGGTGACAGCTGGACAGGGCTAACTCCCCTTTCTGCTTCTCCAAATTTGCAGGCAGAAAGCAGAGGACACCACCACCTCATGATGCTGGAGGAGAGGATTTACAAACTGCAGCCAAGGAAACTGCCCAAAGTGGCATGTTTTACTTCACGCTTACGTTGAAGATCACTTTTTATGTGTCTAAGGTTAAGAAAAATAAATATGACTAAATTATTGATGAGAAATAATATATAAATACATTTCTGTGTGGCCAGTCTGACCCATGGAGATGAGCATTTGGCTTTTTAATTGATATACACAAACTTTGCTGCTTTGCCAGCACAAGCATCTCTTCACATCCATGTTCTTCCAAGTACCTTTGCTCCAGGAGGCAGCAGGTAGGGTAGGGTTTGAGGGGAGCAATTCTGCAGCCATCATAGTTTTCCATCAGTGAATAACTAGATCTGGAGGGCTCAAAACCTGAGGGGGCAGAAAGGACTGCAAGCAGCCCAAACACAGTGGGAAACAGCATCTTTATCTCTGGGAAAGCAGAGAAAGCTGAAAAAGCTGTGTCTCCCTTCATCCAAATCTTTCACCTTTGAGAGCTGGATGTTTTTTGGTGGTTTGTTTTTTGGGTTTTTTTTAAGGGGAAAAGGCTGAGGCTGTGGGGAGTGGAGAGCAAAAATGCTGACCTTAATTAATGGAAGGCCCACTAGAGCCGAAGGAAAAGGTTTGGCTCTCAAGGCCTGGGCCTCCCCCTGAGCCTCTCCTGGGTGTAATGAGAGAGCTCAGCTTCATTACTGGCAGCTGAGGGGAAGGGTCACTGGGGCTGGATTTGCAGGGCCCTCATTGAGGGATCACTCCATGCTGAGAGAAGCTGGCCATGCTCTTGGACACCTGGTCATTAACATTGCTAATTAGCGGCCATTAATCAGGGCCCTGGGTTTTTTGTTGTGTGTCACCGGCTCAGAGGAACCAAGTGAATAAGAAGATTGTTTCATTACCTCCACAAGAGGTGGAATGAAAGCAGTTCCCATCAGCTCAAGATGAGCTGAATTAAGGGAAAGGTTAGACAACAATTTAAGATGAGCTGCCAAGGGGGAGCTGGGGGACCTGAGCTGTCCTCTGAGAGGAAAACCAGTCACCTATAATTAATGAAATCTTCCACAACCTCACTCTAATCACCGTGTGAGCTTCTCACCAAAAAACCCCCTATCTTTTGCATTGGAAGAACCCTCATTTGTCTGTTTATGAAGTCCTAATCTTGGCAAGCTTTAATTCCATTGGGTTTTAGCACCACAGATATACATATATATAAAAATGCAAGTGTGTATACAAATATACACTCACATAGCACGAGTGCATCTCTGTGTTTGTTCCATATATTTACCTGAGTCAGGAAAGATGCCCTACTGGCAAGAGGAAAGGAGGGACAACAAAAATCTGTATTAAAAAGTATCCAGACTGTATTTAAAATATATACCTAAATGTTTGCATTTTATATGCTATGACTCTGAAGGAATTGAAGAAATCTGGTGTGTTTAAGAGGTAGAAAAATTAACAGCAAGTTCTATTTCAGTAGGTTAAAAATTACATGGGAAAAATGATAGTTATTGGCGTACATAGGAAAAAGTAAAGAATTTAATTAGCAACCAGATTGTTAAAATGCACTGTTCTCCTCCCATGCTCCATTGTCTAACTTTTATGGAACAGGTGCCTAATTTTCCTAATGGGATACATTTTAATTGACAAAGTAGTTCGATTGCTTCACACCAGTTTTCAGATTCTCGCTTACTTTTAATATAATAAACTCTTTCATTTCTACAAACTCAGATGCCCTCTAGAAAGTAATTAGAAGCAGGTTTTATCTGCCTGCCTTTTTTTATAAACCACTTTTTGATTTCTAAAACCAACTAACCAAAACCTTGATTTGTTCTGCTGATGTATGAGAGCCAGTAACTTTTAGTCATATGCACTGAGCATTTCAATCAAGTTGTTTGCATATCCATTCATTTCAGAAAGACTCTCAAAATGGATTACAAACATGCAATTGTAAGAGGAATAAAATAATTAAAGAAGGACAAGTAGAAGTTAAAAATATGCTTAAGGATTCACAACAGTTATTGGATCATTCTCATCATGGGGCATAAATTCCTTCTTGTAATTTCAAAGGACTTTATTCAACTAGGCACATTGCCTTTCCTAACAACAGAAAGTAAAACTGTGTTTCTTACATATGTGATTCTCTTTATAGAACTGTAAGGTTGGTTAAAATGTCCATAAAACAAATCTTTGGAGCACTGCAGCTGGTCTGGAATTCTATAATATGATTTCTGGGACTTCATGGGAAAGTTGAAGGCTCAAGGGGAAATTACACAATGAACAGCTGAGAAAAAGTTGCATTCTGGCACAGAATCATGCAAATGGGGCACATTCTTCAGTTTTCTCATGACGGATTGTCTCTGAAACTACTGAGCCAAGTTGCTGAAATGCTAATGAAGGAGAAGCATCAATGAGCAGTGTCATCCTGGGGGCTTCTGAAGGGGACAGAGTAGGAGATGGAGGGAGGGGCTGAGGGGGAAGGAAGGAAGGAAGAAAAAGAGGATGAAAATAAATGGAGCAGGAGTTTCAAATATTGGGGCTGGCCCACTCTTAAAATTAAATAGGAGGGTTGGGGAAAATAAAACCATGATGAACACTGATGAACAAGTCCCTCTTGGCTTATAAAAATGAGTAAAATTACTTAAAAGCTAAAGACTTTCATTCTGACTGGGGGAAAGTGTGTGTAGGCACTACTAACATCAGGAGCCATTCTTGTGTTTGATACAGGGTGGAGATGGGTGTGAGACCCCAGGCTCACTAGAGATAAGCCTGAGGAGAGCAGACAGATGTTGAAAGACACTAGTGCAGGCAGCATGGGCAACAAAGAGGAGGAACTGGAAGCCACGATGCAGCAGGAAAACTATGAAATAGTTGGCATCACAGAAACATGGCGGATGACTCACACAACTGGAGTGCTGCAGTGAATGGCTGTAAACTCTTCAGAAGGTGCAGGTGAGTAAGGAGAGGGGATGAGTAGCCCTGTATGTTAGGGAGTAGTTCAGCTGTCTAGAGCTTGATGACAATGGCAATACCGTCGAGTGTTTATGGGTAAGAATCAGATGTCAGTGTGCCCAGGTAGCCAAGAAGGCCAATGGCATCTTGGCTTGTATCAGCAATAGTATGTCCAGAAGGACTAGGGAAGGGATCGACCCCTATATTTAGCACTGGTGAGGCCTCACCTTGAGTACTGTGTCCAGTTTTAGGCCCCTCACTACGAGAAACACGCTGAGCACGTCCAGAAGGGCAACAGCGTTGGTGCAGGATCTGGAGCAAAAGACCTGTGAGGAGCAGCTGATGGAGCTGAGGGTGTTCAACTTGAAGAAAAGGAGGCTCATGGGGGACCTTATTGCTCTCTACTACTACCTGAAAGGAGATTGTGGCCAGGTGGGGGTAGGGCTCTTCTCCCAAGGAACAAGTGATGAGAAAAGAGGAAATGACTTGAAGTTGCACCAGGGAAGGTCTAGATTACATATTAGGAAACATTTCTTCCCGAAAAAGATTGTCAAGTGCTGGAACAGGCTGCCTGGGGAAGTGGTGGAGTCATCATCCCTGGAGGTATTTAAAAGATATGTAGAGGAGGTGTTTAGGGATAGGGTTTAGAGGTAGACTTGGTAGAGTTAACAGTTGGACTTGATGATCTTAAAGATCTTTTCCCACCTAAACAATTCAATGATGCTAAAGAAACAGGATCTCATTGGAAAAATGTCAGGGAATGATGCTTAATAATGGGTCTTTTACTTATCTCTAGAAATTATTACTATTTGCATTTTTTTAAAGGCCTTTTTTTATGGCACATTTTTGATATGCACGTACTTGTGCACTCCTGTTTGTAAGGAAAAACAGTTATTTTTCCCATAGATAGATGAGCTTTATAACCAGATAACCCAAAGTTCAGCTGCCAATGTCTCTTAAATATTTGGATTACAAGTTCTAGATGTTGAAGAACATTTATATTAAAAATACCCAGCAGGCTACAATTTGCAGACTTTTAAAATTATTCTGTTTTCTCTCAGATCCCAGTATAAATGACCAAAGACTTCAGCAAGTTGGTACTATGCTATTTTGAACATCTGGCTGGTGGTTGCTTCCAGCCAGCATTCCTAGAAGTGCTGCCGGGTGCTGAGCATTTTAAAATATGGCCCTCAACACTCCAGATGCTACATATGTTATTCAAGCTTGTGGAAGGGCTGTGAAAAGCTGGCAGCCACAGAGGAACAAAATCCAGTCATCTGCCCTTTGTCCTCATTGCTATTAGAATAGAAAATTAGTAGGTGTCGTAAGTGTTGTGTAGACAGGGGAGGAAACCAAACTCCCAGTGTTTGGGTCAGCTTGAGGCAGGGCTGTGCAGTGGATGTGTCACTGGACCAGCAGTCTAAAGCCTTTGGTATTGACTTCATTTGTAATCCCTGGCAAGTCCTTTCACTCAGTTTTGTTACCTTTCCCACTTTTCCACCTCAATATATCTATTTAAATTAGTTGAAATTAAGGTAACTATATCTTCCTATTGTGTTTTATGTTGTCTACCAGGATAGGAACCCATCTGTTTATTTTAACTGTTTTATTCCCATGTTGCTCTGATACAAGCACAGATAAAACCAGTACAGCACCACTGCACAAAATCTGAAATCTGCCATATTAAATCCTTCTGACCAGTTTGGGAACAACTGTGCTATATTGGGCCCATACCATTTAGGTACGTTATTATTGTATGTAATTGTGCTTTAATGGCCTGCTTTAATGGTGGTTTTTACTGCTTTCAAGCCTCAGCAATACTTACAGCCTCAGTTTCACAAGCAGCCTTTAAATTTGGTATAAGTATTTGCATGTGCACACCACCGGGCAGTGTTTGCCTGCCCACACTACTCTTTTTTAAGTTTATGTTACATATTTTAGCAATGTTTTAGAGACCAAGAGCTCTAGGCACAGAGCAGGACTTGGGCAAGCACCAGTTTTCCCTGATGTTGCAGTAATGCAGGAGACAGCAGAGAGATGCAGGCAGATGTGGGAGCACCACAGCTCGCATGACAGCAGCAAGATGAAGCTGGGGGCAGCACACTAGTGAATTATTGCCCACCCTTTTGAGTTTTTTGTTGGAAGAATTTTTGCAGATGGTATCCTCCCAAGTGAGAGGCATAGCCCAAAGGTACTTTTGTTTGAAATCATCACAAGGACCAGAGTTGACCTAGAGCTTGGTTGGCCATTTCATACTTAGTGAGAGAGTGATATGGGAAGAAGGGACCAGCTATAAGGGAGGCACTTAAAGAACAACTGGCATGTGAGGAGACCTCTTTGAGTGCCTGGCCCTGACCCCTCCAAGACAGAGTTAAATGAGAGGAGAAGAGAGCAACTCATCCTTCATATAGTCCACACAAACACACAACTCACAGTACTGCTAAGCTGCAGGGAAAGGGCTGATGACAACACAGAGGTGTACACATTGGAATATACAAACTTTCTTATTCCCAAGTGATATTTCACCCATAATTAATGGGATTATGGATGCTGTTCCTGCCTTTCAGGACTCATGGCACCGCGGCTAAGTCCAAACTCTCCATGTGAAGCCCTGTCTTTCTATGCAGTGCTGTCCCAAAACAAGACAGGGTATGCTTGCCCAAGCACCTCTACACCTTTCCCACCGCTGCAGAGATCTCCCAGTAGTTAACACATCCTACCCTGTTCCCAGCTGAACAGACTGCCTCTCACAGATCCTTAGCACCAAGCTAGGACTGTGCTAAACTAGACATTTACTCCTCCTTCTTTGCTGGCCTTTCTGAAATACTTGTTTCACCCCTGCAGGTGATGAGGGATTTCTCACCTTCTGAAACTCTGTGCTGCTGCTTCATGCCACTGGTTTCCCAAGCTAGTGCTGTAACTTCCTGATTTACTATGACAGGATTGTTCTCACAGCCCATCTGCACTGTTAAAAAAGCTGGTAAGTGCTGAGATGAAAATATGAGCTCTTTTCTGTAGAGTGGTTATATAGTTCTCTAGCTGCTGCAAAGCATGCATGCATTGGGAGGGGAAAGAGAAAGAAAATATTGTTGGATTTTATTGCTGTGATTTAAATAAAAAAGAAATTCCTCTATAAGAGCTGGAGGTTCTTTGGTGTGTAAGAAGATTTTACGATGTTCTGCCCAAGAAGCACTGAAACAGTAAACAAACGCAAAAGCAACTGAAATGCAGGATAGGTGATCATGGCACAAAGCAGGGCAGTATAAAAAAAAACGAAAAGTCCATACATAAATAAACATGGATGAAAAGAGGATCCTGAAAGCACAGCTGTGGCCACAGTCCAGCACCAATGAGAAAGCTCGTATATTGGCACCCAAAGTTTTGATTGTATCTAAAAAAAAAAAATTAACTAAAATTTTTTATCTCTCAAACTGAACTTTTCCAAAGTTGGGAGATGTAAAGCAGATTTTTTTGCTCAAAGGGTCATCTCAAATGCTATGTTGTACACAGCTGTATGATTACAGTGAACAAGAATTAGGAGATCCTAAAACACGCTGACAGCCCCTAACATGCCTTATTGTGCTCCAGTGCTCCAGCTCATATGGTACAGTCAGAGGACCACACACAGTTCATAACAGTCATAATGGAAAATTGTACAGGCTGGTCTAGCTAGGCATAATTGGATGGGCAAGAAATTGAATTTTCCAGCTTTCAGAGTTGTTTACTTGACCTGTTTTAATTTTAGTTGAGATGGAATAATACGTTTCTCAAGGAAATATTCAGGCGTTGTCACTTTTTAGCCTAATAAATCTCATCTTCAAGAGTGCCTCTAAGACCTTACATTTCTAATGGCAAAGAATGCAAACTCCTTTGACATTATAGATTAAATTCACAGTAGTTGTACAACTAACAGCATTTACACCGAACCAATTGAATTGCTTGAAAGTTTTATAGGAATCAACACAGGGATTTTTTTACTCTATCATTTGACCTGCTCTCTTCCACTTTGCCAGTTTGCAATTTACTTTTTCTGACATATCCTTAATACAAGTCCTGGTGTGCCAGTGTCACCTTGAATTACGTTTATTTTGAAAGGTTGTGGACATCCCTCTTGGCCCCCCGCCCAGGGAAAAGCACTTTTGGACTCACTGCTGAGAATTGGTAATGGACTGCGTTTACTTTGCTCCAAGTCCAGCAGATCTTTGAGCTGAAATTTGAGAAGAGGCTACCATGACATTTTTAAAAACAAATGGGTCTTAAGCCATGCAACTTTTTATAGGCAACATACCAGAGGCTCCCGAGCTCAGAGCTGTTTGTTCAGGCAAGTATCCATTTACAAAACAGTATAATCAAAGGAGGATTTGCACCAACACAGTGTGTTTTGGCTGGATTATTGTCCATGGTGCCATTTGGATCTGACAACACTCTTAACACTGCAGTTGGCTTGCATATTCCAGCTGAAAGTGTTTGCCATACCAGTTTTGGAGTGATTGAAAAGCCAAAAAAAATGTGAAACTCAACATCCTGACATATGAGCCATGGTCTGTGAAAAGCAGGTGTCCCCAGAGGGCACCAGTGATTTGGGTGTTCCTCATTGCCAGAATGAGCCTTTGACATCCTAGGTAGCATGGCATAGATTAAATTAGCCTTAGACTGTTCTCATTTACACTTCAATCAGAATTTATTTATCTAGTCCCCCAAACAGGGCATTCTTCAATCTTTCTAGTTCTGTGTCAATCTGACTTGAGGTTCCTTAAAGTCACTGTAGCCAAGCACCATTTTTCTAGCAGTACTCTTGCAGTGACGTTATTAGAACTTTTCAGTCTTTCATCCGTTTCTTTTTTTTTTGCAATTGTCAGTTTAGCAATAGTTTTATTTAACAGAACTTGGAAATGCAGCATAACAGAAAGACCTCAGTAACTTACAAAAAAATCACTGTTGTCATTAACCAGGAAAATAAGCCATTTGAAGGCAAACTGAAAACATTTCTAGTAATTGAATCATACTGGAATCTCCTCCCCCCTCCACTCTCCTCTGCCTGAACCACATTTGTCCATTTGGAACTCGGTGTGTTACCAGGACACTCTGGAAGAAACTCGTCTAGTCTTCCACACTGATGTGAGTTTCTTTGACTCAGTGGAAAATTTGCCTTGACTTCATGGCAGATGGATCAAGCTTTCTTCAACTAAATAAAGGACCCCATTTTTCAGGCTTTTTTTCATAGTGTCTCAGCACTGCAAAATCTGTTCAGGTTATTAAAAATAATTATGTCATCAAACTGATTTTTATTCCTTTATATTTTGGCTTGAAAAATAAAGCTGTGAAAAAAAAAGCATAAACTCATTAAGCCCTAATCTAAAACAAAAGTTTAGTGCCAAATGTCCATGTTCCCTCTTTTCATTCTGTAAACAACAGTGTCCTATTAGACAGAGATAACACATAAGGGGTACAGATGACAAACAACACATTCATAGGATCTGTATTCACTCTGAACAGAAGGGAAAAAGAAGTGTGTATTTACCAGTAATTAACATGTTAACTAGTGTTTGGTGAAATCCATAATATGATTAAAAAAAAATAAGAATTTCTGGATTACAAGGAAGAGCAATTACCTAAATAAAGCAACTGAAAAGTTGTCCAGAGGTATATAATAATAATAATGACAAAAAAGATCCCCCTCCCCAGTGGGAATTGATTACACAGTAATCCATGCCACTTTGTCAAATATCAGAAAAGGATCCCATAGACCCATAATTAGCAATGTAACAAGCAGAGCCTTGAGAAAACAAGCTGGTCCTCAAGACAATAATCTTCATTGCTAGCACCCATCCAAACAGCCTGCATCTCAAGGAGTGAAAGAGGCAGGCGAGATAATAAAAGGACCTACAGAGCCAGCAGGAAAGTTCCCCATGTGCTACTTTGAGTGGCCGTCAAGGGGGTAAAAAGAGGAGAGGGTAGGAGGGGGCAAAGCAGTCGTGCCTTCCTCTCCTAAAAAAGAATGAAAAAGAAAGGAAAAGAATCCAAGTTGCTTCTGCAGAAGCTGCCTAGCGACACACAACTAATTACTGCGACTGGTCCCCTGTTTGCAGATCTTGTTATCAGTAAAAATAATAATAAAATGAGCCCTAGCAGTCTGGATATCTGCAATTACAGTGTGAATTGCATGAGAGGATTATATGAAGTGCTCTTGGCATGGAGGGTGGGGGACCAAGGCGCTTCAACTTGAGAGCAGTAAGCAGCTGCTTTGGGGCTTTGCACCTGCTGCTCACCAGGCTGTTTTCACCTCTAGACGAAAACAGGCTTCTCTCTCCTCCTCTGTCTCCTTTCTTTTCACAGAGCACACAAATGTAAAAACAGAGAAGGATTTTTATTAAAAAAAAAAAAAGAGAGAGAAAAAAGAAAAAGCAGAGAAAATGAAATTGTCTTCTTAAAGAAGTTTCACTGAAGCAACATGAGGGGCATCTTAGGGCAGCCAAGGGGAATCTGAAGATGGAGTGTGGGGCCAAAGAAACAGGCAAGCAGCTCCATTTTAATGCAGAGGCAGCAGACAGAGTGCGATCTGAGATTGGCAAAGTTTCAATGTAAATCCAGGGGGGCAAGGGGGATGGGGCTGGGATGAGAAGAAAGGACTCTTTTACTGTTTCATGCTTCTAAGTCCTGCCGATCAGCATAAGCTCAGCTCGACATTCTGGGAATAGCAATGAGGCACACACAACAATCAAAACACCCTAAATCTGTTTGATGATTCAGACACTTCGTGCATCTGCACCGACAAAATGGGACTTCAATTAAATAACTTGCAGATTTCCACAGAGGGGGGAAAAAGTCGGGGGAACATGAGGATTTTTAATTAGTAACTCTGAATACAAGCCGTTTTTTTAATTAGGTGTTTGCACTACCACTTTATTCTTAAAGGGAGATTTGTAAGCGCGTGGGATTGTTGTGAAAGAAGATCCTGGACAGTTTGTTCCTAACATTTTGTTGCAACCTGCATTTGCTCCTAAACAGCTTTTCTTTAGCAAATGAAACTCAACTACAAATCTGAGCAAGTTGTTCAAATTAAGGCTGAGAATTTTTGGAAAGTTTTAAGTGCATAAACACATCCATAAATATATAACATGCGTATATGTAGCACCCAGGGCAGGCTTCAAGGCCCTGCAACAGTTTTCTCATCTTTCTTTGATTATTCTGACTAACCTAGTTAAATATATATAAGAGTACAGTAGGATCTATAGACATAATCATATCATACACAGGATTTAAACAAAGGTAGTAGAAGTTTGTGACAGGCTTGAATGAAATTCCCATATGACTTTACTGCACTGCAGCCACCACTTTCAGAGCAAACCACTAATGATTGCAAGCTTCAGAATCTGAAAAACGATGGGTGAAATCCCAGACCCTTTGAAGTCATTGAGTGCTTTCCATTCAGTACTGGGGTCAGGATTCATGCTCAAAATCTCTTGAGTGTGCTCTGGCATGGCAAAGTGATGTACATGTCTCTCACACACGCACATGCACTATGAACCTGCAAAATCTCCTGTGAAAAGGCATCCTTCCTGTGGCAGGACATGATTTTTGGAGCCTTAGAAGAAAGATCTGGTCTTTTTAGTAGACTAACCACCTAGGAACACTATACTTTAAAAATTTGGCCTAAGAGGAAGATCAGGCATTAACGTATTTTTGCATCTTTATCTCTTGGTTCTTCTTTTTCTTTGGCAAAACATCTACAATGATGTGGAAGAGATTAAAAGTTGAATTTCTCAATACCCACCCAAACCCACCTCCGCCTTTTCCTAACAGGGGTACAGCAAGATCATATAAAGAGGGACCACGAGCATTTATCCAAATGCAAACAAACCTAAGTATGAGGATTTACCACAGCCTGACTTTCTTTTTTTAAAAATTTATTTCATGTGTTAATACAAAGACTATTTAGCGAAAGTAGAATGCCAGGATTTGCATATGAATAGGTACCTAAAGATCAACGAGATCAACTCATTAGGGTCTGAACATCTAAACATAGGAAAGTCAAAGAGGCCAGAGCTCAAGAGCCCTGCTGCTGAGATTCCCAGTGACTAATCCAAGCAAAGCTGATAGTTTTAAACTTATTCCTATATTTCCTGCCTTAATGAAAAAAGTCCTTTACCTGAAATCAAAGCTCAGTCCAAGGAAAATAGCCTTGTGATTGTGTGTGGGACTCAGTTTCTTCCCTTGCCCCAGCCTTTTTCCATGGCATTGTGCAAATCATTTAGGAGTGGATTCACCTGACCTAGCAGTAGCTGTCTTGAAGGGAGGGATTTTAACTATCTCGTCATCCGGGCTCCCTTCACAGTGAACATAAAAAAAGGCACTTTCCAAAGGGTTGTTCATTCTTGCTGTAGTATCACTTCCTAAGACAGTGTCTAAATCTCTGACTACAGGTGCTTATCTTATCCTCTTGCCTATGCCAAGAGTGTCTCAGAGTAGTTCAGAGTGAAATGAGTGTGGAGTCTGATGTGCCTCAGTTCATCATCTGTAAAATGGGATTAAGTGATTAATGCTACCTCTGTATCTCATGGATGAGTTAGAAGTGGAATGTATTATAAACCACGAGATGTTCAGATATTAAAATAGTGAGAGTGATATGAGTGCCATAAAAAGATAAGGTCTTGATCCAGTATCTGTGGCAACCAAGGGAATCTCTCCTCTGGCCTTTTGTGGGTATTAGATCAATCAATCCCCAGTGACATTATCCATTCACTGCAGAGTAAGTGAAGGTATGGCCAGAATTTTTCCACCGGCAGAGAAGGAAGAGGGTATGGGAAAGCCCTGACCTTACTCTATGCTTGAATAGTAGGAAGAGGGAAAGCACAAACAGGCTTTCAAAGCTGCCTACAGGATTTGGACACATCAGCTTATTAATGTTAGCGGAAATTGGGCATCCACATCTCTGGAAATTTCAGCCTCTGCATTTACAACACAAAAAGAGCCCAACCACAGAGGAGATATTTCCCTAATCTTGGCACCACTGCAGATTTTTGTTTGTGCTTCCTTGGATTAGACCTTTAGCAAACGACACTGCTCAGATGTTGTGGCCAGACACATTTACTCCTCATCCACCCCAAGGTGTAGCAGCCGGTGTCAGGGCAGCATATTCTCATGGCTAGATCCTGAGCCTGTCATTAAATCTGTCTTTTGACCTTGGGCAAGTCACTTAACCTCAGTTTCCTCTGACTGTAAAATGTGATAAAATATTCCCTGCCTCACGGCAGTGTTGGAAAGATTAACAGTTAGACATTGTTCTGAGAGCCTTGAATAAGAGCTGTGAGTGCATGCAGAGCACTGTTTCTATTGGATACTGCTTTCTCTTTCTACATACAGAAGGGCTGACTTTTAAACTGGCAAGAAGCCCAGGCCCGTGACTAGTGGTGTGCCCCATTTGAATGCACAATAACTACAGTTGCATGCACAAATTGGGTATCCGTGCATGGAAACTGGACACACAGTTGTTTACAGAACAGAAGAGTTTCTCTCTCGCGCTCTCTTGGAAAGCTCAAGGACTCCATTTATTAAGTAGAAAAAATAGTGTCACCACCTGTGCAATATCAAACAGTTTCTAGGCAGCATTTTAAATGGGTTAATGAGGTATAATATCATTCCCTCCAGAGACTGTAAGGTGGGAACTTTATGTTGACCTGAGTTAAAATTTCACACTCATTTTACAACTCTTGCAGACTGTCTTGGTTTAAATGTGCCAGACAAGACATTCTGAGGAATTTGAGTAGGGAAAAGATCTGCAGGTATTTTGTTTGATGTGTGTAAACCAGGACTGAAATAAATGGCATAAGTACAGTTTACCCTGAGATAAATTGGACTTGGCTGAGAATCTGACACTCTTTCTATAAAAGCCCATAAACAAACCACAGTCAGGACAGCATACATGTTGTGTGAAGCCTCAGGAGGGCTGGTTGGCCATGGATTGGCCTCCACTACCCTCACTAAAGAGCCCTGGGAGGGATGGGAGCACAGGGACAGCACCCAGTCAGTGCTGCATTTGGTGGGGATGTGCTGGTGAGCTGTGGGGATCCCAGCAGCAGCAAGGTGAGCTGGGAGGAAGGAAGGCTGCTTACTCCTCCTGTGAATAGGCATTTTCCAGAATCATAACTCCGAGAAGACACAAAAACCATATCTCATGGATAATGTGGGGATGAGAGGAGAAGGGAGAGTGAGGGCAGAGAGCTGCTGGCTAGAACGGTGTCATTTTTCTCATTCACAGAACTCCTCTTGCTACAAAAGCTAAATCTTTGAGCAGGAATATCTCACATTTCTGTATTTTCTGCTTTCTCTCTGTCTGTCAGTGGAGGTATCTAGAAGAGATGGCAGCAAGCTTTTCCATCTGCTTTCCCGTGCCATACAGCTTCAGGCACAGCCTTGTTCCAACAGCAACCTGCTTAAAGTCACCTTCCCATGCCCCCAGGCTTGGTCTGTGCCATGGCCCTGTTAGCAGCAGGCGTCAATGTTCCTCTCACACCTCAGCACGCTAAAAGGAGGTGATATTCTGGGATGGCATCAGGCCTTGTTGCCTTATTTATGGTGAAGAAACCGGCTGCATAGGTCTCTCTTCAGGGTGGGTGAGCAGCATCAGCTTAGGATGTCCCCATCACTACAGCTTATCTGCTTTAAGCAGTAATACACTAATTTACTACTGTGGTAGGAATGATTGAAATCTTTAGACATAATGGAGGAAGTTTAATAGGGTCTACTGAGAAACCCAGGTGTTTAGATCAGCTTAAAAATAATAACCTTCTCCCCTGCTGAGCACTTTCTTTTCACTATAAGCTCAGCTTTTATTCTTAACCATAAAGACTACCTCAGACAGGAAATTATTCACGTGATTGGTCTTTACAAGTAGCGGAGGGTTTAAACTCAGGGCTGGAGAGGTCATTAGTGGACAGCCATGTGATTAACCTTTGCTTTCCCGTTTCTTTTCACACTTTGTTAACAGCTCCCATTATTGCCCTTCTGTGTCTCAAGGAAGTAGTTTATTGACAGTATTAAAAATACATAGCTACAAATTCCAAAGAGCCCATCCTTGTGTAAAACCTCCAGTAACTTGTAGCCAGATGATACACATTGGGCAGAGCCCCTCAATTTCTACCAATGTGGATCCAGAAATAAATTCACCCACTAACACTGGATCTGAGCCAACATGTTGTTTTACCCATCACTTTATCTATTCTCGAGCCTGTCTCAGAAAGTTTTATACCACAAAAAATGTAAGGTTTAATTCAACAGTAGTATTAGTGCTTGTCTTAACATACCACAGCTTAATAGGAGTCACACCAGATGCTCGGTATCTTTGAGTAGAAGTGGGCATCCAAAGGACTTTGAAAACTTGATCAAAATTATGCAGTCTGTACTATACTCTGTTTTGATTTCAAGGAGGGCAGTGCTCCTGGCTGTCCTCACACCGCGTGTGACATGGTCCCTGTCTCTAACACACAGACCCACAGAGTCTCATACACGGTAGGAACTCTTCACACAGCCAAAGAAACCAAGCCACAGGAAACAAGCAACATCAAGGCAAAAGCGAAAAGTCATGAAAGCAGAACAGAATTTCTGTGAATATAACTCCAAGTGGCAGCAGTTTGCACTGGTCTGGACTTTGTGACTGTCTTGCATAAAATTAATAGTGAAGATTGCAACAAAAAAGTACTGCAGCAAAGGCTGGGGGCAGGGGAGAAGGGATGCCTCTTTCGCTTATTTATTTTGCATTGTCATTGCAGGGTAAGTTCAAGAGGGAGGTGAAAGGAGGGAGGTGTTCAATGAGGGCCTTCCCAAAGCAAAAGGGTCTTTTGGACAGAAAGAGAGTGTCAAGGCGTTTTGACAGAAAGTGGCTGAATGTGTCTTTTCTAGTTAACTTCTGTGAACTGTTGGGCATTTCTGCACACAAAGGGGCACTTTCTTGGCAGCTGAGAAGGGAAGGCAGAAGTCAAAGAGGGCAAAAGAGGAAGAAAAAAGAGATCAGTTTATGAATACAAAACTTACAGTAGAATTTTTTTTTAAAGTAGAACATGTACACTGAAGAAAGCCCCCAAGCAGCCATAACTTCCTCAGTTGGCGTTTATTTGGCAGAAAACCTAAGCCTCAGTGAACTTACCAGCACTTCAGGAAGCATCCGCTCATATGCTGAACCCCTTCAGTTCCTCTTGAAGTTGCTCAGTGTTGTGGTGCTCAGCACTTTGCAGAGGTGAGGCCGTGGCTCAGAATGGCTACAGTCCCTGTTTGGATGTGCAGATCCAGGGACTGTTGTTGGAAAAGGTGAAGGCATGAAGAATAGAGATGAAAATTCAGAGAATATGTGTATGTGATCCTAGAGGTAGCTCAGGTACCAGCGGCCATGGTGTGTGCATAATTTGTGATTTCCAGGCTAGATTATTTAATGCTGACTGAGATATCTCTGCACTACATTACAGGTAGGATATATCCTAAGAATTCAGTGCTTCTCCATCCATTATTCTATTTAGACTTTGGGGTTTTAAATTAAATGGGGAAATTAAAGTATTTGACAGAAGTGAAAACAACAAAAGACATGTTTAAGGATTATGAAAGCTTCCATAATGATATAGAACAAGGAAAACTCTTTTTTTAATCTTTAGTTTTACCTACATTTGACTATTTCTTAATTTATAACCCAAGCCAGACTACACTTTCCTTTATGATGGTTATATGTCAGAAGTGAGACAAGATTTGGAATTCACTAGAAAATAATTAAATGAATAGCTATTCCAAGGGAAAGGTAAGATCAACTAGAATGGATTGTGCAGATCTTTCTGGCATTGGCCATTTATGTCTGAACTGGTCAATACAACTGTATTTTGTGTTACAACGTTCCCCTTAGAAGGAAGAACTACAGTTTAACCACATTTAATTACCCTGGAGTACTATTTAAAGGCAAAGGGAAATGGAGGCAAAAAAAGGCGGATAAAGACTATTTAGGATGATTTTACTTTTGAACTCTGTATTAGGAAGACGTATCCGTTCGGCTGCATAAAAGCATTTTATGAACTACATAGCAGAGGTGTTAGTGATTTTTCAACAGTGTCAACACATTTTACTAATTTAAGTGATTTTTTCAACAGCCTCTAACCAACACATTTTACTAATTTATCTGTAGCTGGTTACAACCCTCTAATTAAAGCTGTGTCAGAGCTTCTATATATTCTTAGCTTTCTGGAGTCTATCACTTGACTTTAAAAATTACCTGCTGGCTAAAATTTGTCATACAAGGACTTACATAGGAACATGTTTTAAATAATAATAATAAAATCCCACTCTGACAGCTTTATAAGTTATTACAGTGTTTCAAAAAAAAAGAAATCTGTCAGTTCAGGTTTTCTTAGGACCCCCTGGAAATGGTGCTGTCTGTTAAACAGCAGTCTGTGACATTTGGGGATTGTTTCTAAGTGTTGGGAGTAAAGCCAAGTACCTCAGCTGAGGCATGTTTCCAAAAGAAGTTATTGCAGGTGTGTTTTATTAACTTACCTCCCCGTGCATTTCTTCTTTTAGGTCAGAAACTTCACAGGCTGGGTGTCCCTGGTCTACTTATGTCTTATTCTGACTGCAGTACAAAGGTAGTGTCACCTTTGGACTAGGTCTTGTTGTGCTTTTGTTTTCTTTAGGGTTTTTTTTAATGGTTTTTTTTGGGGGGGGGAGGGGGGGGGTAAGCATTAAAACCTGAAACTTGGCTAAACTACAAATTCTTGAGAGCTCTCAGCTGGAGTTGTTCTGCTGTTCAGAGCTCCCTCTTCATCCACAGCAGAGGTTGTCAAGGTAGGAAGATAGGCTTTACTTCCTTACTTCCAGTGTCATGTCAAAACTGTAGGTTAGAGTCACCTTGAATTTTGATCTGACTGAGAACACAGTAGCATCCTTATTTTTGCCTGTCCCAATTCTCCTGTGCTGGGTTCCAATCACCCTCTAGCTATCAGTTAATAACAGCAGTAAAGTAAGAATTCACCCTTTGCACTATGCTCTGGACAAAGCTTTTATATGTGATGAGTACAGGACTCTCTGGTGTATCTTGTTGTAGGACTGTCTTTTGTGATAACTCCCAGTTGTGCTCTCTCCTTGGACGAGCCCAGAAAGCTCACTGGGAATTGAGTGTATTTTGAGGAAACCTTGAGCGTGCTCTAAATGAATGGATTTGGCACTAAGTGAGGCGAAATCAGGAGTTTTTTAGTGACACAGTTGTTTCTGCCTGTAAGCTCAAACACTTTTTACCTTATTGCTCTATGTTCTCTCTCTGTGGCTGTCATTGCTCCCTTAGTAAGCAGAAATCCACATGCTGATGGCAATAGAGGTTGGTCACTCATCATCCAGAGATCTTAACTACAATATCCTGGTGGCACTGACACCTTTAATTCTGAACCCTGAGACTGCTCACTGTCTATGGCTGGCTTGCCATTTGCTTGCATGGTTTTCTGTACTTTCACAGTCAGAAATCAGCAGGGGGTTTCAGTTACTGACAATATTCTCTTTTTAGCCTAGTTTAATTTTGCTGTATAGGCAGGACATGTCTAAGCAGGTGTAAAAGGCTGTTCTTTTTCCTCAGGTTGGCTAATGTGACTTCAAATATGTTAGTCTGAGCAGAGTTTTTCAAATGTATTAAAATTTTAGAGAAGGGAAAGGGCTTTTCAGACTGACTTTCAGGGCACTCCTTAGTATTTTAAATACATAGAGACCTCATTTAATACCTTAGTAGTAGGCTCACACCTGTCCAAATCTCACCAGAGCCACCACAAAATGGGTTACTTTTCTGACAATTTTGAGATGCCAGTGAAGTTTTAATACCACAGTGTTAACACAACTTTAGTCCTTTTTGTTCCTCTCTATTCATTCCTGGAAGTTATATTTACAAATGTATTCTCTGGCATCACTGTCTGATGCTTACATGAGATCTTTGTGTTTCTACCTAATGTTGAATTTTAATTGCATTTTTTAATATCTTCATAAAGAACTTTTCTATAATTGAAACATCAAAATATCAAATCACAGGACCTCTGTGTTTCATCCTGGGTTGCACACGCCTTGGGTTCAATGGAGAATCTCCCCTCCAAGCACTGCCTACACCAACTGGCACTGCTGGAGGCTTGGCTGCCTTTTCACAGTGCTTTCTCAGGGTGCTTGGTACTCAGACTGTGAGCACAAAAGCTGATTCAGACTAGCTTGATGCTCAGGTATACTGAGAACTAAACCACAAGTAGATACCATCAAAACACATTTCACTTGTGACCTTTCACAGCCAATGAATTGGAGGGATTTTCCTTTGCTGTGGATCAAATTTAAAACTACTTCCCAGGAGTGAAAGGTCATCACTTGGAGTCATGATATCCAGTTAAATACAGCTAAATAGAACTCATTAGCATCACAATGAATGGAGTTATATATTACTCGGTCTGGGGGATGACTAGGGTGGGTGGGTAGCAAAGGAATAGATCCCTCATCACCCTTAATAAAGCAGCAAAATAGCAGAGAAAAAGCACAAAGAGCAGAATTAGACTAAATCTGCCCTTTAAATCTGTTTCTTGTAGCCAACAATATGAGTGGTCGAAAAAACATGGGAAATGTCACATAAAGGATGCATTCTCCTCTTGCCATGTTTGCATTCACAGGAGCTACAGTTCCATCCAAGTGAGAATATACTATATACCGGCTCCTGGCGGGGCTTTGATCTCCAGATACAGCTTGCTCTGTGGAAAAAGGAAATCCAGTGATTTCATGTCTGAAATCAGATTCCCCCTGAGGGCCAAGCAGCACCTCTAGACACTATCTGATGGGCAGAAGGACTTCATATATAAGTGGATCCAAGACATATTTTATCCTGCCAAGCCATCTCCTTTTTGGGGGAGTGTTTCTTGCTCTGTGGCCCTTTCTTAATGAGTGTTATTTCAGCCTTTCTGTTTCTGGTCATACTTCATAAAGGCTATTTTTCTTCAGTGTGAGTCTGAAGCCACATGACTCTTTCCTTAGCACTGGCAGCAGGTCAGCGGATGTGAAATGAGTGCAGGAGGCTTTGGGATCTTTGAAGAGGCTGTCTCAAATGGGGAGGATCCACATACAAAACAGTGTCATCGTCCTGTGAAGTGAATAGCTCACAGTCAATCATTTACCTTGGTGATCTGGCTTTTTTTTTTTCTCCCTCCCCTACTTGGCATGCTTGGGTCTTTGTATTCTGCTTCTCTATTTTCTTGGGGAGGGAAGGGTGGATGAGATCAAAGAGAAGGATCAGCTCCTTTGTTTATATTAAATAAAGCACTGTTTGAATTCTCTTAACCTTTTTTACAAGTGGTTCCTTTGCTTATATATATTGCTTTGACTTTTCTGTAGTTATTCAAGGCTTAATATTCACAATAGCCAAGCAAGTAACTGTCATTAGTAATGAAATAGAGCTGGGCACCTATAGAGGTTCTTTTGCTGTTTAGTTCACAAAGGATCATAGGGATCTCTGCTCTAGTGTCCAGTAAAACTGGATGCTGGGACTGCTGCACTCAAAAAACCTAACTCAGCTAGCACATCCTTGAGAACAGGAATCTCTTCTTGATATGCAGGCTGCTTGAAATGACACGGATGAGCTGTCATTTGGCTGTGGTAGATATTGGACTTCTTCTCTGGCTGGTTAAAGCAGGACCCAAGCTGAAGAAAGTGTTAAAGAAATAAATCAGATTTTACATGTCTTTGGGAACAGGGCATTGCAGCCATACCTTCTCCCATTCCTGCTGCCTGTCAGCACCAGATTCAGCAATCTGCTGCAATTCAAGGAAGACATTTCTCTGAACAAAACCAACTTTTTTCCAAGTCATCTGAATATGCCAGTAAGTCAGTGAGTTTTGTTACCTGCTGAAAGTACTGGAGATGCCATGGGTGTGATCCAGCACATAGCAGTGACTCTGGCTGTTCAGGCAGTGTGGCTGTATTTGAAACACCACAGCAAAGCCACATCATAAAACTGAGAAACTGGGGACCTTCATCCCCCTCCAAGGGATACTTTTAAATTCTTCCTCCAAGTATGATGTACCAGTCATGCCTGAAAGCAGTAAGTTCTTGCAGCTGAAAGCAAGCAAGTAGGACAAATGAGAAGGAGCAATACAGAAAGGAATCAGTAATGATAATTCATGTTAAACCGGTGATGAGCCATGATGGGTGTAAATTATTTTGTTAATGTACTCAAATAAGCCAAATCTCATGTACCTGCCTAGGCCCTTCCAGTGATTGACTGAAGGGGTCTTGATGAAGGATGGTCCTGGGAGAAGTCTGGAATATTTATCTTCTTTTTTTTTTTAAAAAAAAAACTTTAGTTTTAATAACTTCCAATAAACCTGCCATCCATGTACTGGAAATACCTCAAAATTTCCACCCTTGCCTAAGGCAAGCTTCACTGGAGTTAGGCAGTGCTGATTTACACCAGCTGAGGTGCCTGATTTTATTTTATTTCATTTCATTTTTATAGGGGTTTTTTGTCCTTGGTTATAAAACTTTTACTAGCTGGAAGAGATCACATTCCATTCAGGAGCTCACTTTATGCTCTTCAGATAGAAAATCATCACCCTGGTGCAGACAAGTTTCAGCATTTTGGCATTGAAAAAAGGGGGGGCAGGGAAGGGTAGCAGATTTATACTTCCCAAATTAAGCGCTTCACATGGATGGGGAAATGCCTCCAGCAGAAGCAGGTAGAGGGACTTTACTCTATAAGGAACATCTGGAAATGGAGACATACATATTGCTTTTCTTCATCCTCCCAGAGCTGCAGGAAAATTGTGGCCCATGAGACCACTCCTGCTCTAACTCTGAGCTGTCCCCATCCTCTACAGTCTTCTCCTTTCCCACAGGCTTAACCTGATGGCCATGGGCATTTCCCAGGCTAAGGCTGACTGAACATGTAACACGATACATTGATCTGTCATCTTCTATAGAGTAATTAGCCACTTCTCTCTACCCCTATTTTTTAATGAGGAAATGATCTTTCTCCCCTGCTTTTAATGCAATATATCTTTTTGAATTTATGGAAAAGCTGTGTACCTCTGAGACACTGCTGAGTGATTCTATCAGTTGGGTTTATCTTAGAATTATTCCACACTTTTGTGGTTTCTAAGGCAACCACACTTTTGAATGAACTGCGGAGTAAATGAAGGTATCCAAAATATGTGACAGAGTAATCTACATGATGTGCCTGTCATGCTACATGCATGTAGAAGTTCAACTCTTTAAACATTTCAGGCTAAATGGTTTCTTGAGCCTGATTTATATCAGCCACAAATCTGATTCTTGCTGATATGGGGCACAGTGCTTGGTATGGCCAGACAGGTGAGGACTGTGAAAAACAAAGCTGGTTCCTGAAGCCTTCAGCAGGATCAGGCAGTTGCCCCTTGAAAAGAGATAATAGAAAAAATACCAAGAATTTTACCATGGGCATTGCTATACATGTGATTTAGAGTAGGAGTATTTATTTATCTTTTCTAAATATTTAAACTCATCAGGAATCAAGGTAATGGAATTCTGAACTTTTCAGTCTCCTTTTCTCCAAGGGTCTCCTCTCTCTGCAGAAACAGAACTTTATGTGTGATTTTTCTAGTGCAAATCAGTTCAGAACTGCAGAAATCAATCTTATTTACTCTGAAGATAGTAGGACCACTAACAAAACTATAAGTAATGCAGCAAGCAAGAGGATTTCCCCTATATCTGTAAAAATGTAAACATGAAATGGCAACCTGCAAGCTTGGAGGGAGATGGCTCTTGGTGTCATGGTGTATCTCAAGCCACTCACTTGTACCCAGGCTCTTCTCTTGCAGAATTTACTTAATGCTTGAAAGACTGGGTGGTTTGGGGGACTTTCAAAACTACTGCTCTGAAAGCCCTGCCCATTGCCCACTTCAGTCATATATAGCTGAAGGAACTGATTGACAGCTCCCAGGATCACTGATAGGAAAGGGATTGAGTGAAATGTGGCTTTCATTTTCATTTTATTTTTTTTCCGTGCAGCCTCTCTTTGGACTATGTGTGTGGGTATTTTGACATTTCCATATCAGTGCAAACCTGAACCACATGCATCTTCTTTTGGACCAAATAGTTAAAGGAGACATTTTATAATACCAGATCTCCATTACAACAATGCAGCATAATATGTACTTTCAACTATTCTGCACAACTCCTTGGCAAGGAAAACTTCTGCTGCAGGCTTTCATCTTGCTTCAGTTTTTATGTGGTTCTTCAAGATTCCTGCCCCCACCCCCTCAAAAAAATTGTTTAATAGATTTTGCATCGCTCTTGCATCTCCATTTTTAGCACATGCAGATGTGCTCACTCTGATGGAACCTTTCATTTTGCTAAATGGGGAGAAGGATTTTTGTGCACAACTGAGCTCCAATTAGGATTATTAGAAGAAATACATCCAAGAAAAGTTTCTGTGCAGGCTTGATCCAAGGTTCCTTGGCAACAGACAGAGAGGATAAAAAATTGAAGATATTTCCTTCATAATATTCTCTTTTCCTTATATACAAACCCTTGTTGGAGCTTTATTTCCCCAAGCCTCCTCAAGCCCACCAACTTCTCTTCCCAGGAAAACAGGTAGGTGTAACTGTAGGGATCCCAAGAGCCTTCTGCTAATGCCATAATAACAGAACAGTACTCTTCAAAAACACACTTGAAATATGCAATCAGCAACTCTCTTCAGAGCAGTCGAACATTACTCTGCCTTTGTTCTTGACTTCAGCTGAACAAAAATTGAGGCTATGTCCACCAAAACTTTGGCATTTTAGCTGTTTTCATTCTGCCTTTGCCGCTGAGTTAAAACAGAGAAAAGCAATTCAGTGTCCAAATCAAAACATTCATTTTCCTTAATCTGAAGTAAAGTCAACAGCAATTCACGAACATATTCTGTGACATCCTTGCCATGTTTTCATGAAAAGCTGGGTAACCCTTGCTGAATGAGCCAGCCAGCAAAATTGCAGCGATTTCCTGCACACAGGAACCGGGCTGAAGGCAGCTCAACACCTTCAGTTGACGTAATTTTCAGGTATCCAAAATGCCCCAATCTCTGAAATAGAAGTGTATAGAGCGATCTGCTGAATTCTGTCAGGCAGTTGAGAGTGAGAGTGGGCTTGGACCTCACGCCTAGACTAGCAAAGCCTGTATGCTGGGGAAGTGGGGGGAACTTGCCATTAGCGAATTTGCCTCAAGCCATCGGTGCTGCACCTTGTGCAGGCCATGAAAACAATCCTTAATGAGGAGGCAGGAAGGAATCTCTGTAACTCCTAGACATCAAGGGAAAACATTTTTATTTTATTTTAAAAGTCTCTGACCTGTTTTTCTAAGGGAGCAGGCACCAGCTTTCCCAAAATATTTAGACAGCCTAAGGACTGAAAGGTCTGAAGAGCTTCTCTCTGCCGAGAGAGACAGAGACACCATTTCTTTGTTCAAGTTTAACAGCGGGCGGTAAACATGGAAAAATGTCTCCTCCCTCACATTGCAACATGATGCGTCATGTATAGCTTGTCAGGAAACAATGTCTGGTTTATGTTTGCTGCCAGGTATCACTGCAGAAGGAACATCTGACATGGGATATCTTTTTTTCCAAGCAATTAGTGGGTGGGGTTATCCACACCAGTGCAAGTATTTGGGGATTAGCTGCACATCATTCAGCAAAACTAGGAGCATCATTTAGCAGAAATTCAAAATTTCTGCTATGTGTGGTACAGGCTTCTTTGGCTTTCTTTAAGCTAAGTCATGTGAACTACCACAAATGTCCTCTGAACCACTCTGACTTCTCTAGTAATGAAAGCAGATCATCACACAGACAGTTGGAAAATCGAGTAACTCAGCTACTTCTTATGAAACAGGGACATTTCTGAGTTTAAAGCTTAGTATTTCTGTTCATTGAGATAGCTGAGAGAGGAAGGAAACTGATAGGATCATGGCCTTCGCAGCCCATTTTCATGTTGGAGATCAATGGTATATTCCCCATACCACCCATATGTGCAGGTCTAAGACTATTACAAACAGATTTGCACCATTAAAATAATTTCCCTGACAGAAATCCCTTTAGCTTATATATGTTACTGTATTTGCATATAGTTATATATACACATACAACTAAGGACAGACCAGATCAGTGAATTATAATACTAAAACAAATGTAAAATTAAATACAAAATTAGTAATAATACTAAAAATCCTCTACAGCTGAGAGCACTCTATTCTGCAGACCTGGCTTCCTTAGCAGTCAATAGAAGGACAGATGATAAAAGTTCTGGTATGGCAGTGTGGTACTCTCACTTTTTTGACAGTCTTTCTCTGTAGTGAATTAAAATAATTCTGCTGTTACATGGGGCCCAGGTAAAACTGACAGAATGTGCCAATGTGTATTTTTATTAGTTGTAATGCCTTCCCAGGAGGTGCTGGTAGCATTGTCTTCCCTGGAAACCCAGAAGGCTCTGCTATGCTTGTGCAGCCACAGTTATTGCTAAAATGAATTCTGGGAGCAGAAATTGCCTGTTCTCTCAGATAACCTCTTCATTCAACATTTGTAATGACCAATTCTCCTTCCAAACTCCTCCTCAAATACCTGAATGTACCAAGCTCCTTAGATCTTGGATCCCAATAGGTCTGGTTCTCTAGCTCCTGTATCATTTGTGTGACTCCCACCTGAACTCTTTCCAGTGTTTCCAGATATATAAGTGGACTACCAAGTTAGATGTAGTTTTTCTGTCATGATCTCAGTGTAGCTCCCTACAGAGGCAGGATCATTTCCCCACCACTAACGTGATACCTCCCTTTTCACACACTAAGAAGACATACTTGCCCTTTGAGCTGCAGCTTTGCATTGAGAGCTCATGTTGAAGCTGTTATCTCCACTGACTTTTTCAGTCTCGCTTAGGGTCACTTTTTTCCAAGACAGAATCTTCCGTCTTATAGCTGTAATCTGCCCTCCAGGTTCCCAGATGTATCACTTTGCATTTGGCTGTATTAAATGCAGCCACACTGAATCACAAGCATTTGACCAGGAGATTCGGCTCACTCTGTAATAGTAACCAATCTTGGTGATGTCTGCTGAAACTTTATCAGCAAGAATTGTATATCACCCAGGTTGGTGGTAAAAATCTTTAAATCGGTATTCAAAAAAAAAAAAAAATCTGACAGTCCAGACCATAGGGAAATACTTTCACTTTTTTTTCATGCCTCTTGCTAAAGGTATCCAGCTAATTGGTATTTCTCCCTTAAAAATTGCAGCTATCACAAAGATGGTTTCAAGATATATATTTTCTATATCATGTGATTTCTTTTCATAGAAGTTTTAACTCAAAATTTCACTTACAGTCAAAAAGTTCAAGAATAACTATATTAACAAACTGTCTTCATGAGCCTGTCCCACAATCCTTCTGCCCTCTCATCCAAACCCCCAAAATATCTTCCAGACAGGTTTTCTAATTCTTTACCTGTATCGAAAGTAGACTAATGCATACACTGGTATGAATTATGTCCTTGGCACTAATTATCTGTTATTAAAATACTGAACAAAATGTTGCATTTTTTTTCTGGGGTCGCTCTTGAACTAACCTTTGTACAATCTAGTTTCCTAAAGAAATGTTATTTAGTCAGACGTCAACATCACTCATTCCTCTCCAGCAATAATTGAAGCTATGACCCAATTTGAACTAAATTTCCTGGCGAGACTAATGTTCCAGAGATGACACTTAGTAGTGAGGTTTGGAAACAAGTTCCAACAAAAAGAGTGGAAGAAGGAGGCTCAACACAATGTCCATTGTTTAGATCAGGGACCTGATCTAAGACAAGACCTTGGGAAAGCTGGCTCCATAAGTGTCATGGCACTGACGGAATAATATCTCAGCGTGTTGCTTGTCTCTTTGTGTTCAGTTTTCTAATGTTGGATTATGTTTAATGTAGCACTTCTCAACTAGTCCCATACACAATGACTGTAGTGTGTTACATACACACTGAAGTGTACTACAATCTTGTTGCAAAAGTCTTTTTGGTAGGTACTATGTCCCATCCTTATTTATAGTCCAATGCCAGCATCCTATTAAGAAAGCGGCATCTTCCTCCTGTTCTCCACACACGGAACAGATGTAGCTGCAGACAGTTCCTGCCTTTTTCTACATATCTATTTAGCACTTCTCTGTCTCAGGCTAGTAATGATCATATGTGTGACCTATACTTTGTGTGTTCCTAATAAGATTTTCTCTTATTCGGCTCCTTTGACCACAGATATTTCAGGAACTCTGCCTTTACGGAGTAGTTGATTACACATTTAAGCTTACAGCTTTGATTTTACCTTATCTTGTTTCTATCTGCTGTACACACACTAAATGTCCCTGATGATGCATCTACTGACAGTATGTACAGCTGCGCTACTGACATTAATGAGGGCTTCAAGATAGCATCTTTATTATAATAAACTGTTAATATGGCCCTAAAATGCTGCTGCTTGTGGTTCTACTTCAGTATGAAGCAGCTGGCAGCTATGTCAATTGCCATTCTGAATACATTAATATATAATAAAATGAGAATTTATTAATATGAAGCAATAGACAGAGACTAAAGCAGGCAAACAAGCCCAGAGCTGCAGCTGGCCTGGGCAGCAGCTTTCACATGGCAACAGCTCACGTGCATTTGATGAAACAAGAGTAAGAGTTTTTCATTGTGATTTGGATGGAAATTGAAGATATGAATTTTGCCTGGAATGTGCAGTTGTCTCCACTATGGCACCTTACTCATCAAATTCTGTTTTGTGATGATCTTTCTGAATAGAATTCTACTGCATAGTGCTCTGAAGAATATCACAGGAAAACATTACCCCCATTTTGCAAGAATGATTAAAGAAAAGTGATAGTAGCCAAGCATGCCCAGCCCAGGCCCTTAATGTAATTGCTGGACAACTCTGGCCTCTCCAAAATGAGTTCCTCTGAGTGCAGCACCCTGCTGCAGACATGTCTTCGCCTGAAGGCTACATATATTCTGTACTTATCATGTGTCCTGCTTTATTCAAATGCTGGCTTGTGATCTTAAGTTAGTATTGGGTAGAAAGCACAGAAAATGCACATGTATGTGTGACATTTGTCACGTGGTGTTGTCTTCACTACAACCTGGTTGTGGTGAGAGACTATCAGTAAAGCAGCCTATTCAGACACGAATTTGCAGCCTGTGAATGACAGCAGTGTTTGTTGCACAGAAATGCTGATTTTTGAGAGAGGCCCATCTTCCCATCTCAATGTAACAAACCACTGTCCACCTGGTGACAGTTTGGAAGAAAAATGAAGGTAAAAATCAGAGTAAGAGGAACAGAGAGGGGTAAAGCTGAAGATGATCCGGGAGGGGAAAGCAACCCCTCCATAGATTGTGTTTGCCCTCGCTAGCCTTGTGAATGGCGACTAAGTCAAGGTTACATAGAGATGTTAAAAAGATGAGACACAACACAAGAGGAAGCGGTGACAGGATGAAAGGTTTGCAGAGATCAAATGAGAGAAATGAGGACTTGAAGGGTCAGTCCTCCCTCTTCTGCTTGCAAGTTCGGGCATTGGCTGTGCAAGGAACCACAGCTGACAAAGCAGAATGACAGACATAGGGCTAAAGAGGCTGATTCTTCCCACTCTTGCACCAGGTTTGTGTGTGTGACACCCCTAGTGACTGCAGTGCATAAGCTGGGAGCAAAGGAGCAGCGAGTCCTCTGAGCGAACTGTGCAGCAGCAGTTAACCCTCGATGGGTGGGTCACAAACCTGTGACTACATTCTTGTTCCCCAAGGCCTGGGAACACTTTGGGAAGATTTTAAGAGCTCAGCGTTTAACCATTTATTTAGCTGCAAAGAAAAGAAAGAGCAGGCTCCATCTTTCCAATCATTTCCCTATAAAATGGGAATGCTCATGAGTGAGTTCTCATTCACTGGGAGTCCTGTGGAATTGCAAACGTTTTTCACTATCTGGTGAAAGCTAGGAAAAGCAGCAAAGCAGTAATAGCCAAAAACATCCCAGGAAATATTTGGAAGCTGTGTAAAACTCCCACAGTGATAAGGGTTGTAACCAATCCTGCAATAAGACCATATACAAAGCTGCATAATGATTATGTACAACCACTGTGAGATGAAATCCATATCCTCCAGCTTCTTTCCGGAGACCCTGGTCTAAAGTGATTAAGAAGAACATCTAATGCCTCTCAGAAGTGTATCTACAACGTGAAATGGGAAGATTTTGAGGTTAAATTCCGTACTGAATTTAATGTGACTATTCTGTTGAGCTCTGCATTCCATGTACATAGTAGCCATAGTGCTGGTACTATTAGTAGTATTCCAACCACTACAGCAGTAAGGAAAGATAAATGTGTAAACATAATATTATCGTTAAGTAACTTCAGTATTAGACTTTTTTTCACCTAGCCAAATAATAGCTATACCATTTCTGCCCATTAAATATGGAAAAATAAATTTATTATTTGCTTACACTGTGCAGTGCAACATGGCAATGCCAATGAAAATTATAAGCACCAGTCAGCACAGTGGTGCAACTGGACCGGTGAGCCTTACCAAGAGGCTGGGCCCACTCACACAATCTAACACTGCACTGACATGGTCATATTGTTACTGGGCTCTGAACTGGTTTCTCTGCTTGCTGGGAGGAAATGGCTCTAAAGGTGCTCTGAGCATCTAAGCATCTAAGAAAGCTCAGGTTTGCACCTGAGCAGAGGTGGGCAGATCCTTTGTAGCAGCTTCTGAAGGGTCATGAAAGACCTCAGCATCATGAAATGTCCTTGTATTCAGTGAGAAGGGAAAAGGAAAAATCTTACAAGAAAAAGATGATCTTTCAGCAAATATTTTTTTCTTTATAAAGGTGATGATGAAAATTATTTAGTTTCATGAAATACATACTGTAGTAAGCCAGGCTGTACACTGTGACTTCAAACAGTTCTAGCAAAGATGATCTGCTACAGAGGTAGGGGTTTTTTCATCAATATTATTTTAGTTTGAAATTAAATGCTCATAAGAATAGATTTTGAGATTAAATATTGATCCTATTATCTACTGTGTGGAAAGTGTGTGTAAACATAATCTGTAATACAGAATGATACACTGTAAAAGAAGAAATTGTTTTAATTTGTTTTCACACGGTTTTCAGTTGAAACCACACTCCTGTAGTCCAAAAACTCTGAGAACACCTCCAAAGCAACACTTAATGTGTGTGTATGTGCATTAATGAATTTCTGTTCTCAGTGAAAGAGGACTGCACGTCTCAGCACTCTGAATAAGAACAGAGCATTCAATCCCTCTCCATAGCAAATTCAGCCTTCAACAAGTTAGTTCTTCCAGGGATGGCAGTGATGCAAAACTGCTTTGCAAATGTTTTTCTGGGTTTTGTTGCTAGGTGATGACTTGGAAAACTTTGCTATTCCTGCTGAGAGGTTTAAAAAAAAACAGGCCTCACATTAAAGAGTACAAAAAATAGGCCATCTTGCTCCCTAACTCCCATTTCCTAACTCCTGGAGTCTGCACCCTGTGTGCCTTCTACACTCTCACATGCCCCTCTCTTCCCCCTGCCTTGGATCTGCTTGCCAGAAATTGGAAGCCTAAAAAACCACTTCTATTACAGAGTTAGAAGCTGAAAGATCATTAATCTTTCTATCCCTGACCAAAGTAAGTAATTCTACAAGTGTGCATTGATTATACTGAGTTTTCCTTCTCAGTTAAATTTTACCGATTTTTAATTTTATTAATCCAAACACGAATGAACAGATTACTTACTGATGACATGATCTCTTTCATGTACCAAAAATCAGAAAGGTTTGGAAGTGACCTCATGGCAGTTTCCTTAATCATATACTCAATCTGGATGCAAAATCCCTTGACAGACAGCATGTTGGTAGTTAACAAGGAAAAAGATCTAGAGGTGATATTGTGAAATCAGGGTGGAAGCTCAAAGAGTTATTCCTTTGGATATTTCCAAAGTAGGCGTGTTGTTGGGGGGAAGTAAGGTGTATTTATTCTGTTCGTTATTGATTTTTGTGTCTATTGGGGCATCTTGATATCATTTTATCCAAGTTTTCAGAGATGTAGCCTTGAATGAGTATATGGCTAAGCACAGCATGCTCAGAAACAATTAGCCACTGCTGCTCTTCTTGAAAGCTATTTCTAAATCTAAAGTCTTATACTAGAAACTGAATATAGGAAGAAGCATTTTTTTATATATTGGGTCTGGACCAACATATCAACAATGATTAAAAATTACCAAAGTCAGAGGAGCAAACACCTTTCAGCAGGCAGAAAATAATGACCTTTATAGCCTCAATTTGCAATCTGGCTTATTTGGAGCTTAATCCTCTTTCATTAGGTTGGCCAAGTAAGAAGATCCCAAACCTCATTTCCAGCAAAATTCTTGGCATTTGACAACATTCTGTCTCTTAAAGTGATAGCATTTCTGGAGTGTAACCGGCACTGTACAACTCTATTGAGAGACATAAAGCCAAGAATTTCAGGCTCTAATCCTGTAAATCCTTGAATTTCCTTTTAAAATCTATTCACATGAAAAGCTCCCTTGGCTTTGGGGACACCATTGGTATTCATGACTTTAGATGCATGAGAGATTTTGTATGATCAGGGTCTAAAACCAGGAGAACCAACAAGCCTCAGTGTCTGACTCCAGTTTCTGCCACCCAGTTCTGGAAGGCTTTTGGTGGTTGTGGGTTTGGCTCTGCCACAGGACTGGTTTTCCCGCCCTGTGCAGCCTCCACAGCAGATGCACAAAGTGCTTGCAGTTGCTTCATTAGTTATGGTGTGATGACAGAAGTTATGCTCTCTCATGTCAGTAAGCAGTAAGTTAGATGAGGGGTAGGAAAGAGGCACTTGCTTCTGAGGCTCAGGACAGGCAGCCTTCTCACAGCAACTGCCAAAGAGATTGAGATTTTTGACTGCTTTTTTATTGTAATTTAACAAACTTAAGTAATTGAAAATTTAGTCAGTAACAGGTGAATTAGCTTCTTTCCAGCCTTCATTATACAGAGTGGATGGCAACTCTACTCTCAAAGATTGAGATCCATTTATTATCTAATTATGTATTCATCACTATGAGAAAAATTATTCATTGCAGCATTGCTGTTCTGTACAGAATACTCCCCAAGAAGGGGAGGGAGCTGCATACCATGTAGAGAGGGGACTTTTTGTGCTTGGTGATCTTTAATACCTGCTCACTAGATTTTTTCAGCTAAGGCTAAAGTTCTTCAGCCACTAGTTAAAATCAACTGTTTACTGTCAGAACAGCTTACAGGGAGTTTGTTACACCTTGCAAGTCTTCTAGTCCTTGGCTCTGCTGATGTCAAGGCAGCTTCTCACCAACATTTGAACTTTCACTTTGTTTTTTTCTCCTGTCTACAATAAAAATGTTGTGGATTAGTCAATGTTTTTGTGGTAGCACTTATTTATCCTTAAAAGCTTGCTCTGGTCTAGTTGGTACATACTACTGTGTTTTAAATTTGTTTGGGTGTGGGGTTTTTTTTTACTATATGTCTGTTAATGGTCTGGAATCATTTGGGAAAGATAATGCTAAACTTTATAATGCTAAAATTATCCAGTAGCTTAAAAGAAAGGCAAACCCAACAAACAGCTTCTTACTCAGCATCATTGAATATCCAGATCAAGAGTTAAGGGAAATCAGCTGCTGTGGAAGATAACAACTAAGAATGCAGCAAGTGAAACTGTGTTAAGTATGCAAGAAGGAAAAGGGGACACTAGTCTGTTCTCATGTATTTTAAAACAATGGTGGAAAATACGTTAATTTAGTCAAATGAAAAAAATTTGCATTACCTAGTGGGAGTAGTTCATCTAAATTCACTTTTACACCAGCACTGTGGAAGCTGCCTATACAGGACTGTTGGAGGTCAGGGAGGACTGTCACCAGTGTCTCTGAGCCTTCACCAGCCTGGTGAAGGGTTTCTGCCAGGGTGAGGTGGGAGTTGAAATGCTCAGCACTGCGGTCTCTACTTTCTGTTTTCCTGTGGGACCAAAGGGTTACAAAGGTATGATGTCCATGTCCATCTGCATGTCCCCTGATAAAACCTTTATCAGGGCTTACCTTAACTTACCTGCTGATTTCATCTAAACTTGACAAAAACATGAAGGTCTCAAAGGTCAGTAAGTTCCTACAGTTTTCAAGAGATTTTTCAATTAGCCTTGAGGTAAGGGTTTACATTGTAGAAAATCAGTATAGGAGAGGAAGAAAAGCCCATATAAATAGCAAATTATGTCAAATGCTTCTACTGGAACTTCATCCTCAGACACTAAAGGCAATGATGAGAGGTAAATATGTAAGAACATAGGCTTTGTTAACTTGGAGAACTGCTTCTTTCATTTGGGGTGGTTAAACAGCCACAGGAGAAGTTCGCTTGCTGAAAGGGCAGCAGGGTCCAGGAAATGCGTGGGCATGGTGGATATTGGCTCCAGCAGAGCTGTTACTAGACCAGACACATTCAGAAATCTATGCAATGAGATGTCCAAACCCAAATGACCTAATTACTTTCAAATAGAGACAGTTATGGAGCATGGTGCAATTGTCAAAATACTTGGAATTTGGACCTCTGGAGGGGAAAAAAAAAGTGTGGATAGCTGAGATAGCAGATGACCTAATGATTGTTTTCTGTTTCATTATGACTGGTAACTTTGTATTAAATGCCGGGAATAGTCTGTGGAAACTCCCTTTAAAGATATGTCTTGGATCAAACAAATGGTTTAAAGGCAATTAATTTCCGTGAACAAATTGTCCAGGGCAGACAGTGTTATAATAAGGGCTACATGCTGCTGGACTTTTCCAGGGAAAAAAAAAAAAAAAAAAAAACAAACAAAAAGACTGAAAGACTGAAACCAGTTTAAAGACTGAGCACTTTGCTGGGGATTTTAGCTGTGTGAACTCATGATGATCTGCAGCAGAAGCAGGACCTGTCCATTTTCCAAATTCACATTTCCAACAAGCAGCCAGTGGCAGAGAGGAGCTCCTCAGTGGCATGACTGAAGCAGAGAATTAAGGAAACACCCCAAAAGGTGGAGGGGGAGGTGACTTGCCAGGGTTTCCTTCAAAAAGGATCATCTGCAGAGCTGTACCCATAGATGGGGTGTGGCAAAATCATCTTGGGAAGCCTCCAGCTTGGCCTAGCAGTGATTCACCCATACTCTGCACTCAGCCAGATATAGGCCAGAAACTTTATTAATGCAGCAGAAAGTAGCAAGCCATGGTAGGGAGCAAGGGGAATTAGATCAAGTCACCACAGTGTGGACACACAGCTGCTGGCTCTGCTCTGGGAAACCTGGAGCAGGGGCGCAGAGCAGGACCTGGAAACAAAAATAGAAAAATCAGCATATAGTAAAATGCCTTCCGGTGCTACTGGAGAAAGTAATAGTACAAATATATACAATGTCTCTAAAAGGTGATGCCTGATTGCAGAAAAAACCTCCATTTCCACTGCAGGAATTAGGTCACTGCTGAGGAGGTGCTGCTGGAAGCGGTCCCTGAGCAGTGTCACTGTTGCTGACAGGGAACATTGTTGCTGATACCTGTTTTTGCAGTCAGGATGCACTCCAGACCTATTTTCATTTAATAAGTAGTTTCCTCATTCAAAAATTGAGGTTTCCATCACACTAAAGGTAATCACAAGAGGAAATCAAATTTTTCAAGTAATTTTTTCAAATAGTTTCAGCAGAGGAAAGAATTGGAGTGAAATCACTGATGGCTGTGGTGTGAGCTCTGCCACTGAGCTGGTAATTGAAGGAAGAGACCATTGACAAGGTATTTCAAGGCTTCTCCTTCATACTTTGTTTTTTCCTACAACTACTCAAACAGAATTTTATTTTTATTTCAATTGAGAGTGGAAGGAGCCAAACCAATCATATCTCACTATATAAAGCTTAAGTGTCTTTTTCCTTTTTTTCCCATTTTGTCAAGAAAGGAGAAATATACTGGTTTTGTTCTGTCCTTTTCTAAGCAAGTTTTGGTTCAGCAGCCAAGAGAAAACCTGTTTCAATTCCATGGCTCTCCAGATGTGTACATGCAGAGGGAGCTCTTTGGGGGCTGGAGCAACCATGGTGCTCCTGTTCCATGAGGCCAGGCAGGCCTAAGTTTGTAAATGCCAGTGGTGTGACCCTATGCAGACTGGTTCCTTGGAAGACTAATTGGAAACCTTCCATTAACCCAATGGGCAAAGAAATAGTTGCTCAGGGGAATATATATGTGTCCAAAGGAGATGAGAGAGTTCCTATTGCCCCGGGGTGCTAGACCTGCAAGCATGCCTGGGTTTGTTGCTGAAGGACTGGGTATGCTGTCACCAAAATGGTCTCCAGAGCTGCTTAGGGATTCCCAAAGGGGAGATCCTGATATCTTCTTAACATGGTTGGAAATGGTTTGGTCGCTGGGGAAAAATTTAAGTTTAAAGGTGATTGGTGATTAGGTGGTGTTTAGGATGCTGGGGCAGTTATTGACAGGTAGAAAAACATCGTGTTGAAAGCAAAAAGACAATGATTTGTTGCTGTGAACATGGCTAAGTGGTTCCTGTCATGTGACTTAGAGGAGATGGGAAAGGGTAACAAAATCTGGAGAAATTTACATGGCACTAAAATTGCTTTGCTTTTTCATGTGACTGGCAAGGATGTGCTGGGGATCATGGCACTGCCTTAGGCTCCACAGAGTGATAGTAAAGCTGGGGTGGAAGCATTGCAAGGGGTTGATCTACCCACAAATCCAAGATCATTTACTCACAATACCATGAACCCAAACAGTTCCCATCCTTTGTCCCATCCTGGCTGCTCCCCCTGTCTCCTTCCCGACTGGCAAAACAGTTGTCTGGGGTCCATGTTGTGAGCTGGCTGAGGCATCTGATCTTCCCAGAAAATAACCTGGCACAAATGGAAATTTTTTTTTCAGCTTTAGCAGCTCTGCAATCTGCTTCACTGTGTTGTGGCAACGCATCCAAGGGAGGCTGAAGGCCACAACAAGCAGCAGGATAAGGGAATATCTTAATCTGGTATCATCATCGAAGGCAGGAGCCTGCCCATAAACATCACCGAAATTTAGAGCACCGCTTTTCTTACAGGGCCACTGTGAGAAACTGTGCAATCTTCCTTCAGAAATCAGGTTAAAACAATCATAGCTTCCAACTCAAACACTCCAGCACCAAAAATGTAGTATCTGCAAGGCCCACAGAAAAGGGGTATGGTGGGTGTCTTGTGGTGGTGTCTGGGATACTGTAGGCAGCACTGAAGCAAAAGTTTTCAAATCGGCTTCAAAAAATAAGTAATTTGTCTGTTTTTCTGCAGCGTTCTGACTCATTAGGAATCACATTTTCTACCTAAACAGGAACCCTTTTTAAAATGTAATGAAAATGACTACATAAGTTAGGACTTTAAGCAAAATAGAAATGTATTGAGACTGACACTAGAAGTGTGGGAGTTGATAACTCCAACACTCTTACTTGTAGCTACTGTCAGGATTTCAAAATTCAGCTGAATGGAGAGGTTTCATGAGGCAGCTAGTTTAGAAACATTTGAAATTGGGTAGTTGTGCCTCAGTCATAATTAAACAAGGAAAGAAAAGAATGTTTGAAACAACATTCTGTTTTCTCCAGATCCCAGTGAGCAAAAAGAAGGCTTTAAATACTTTGTTGCAGAATTTGCACTCCTAGCACTGAAAAATTATACTGCCACCATCACCCCTGCCCCATTCTTTTTTTTCCTTATACTATGAGAGAAAGGCAAGTTCAGTGTAAGTTGAAAAAACAAATAACCAGGCTAAGAATGTCTATGTACAAAGCAGATGGACACACAGACCTTTTGGGGATACTTGGGTATGTCTCCTTAGCCACCACAGCTTGTGTTGCACTTCATATCACTCCACAAAGGCCATTGTTGCCAGGCACCTGTCTGTAATTTTGAAGGTTCATCTACCTCCAGCAAACTATATTTAAAAACCTCAGTGCTGATTAGACAGGGGAAAAAAAAGTTCAGGGGAAGGGATTTCCTAGTTCACAAATAAGAATGTGCAGTGGAGCACTCACTAAGTAAACAGAAAACATGGGCAGCTGAGAGAAATCAATTTAGCTGAACAAACAATGTTCCATGTAATGAACTACTAATTATCCTTTTATGCCATGTCAGTCTGAGTGATTACAGAGCTGTGCAGTTTAATTTGACGTTTGAGCATTGCCTTGCTCCATTAGCCTCATATAAAGCTACAACACGTTGAGAGGAATTAAAAAAAATGGTGGTGGGTTGGGGGGGAAGGGGCTGCATTTATCCAGAACTAAGTGAGCACCTGTAGCAGTTATGGGGAAAAGAGCTTCTTCATTTTTTCTTATTTTGGCTTTTTAAATTCTTGGTTGTGGTGAAAGGGGCAGCACTTGGGAGATGAGAAGGATGTCTGATGCTCATAGAAAACTCCTTCAGTGTGCTGATAATGTCCCAGGTCTTCAGACCCCACTTTAAACTATCATCAATGCTTGAATAAATAAATTGCATAGATCAGACACACGGATCAAGATAGACGGATATACGGATCAAGAGGAAAGTGGTTGGTAGACAATACAAATATATTTTCCTGGACACTTTCTTTTTACTGGTGATTTGCACACAGTAGGCAAATCAAATCCCTAGGCATTTGGGAAATCTCATGGTTAATCTAGGACTGAAGGACATGTGTTATAAATACGGCTTTATTATCATACTGTTTGTCCAACTACCTGTACTGATAACAGAATTAGAGGGAATTAACATATGGAGAAAGATAAAGGCAGTTTGTTAGGATATATATTATGGCTATTAACTCTAGGAGTACCAGTGAAGCACCTGTAATCTGATACAGAGACACATATTTTGGACTAGATTTTTTTCTTTCATAAAAGGTAAGTCAAGCCCAATGGCGAAGTTCTAGAAGTTTCCATGGGAAAGGTGCAGATGCCCCATGTCTAGGTAATACACCAACGTGTGAAACATTGTCACGAGGGGAAAAAAAATCTCTGACTACTTAAAACCACAACATTAATAAATATGACTCCAGTGTCCAATGATAATATGTGTGGGGTTGCATTAATTTAAGGACAAATTGAAAAGCAAATGTTGAAAAACCATTTTATGTAACTACCTGACATCTCTGCTATGCACACCACTGAAATACATGCCGTGATACCTATCAGGCTCACTCTTCTCTCACTGTGACATAGGTGAGAACTCCTAGGTTGGGATAATAAATTTTCAAAATTTTAAATTTTGTTAAAATTTTATTTTAATTCTCTAGAGGAATGAATAGCAACTTGAATGAATAAAAAGAAAGAAGAAATAGGAAAGTAAAAAGCCTTCCCGAAACTGGAAAACTCAAAGGTCCAGTTGACTATTTTGGCTCAGATGCAAGTCATACTAGGCCAGATCCTTGGCAGGGGCAAGTTGATTTCAATGAAGAATCCCTCTTTTGTCCACTAAGGATGGGCCTGAACATGTGCACAGAGGATGTGATGGCCCCTCTTTCACACTTGCTGTTGACACACAGTCTGCTTGTTTTGGCCATCCCCCAGGCTGTCATCAGGGTCTCCCTCTGCCCCCAAACTTTTCTTTTTTTCTTTTTTTTTTTTTTTAAGTTTGGTGGAAAAATATAATTTTGACAACCCTAAAGACAGGGGGCTTTTTATCTGCCACAGAAGTACTGTAGAAGGGAATATTTTCCCGTTGCTGCTCTCTGGAAGACTGTAGCCCCAGCCCTGGTCAGCATAGGTGTGCAGAGAGAACCTGCTCGTGTTTGGACACCTATGTGCTGCACATCCATGGCCCTTGGCCATTTGCTCATAGGTTTTACATAGGAGTCAGCCACCTAGCAGGTGATACTGGTTTCTTGTTTGTTTGGGGTTTGTTGGTGGTGATGGGTTTTTTTGGTGATTATCCCATTGGACTTGATTGAAGCTGAGTCAAATTTCAGCTCTGCTGCAAGGCTTGACCAAGCTGCAGGCCCTTACCCCAGGGCTGAACTGGCCCCTCTGTTCCTCTCTAATGCACTTTAGACACATTGGGGCCTTTCTCCACTGTGCATTTGTAACTCCCATTGACGCTAATGGGTGTGACATGTGTCTATCCAGCAGAGAATAGACCCCATTGACTGCAGCAGTTCCCCAGCCTTGAGCAATGCTCGTCACTTGATTAAGCCAAACTAATGAGGCACGACCAGGGCCAATGGGAATGTGTGGGACTCGGGCATTGCAAAAGCTGGTGGAAACCTGCAGCTTTACTGGGGGCTGGGTTTTGTTATGCCAGGCAAAGACACGGGATGCCATGGGATGGAGTGCAGAGAAACAGGTGCTGTCACAGAAACAAACACTGTGAAGAGGGTTCATGTGGCTGATGACAGCACCCCAAACTGCCCTCTTTGAGTGGTAATTGCATGTGAGAGTGTCTTATGTGCTCAGAAATGTTTAAAACTAGGTTTGGTTATGGCTCTTGCTCAGTGTCTCTCTACACTTCAGTGTCTGAATTTGGCCCTGTGGCTCTTTCTCTGAGACGTGTGCACAGAAGCAATTTTAGCTCTTTAGCAGACAGCCCAGTAGTTAAGGCAGTATCCTTTTCACCAACACTAAACTTCCTCAGTTTGGGAAATGGGAAAGGTGGGGGAGAAACAGAGACACTGTAGTGTGTGTTTCTTGCAGGTTGCCCACTCTGCAAGAAGAAAAGCCATTGGAGGCATAGCTCCTTTATGGGTGCTTTCCCTCCCATGCATTGCTGGCCACCACCTCCAGGTGTGGAACACCAGCTGTACTCCAGAGACGCTGGAGGAGTGTGCAGCCTTTTTTGCTGTGGCTGGGCCCAAATCACCCCAACTGGGTCAAATGCAAGAATGCAAACTCAAGGCACATAGTTGGGAGTTCAGCCTCAGTCTAAGCGTGACTGTGCTTGCAGAGAAACAGGCTCTGAGAAAAATCAGAAGACTGACACCTACAGAACTGAGAGCATGGACATGGCCTCCTGTGAACAGGCACATAACCCATGCACACTCAAAATGTTTCTTGATGAACTGAGGCCAGGAACTCTGTCCTTCCTGCAAAACACAATATCATCCCGAACCACTGCAGTAATGCGAGGGCGCAACCTGGTAGTCCAGGGCCAGACCACAAAGGCAGATAGGTCAGATGTAAGACTTGAGAGAAAAAAGTACTAAGAAAACACACAGTTCTATTTTAAGATTTGCTGTTTTGGAGAGCCTGGGTGAGAAGTTGCCTGTACTTTCCCCTGTACTTTACCTGCTGGTACAGAGGAGGTTTGTATTTTTGTCATATTGCAATACTTGCCTTTATGTAAGTGCTGCTAAGAATAAAATTAGCAGTGGGAGAAAAACATCAGTTTGATGTCTAAATTTGGAAAACTTGATGAATAAATCTATTAGCTTCGTTGTGGGGAGAGAAAAGAATAGCAACCCTTTGTTTAAAGAGAAGATAAAATAAATATAAAATAAGAGCTGATTGCCCACTCTGGTTTTCTGAGATGGGTTCTTAAATGTTCTCTTATCCCCTTCAGAGGATAAATACTAATTGACTTTGTCTGACTTATGGATCTCCAGCTTGAAATGATATGGTCAGTTGGATTTGAGAGGTTTTGACACAATTATTAAATGCTTTCAGTATTTATGAAGAGAGCAAAGGGGGAAGGAGGGTTCATCCACTTGAGTAGATGTCCTCCCAGAAAGCAGGCTCCAGGTGTTTGGCACCACTACTGTCCTTGCTGGCATGGTCGCAGTGGACAGCCCCCTGACCCAGCACACTAATTAATCAGCAGGGACGCTGTGACAGGAAACAGCACAGGGCTCTCTGAGGTTTGGCAGAGAGGATCCAAGTATAAAACTGCCCCAAGCACTACAAGTTCCTTCCTGATCCTGCATCCTAGGCTGTGTGGGACTGTGCTCCAGACAAGCCCCATCGTGATCACAGCACACGTAAGAGTCTTTTGGCTTTGTCCAGAGGTCTAGAGGATGCTGCCTTCTGCACCTTGGAAGGCAAGTGCCTCTTTCTTCCTACCCCAAAGTTTAGCACAAGGTAGTAAAGTCCCCATCACAGACTATTGCATTTTATGGCAAGAACTATCTTCCTTTGTTCAGTATCTCTGGAAGCTGTACCCATCGCTTTTCTTAACATACCCAGGACAGGTCACTTTTACCTTTATTGGTAAACTAGAGATAACTTAGTAAGCAATTGAGGTTGAAAACAAGATGTTAGAAATTAAAACATTTGTTAGTCAGATACTAGACTAGTATAGTCCTTGGCTATCTTAAGAGATGGATAGTTTTCTAGTCATCTCATCTGTTATCCTAATTCACCCTTCTAAATCTTTTTGGATTAAGAAGCTGGTATATGTATGTGAATATCCTGTTTGGTTATTTTTTCCAAGCGTCAGCCTTGGGTTCTTAATGATCATTTCTCTCTCCTATTTCATACTATATTGACTGGATATAAGACAGTGTATAAACTGAGCAAGTAATGTTCATGTTCTTCCCGTAGCTGCTCTTTGGACACCTACAGGTCATTAATTCCATTGTTTCCAATCAATTTGCCAACTAGCAGCTCTCCCTTCATGCAGGCAACTGACCCGTTCCCAACTGAGCCATGCTACAGGATGTGTTCAGAAGAGATCAGGACTCTTGGGACATTACTAGCTTTTTGCTGAGACTAGAAGGGATATAAGCAATACAGTCATAATGCAGATAACCGGGAGCTCTGTCTGTTTTACCACCCTACCCTCCATATATTGACAGTGTTAACTGAAAGAGTAATAGTTTGGGGGGGGCATCGGGCCATGCTAGTAGGTGGATGTCACTGCTGAAAGGGGACTAAGAGGTATGCTGTGACTATAGATCCATCACACAGAAGCCCAAAGCCGTTACTGCAGCCTCCAAGAAACAGCCTCTGGTGATGGAAAGCAAATCAGCATCATCTCGTGACACTGCTGTTCCTGTAGGTTCTGAATCTAAAAGAAGGCAGGCTGAAGAAGGGAGCATGGAAATCCCTGCTGATCAGGAGCAAGACTATTTTTCTCCTCAGCTTTTTATTTTCCAGTGTTTCCAGTTGCCATATCAACCTGAGAAGTTTGCCTGGCAATTGATAGCTAATTTTTCAATGGAATATTAAAATATGTAGTTATATCAGTTCAGCATTTGTTTGCTGGGATTTTACTTTATCTTATTTGCTTCCCAAACTGTGTTAGCAGATGACCAAGGATCCTCACCCTACCTTTGCCCAGGTACATCTCAGGTTCAGCAGTCCTTGTGCAGAAATGAGGCAACAGGTCAAAATTTAGCTGACATCAGTTGCTGGGATAAAACCTGTGGGACACATCCCGCAGGCTGGGAAAGGCCAGTCATCAACAGAAACATTCTGGCTGAAGATAACTGGCAGTTTCAGCTTATATGTTGCTCTGAACAGCAGGCACAGGAGGCACAGTGGAGGGAAGGGAGGTTTCTTCTGGGTTTGCTGTTGAATAGTGTATTGGTTTTCTTGGAACCAGCACCATTGAGGTGGGAAGGAGCAGGGTGGGTAGTGAGTCTGCACTCACCCCCAGTTGTAGTCCAGAAACCACCATGTCCCTCCATCTATCCATCCACATCCTCTCTCCAGCCCATTCCTGGCCATTCATGGGTCAATGATTTAAATGGGGATTAATCTGCCCCAGTGCAGATCAATCTGCAGGGACTTTTCTGTGCTGAATATATTGTTTGGTTTGTTGTGGGTTTGTGGTGGCTTTTTTTCTTTAAAAGGAATAAGAATGGAAAACAAGAAAGTCAAAAAGCCCTGAATCTTTACCTTTTTAAAGTGGAGACACCACCACAGCAGGACATAATGGTTCGCTGTGGTGGTGGAGGTTTGCCTGAGAGCCTGGAGATTTATGTAATGAGAAACACAATTCCTGCAAAGAACATTGTTAAATCTTTTCAAAATTTCAGCTATAAGCTATTTTATTGCTAATAATATGGCTAGATTCTCCTTTTGAAGAATCTGGGAATGTTTGACAAGTGGGGAAAATGGAGAGGACTTGAGGCACCATAATCTGTATTTTCCATTTACCTTGCTTGAAGCTTGAACAACACATGTGCCACAAATGATTTGTTTATTCCTAAGCGCCCCCAAGGAGCCCAGTCTCCATTCTCAGGCATATAATGGCTATTCAAATGAAAGCTTTAATAGGTTGTTGCAGATCTGATATCAATGCAGCAAGAGAAAGAGATATGCAAATATTCGAAATTAAACAAACTAGCTCCTGCCCTTTGCCTTTGGAGGTGCAGTCTCGAATCTGGATGGTGTCACCAATGCAATGACTTTGCCAGACTCAGCTCTCAGGAGAACTAGTTCCTTTTTCTCCTCTTTTCTTCCCTCACTTTGCCTCACAAAGCTTTCACATTGTTTGAAATATTTCCTGTCTGTAGCACTCATGAGGAAGGAGAGCCCCAACTGGGGCTGAAATACATGATGTGTTCAGAGTTGAGACTGAGGAACATTGCTGGGAGAAGCTCATGCTGTGCTGGTTTGTTCCACATCTTCTTAAACCAAGGCCCTTAACCTCAATGCCTTCTCCTGGGCATTTCCCCATGCTGTAGAAACAGTTTTGGAAGAGTGACACAGACAAAAGTCCAATTAGGGGTTACAGTTTAAATAAAATCTGTTTCTGTCCATGCTGCAAGACAAAACAGGGGCTTCACTGGTTCTTAACACGGCCTCAGTTCCTCTTTTGCTCTGTGTAACGTGTGTGTGAGCCAGGCCCAAAAACCACTTCAAAAATGTAAAAATAACATGTCATCTACCTAACCATTGAAACCGTGCCAGCAGCTACTGTGTGCATTGAACAGCAGGGAAAAATAATAATTTTACATCAAAAACACCATAAAAGTTTTCAGTGTCTTCCAGGCTCTTGCAAAACTGCTATTATCTTGTCCAACCCCCAAGGCTTTTTGCTCAATTATCAATTATGCTGTGTGGATTTCAAAAAGACAGTGCCTGGAACACGGGCCACGCGGCGAATCACACAGACGGCAGTGGGAGCGTGGCTGTGCCTGATCTGCAGGATATCCACACACACCTTGGCTCTGCTGCCATCTCCCACCTCAGGGGCAGAATCCCTGGAGCATGCTTGTACCTTGGTTGCCCTCCCATCTTCTCTCTGATCACAAGAGCTTTGAAGCAAAGCTTGTCCCTTGTTCCATCATTACTGCTGGTGAATCAAACTTTGTCAGCAATGATGGTGGGGACTCAGCTTAAAGTATTTCCAGATATCTGCAAACATCTAGAAAACCCCTGAGCTCCAGTGTGAGCAATGAGAAATTAAGAGAAAGTTCAGTGCTCGCTGAGGAAGCATGAGGAGGACCTTTGGGCATGTGGACAGTCTTCTGGCTATAGTAGGTATGAGAGTATGTTAGAAGTAGTGTAGGAAAGTGGATTTGCATCCCAGAGACTTGATGCTCTGCCTCATTGATATTAGCCAAGGCTGGGCAGCCTAGGGTTTCAAGGGGGAGGATCTGATGAAGGCACATGAGGAAGAGGGCTTCAGAAAATAAACCCTCAAATTTAATTTAGCTACTCCCAACTTTAACTTAGCTAAACCAAGGAGGGAAATGCCCATTAGCCCAAAAGATAGGGAAAAGATCTTTCCATACAAGTGTGAACAATAACATACAGAAAAGTTCCCCAAAACTGTATTTTGTGAGAGTGCTTGGAGCTGTGGTCAAATCCCATATTTGAATGTGGCTAGACAGTTGGAATTAAAAGTGATCTCTGGCCATGTTTAAACACGAATTGGGCCATAAGCTTCTTATGGGCTGTGGTTACAAAAAAAATAAAAAGGCTGACTCACACTAAGAGAGCATGAGGTTGGAACATTCCCATGCAATCCTCCCTGCTCTCCAGAGGTGTCCAGCTTGTTCCTAGAGATCCTGGACACTCAGTGCTCACATATACCTCCTTTGAGGTCATTCGTATTTCTGAAAGACCAACTTTAAAGCTCCAGACGAGAAGTGTTTCTTTTGGCCTGTCAGAAGCTCAAACAAGAAGAAAATGAAATTCTCCAAAGTTTTTCTAAAATGAATGCCCAATTCAAACAGATTCATCCGGCTTCCTTGCAAGTGTGACTCCAAGATCACATCTAAGTCTAGCACAGATTTCCCTAATACCATCACCAATTGCATCATTTCTGCATTGAGTTAAGTGGTGTGCAGAAGCAGATTTGTATTTCCCTCCCATGCATTGCTGGCCACCACCTCTATTAATTAAAAGCTGATACACGTTGTAGGAAGCTCTTGATTTTGACCTATCTCATTTTCAGTTTTAAGCATTGTTTACTTGGTCAGCATTTCATAATGAAATACATGCTTTTTCAAAGATAAACATGTGATTCTATAGGAAAAACTACATTAAGGATAAAAAAATATTTAAGCATGAAACCCCAATCTTCAGAAACTGAGATTACCAATTCTGGTCCTATTTAAGGCTAGTGAGAAAATGCAAAATTTTGAAATGTTTGGATGGTTGGAAAACAGTTTTCCACCAAGCTCCCCTCAGATGAGATTGCAGAAATTCTTCTGTTTTCTTCTTCCTCCCTGGCTCTGTTACCATGCAATTCTGTTCACACTGTTCTCCAAGAGAAAATCTGAGCCAGGCTGAGATTTGTGCTGATGGTGAGTGCCTGTCTTTTTTTCTTTCTTTAAATAAAACAATTTCCTAAGGCTTTGAAATGGGGCTGATAAAAAGCAGTTTCTAAAATGCATTTTAGTAAATAGTTTGAAACCAGACCATAAAGTCTCATAACTGTAGGTTTGTCCTTAATTATACCTCACTGACAGCCCATTTTCGTTCTCCTCTGCAACCAGTCTCCTTTTTCTTTAAGAGCAAAACATATTGTATGCTACTTTTGAAAGATTCGTGGGGTTTCACGCAAATTGAACAAGATCCGTAGGTAAACAGTGTCACCTAGTGGATAACTGGCATCAATTTTTCCAAACTGTGGAAAAAGTTTGGCCGTGTTGGTTTTCCATTTTGTCCTAGAAAAAATATTATTTCAAATTGGAAAGAGCCCTGTCCTGAGAAATGGGATCATTGCCAAATGGCTGCAAATCCAAAGATGCATAAAGCACTGAGCGGGATATTTGTCACGTGCACGGCCACCGATCCAGTCCCATCAGCAGATACAAAAGGGAAGAACCAATTCTCCAGCTCAGAGCCTGAATAGCTAAAGGTCAAAGTGGCATATCCTGAAATATTTTATTTCCTGGATGTGTAAAGGTGTACTGGCCTCCTCTCTCATTTTCTAACAAGAGCATGTAAAGTAAGTGCCTTTGCTGTGTGATCAGCTGAGGCTTCTGAGCAGTCAAAGTAAAAAAAAAAATTGCAAGATCCTTGGGGTGAGAGATTTTGCAGAGAGCATCTGAGTGCAGGACAAAGAGTAAAAGCTCCATGGAAAAATCTCTCATCCTGAAAGGGTGGGATGTTGACTTTGGGAATGTGGTGACAGGTATCTATGGGAAAATCTGCCCAAAGAAAGTAAGAGATATGATAAGGCTTGAAGAGCCTTCTGAGTTAGAAGTAACAGGTTAGAAAATCAGGACATGATAGCCTCAACCGAGGGTAAAAAAATGCTCCAGAAGGAAGGATATGCCTGAAAACTAAACCGAAGTTGGATATCCTGAAGAACACTTCCAGCACTTAGGTTTCTGCTTTCTAACTAACTTGCTGTCAGGATCCCTTGGAGTCAATATAGATTCGAACCAAAGCACTGGAGGAATAAATGCAAACAGAACTGAGCCAAAAATGGAGACGTGTTCTTCAGGCTTCTAGAAACTCCTGGGGGGAGGAGGAGTGTGGGGGAAGCAGAATTCAAGCAACAAAGGTGAGAACTCAGGTAACTTGCTTCCTAAACAAATCAAATATGAGCATTCAGCTGGGTTTGTGCAGGCTGAGTGGGAAGTGGAGGTTTTATGTTGTCCCCCTTCTTCCTCCTCCTGTAAAGTCACCACTGCAGTTTGTTACAATTGCATTTGTTTTCTCTTAAAATCTCACTGATATCCCTACTCCTTTCCTCACATTGGAAAGGAGAACAGAAGCATGGTTCCAGAGGTGGCTCTTCCATATCCAAGAAGCAGCAGGTGGGAAAGCATGAAAGTGCTTCTCTGAAAGCTCAATATTTGGCCTGCAGGATATTACCAGTCTCTTAATACGTCAGTCCAGTCATGAAGAAGAGTAGGTAGGATTCCTTTATTGCTGGACTCCAGTGGGCTGGCTGTGAGAGCATTCTCACTAAACATTTAGACCCAGGTCTTGCATTGACATGGATTTGGTCAAAGCAATAAGCCAGAGCATTCTGAAAAATGTATGAATGCATGTTAGAATTGTAGTCAAATTGATAAATATCTAATTTTTACAGGTCAGGAAACCTGAGCTCTAGCACTTAATTACCTTCCAAATAAAAGGAAAAAAGTGATTGATTTTTATGGCAGATTGTTCTGCTAAGTTTGTTTTTTCTTCATTTTTGTCATGTATCAAATGGATGGTCTGCCATTCTTCTCTAAAAGGGGGAAAATAATTATTATGTAAAGCCCAAAGGAGGTCTGTATACAGGCAAGCTAAAATATGCTGCAAGTTGGGACACTTTCTCACCTGAGCATACACTCTGTTTCCAAAACAAACACTGGCATAACTGTATTTGCTCAGTTTCCTGCAGTTTTTCTTCAAAGTATTTAATGTTTCTTTTTTGTACTAGTCTTCTTGGACCAGTTCCCACTGATTGAATCCATGGAAGGTACCACCTTCTACTGGTCTTCTTACTGTGGGCATTGGCAGGCACAGACTTCTCCATCACTTTGGTTACTCTGTGCCTCAGTTTACTCCTCCAGTAATTTAAGGTCTATGCTGACTTTCCACAGTGCTTTTATTCTTGGGACCTCAGAGCAATTTTCTTAGCTATACTCTCTCAGATAATCAAACCATTACTAAATCAGACACTTTCCATTTTTCCCTTCTCAAAGAGAAGGTGATAATAATTCCTTTGCTCATTAAATATATATAAATGGAGAGGATTCCTGTTGAGTTCAGTGATACCATGAGATGTAAAAGCACTGTATGAGGTCAGAATCTTCCCATGTGAGTTACAAGTGCAAAAAACAGTGAGAAAAAGCTTGAATGGATCAAGGATCTCACTCCTGGGAATAAACAGAAGGAAGAAATAGAAGTAGCACCTGGAAAATACTGCTCTCATCAAGAGAAGCCTCCTCCCTGTAAATGTCTGCTAACTCTAACATTAAACAAATAGAAATTTACCTACTCTATGGAATCCTTTTTTGCTTCTTTATACAGAGACACTTGTAGAAAAGCCTGGACTCTATTTTTCACAATAATTTTTGAATGTAATACTTGTTCCACCAGGAAATCATAATTTCTTCAGCCAAGAACATCTTAAGTATGAGGGGGACTAGCATTCTCTGTCACAGTGTGCAATGACAGCCCAGACATCTTAACATTCCCAGGTTGGATCCGTCCCTGCTTTCAGAAAACCCCTTGGATGCTCTTGTTTGGCCTCCTGGCTGTGTGCACTCCCATATCTGTGTGCTCTAATGGCACCATGCCGAGCCCAGGGTGGGGTGCCAGGTCCCTCGAGGGTGCAGGTACTGCCTAAAGAGGGTTTTTGCCAGGCAGCCTGACTAAAGATGAGAGTGCTGTTGCCTGCATATGAAATTCCCTTCCCTCTGTGATAGCAGCACACATTAGTGCTCCCAAGCCCTGTTTGGACCCGTTTATAAACATATATGCCAAAAGGCAGGAGAAGATGACTGTGAGGACAAACCTTAAGCCAAAACAGAAAATTGCATTCCCGAAGTAGATGAGGAACCCTTGGCATCCAGGAAAGGATATAAAAATATAATCACATTAACATCCATCCTTCAGGCTGTCTGGGCAAATGAAGACCCAGGGCAAGCAGCAAGCTGAGGAAATGGGCTTGTTGTGGAGCACTCTGTGTGTGTGAGAGGTCATATTTTATCCTTTTATATGATCTACACACTAGAAAAGCCAAACATAAGGCTTCCAAGCTGTCCGTATCCTGTCCTTCAAGGTGGTCACATTCCTGAGGAATGGGGAAATTTGAGGAGTTAATCATTTCCTCTGACTCAAAAGCAAAAAAGAAAACAAAAACAAAACAAAAAAATGCTAAGCATCTTTCCAAAAATCCCTGTTTAAATCTGCTTTTCAGTGTGTACAGCATTTGTTTATCCCATAAACTGTTTCTTCAGGTGACTCAGCTTAGGGCATCAGGTGGTGTGAGGATTGAGGACTTCGACAAATTTTAAGAGAAAGCCTGGAGAAACTATGAAAGACTACACGTATCCTCAGCTTCCCTCCCAGCTGCCCATTCTGATTTTCCAGGAGTGCTACGAAATAAGTTTTTTATCTCCATTACTGGTTCATATCCAGTCCTAGAGGAGATTGTGCCTTACCTTCAAGAAACATCTGGGAGCTTTGGGAGGTGGCTCTCAAAACAGGGCATTCAGTGGTATCCTCATTCAGGACATTTGCACGTGAAACAACCAGATGAAAACCCACCACTGGTGCTGGCTTTACTGGTTTAAGACCTTAATTTGCCCTCTTGTTCCTTGGGGTGGGTGAGCTAGCAGGGAAGGACATTAATGAGGCAACCAGGAAGAGGTGGCACCGCTTCTGTATGTGCATGACTTCAGTCTCCAATGATTTCATTCCAGTGCCTTTCCCTGCAGTAAATGCAGTGAATATTCTTGTTCCTGTTCTAAAGGCAGCATTAAATGGGATGTTTTAAGCTGAGAATATTTTCCCAGATCCTGGAAGGGGTTAGACATACAGCCCTGAGGTGGGCCAAGTGTATGATTGCCATCAAACTAAGCAGCCGTGTTCAGCTTGTCTTGGATTTCTTTCTATGAGACAAGGGATGATTCATGAAAGGAAATGCTGAGGCCACACAGGTTGTTAAGTCTCTAGTCTAACCAGGTGTAATGACTGAGGTTTTGCAGGCGAGCTGCAGTTAAGGCAAAAAATAACAGATCATGGGTCAAATCCATTCCTGATGCAACTCCAGCATCGTCAATAAGAGTTACCCACATGTGAATCTGGCCCTATGTTCCTCACTCATACAATAAAGCAAGATCCCTCCTGCAGCAGAATCAATTGGAAAAAGGAGAAGGGAAAAATGCTTCTTTCTCGCCCACATTAAAAATAATCACTTTTTTCTTGCACAATGGGGCAGAGAAAACCAGTCCTAGAAACCAGAGTACAATTTCCTCAGCATGTCATGGGGGTGAAAGGCAGGGGGAAATTGGCATAACCAAGAGGTTTCTTTCATCTCTGTTCAGTTCTAAACAATGCAGAGAAGAGGGGAAAGCACATCTAGATATCTATGTCTGTCTGACTGTCTGTCTGTCTATCTATCTATCTAATCTCCATCTATATAGATATCTAGATGTGCTTTCCCCTCTGCCTTGTATCTGTATCTATAATCTATCTACATATGGATATCTCTAGATAACTATATATCTAGATAGTGAGCTATATTTGTGCTTCCTAGACTGATTAAGTCAGCAGTGTGATATCTGTGGGTATTGAGGAGGAATTCTGCACAAACACAGAGTGATTTAGAAAAAAAAAAAAAAGTACTAGATTCCTTCTTTTGACTAAACTTGTTTAAAAAATGGTAAAATACATTTGTTTTAAATGCCTGCTAGAGTTTTCACTGCTGCATTGTGTTTTCTGTCTCAGCTTTTCCTTCCCATTTGCCAGGTCGGTTGTCTACGTGAGCTCTACGGGAATGCAGAAAAGCCACCTGAGAGAGAAAATTGCTAATCACTAAAAATTACTAATCATTCTTTCACACTAAACAAACCCCACTGAGAGGTTTTTAGTTACACAAAGGTGGATTTTTTTTTCTTTTCCCTCTCTCCTCCAGCTAATGATACAGATGTGCGACATTCAGGATATCACATCCTACTAAGCATTAGCTGTAGGATTTTCAGGTGATAAGATCTAGGTCTGAGTCCAAAATAAAAGCACAATAGTCTGAAAATCTTGTACTGAACACCACTAGCACTTTGTAACAAAAATGGCAGGAAAAACAATTCATACAGTTATAGAATAATTTTTTTCAAGGTTATTTGTATTCCAGCAGCAATGAAGTCCCCTCTGAAATTGTGGCCCCCATGCAGCTGCCTACTTAAAGAGCATACAAACTAAACAGATGAGGCAGAAAGTTGGAAGAAAAAGGTACAATTTGATCTGGAATTCTTACAGCCAGGAAATTCAGAGTACATGCTTTTCTCAAGGATGCTTGGGATGTCTCTAGTAGAAGTAGAGGCTAAACCCCCTTTTGCATCCCGGAGTCCCAAACAGAGGAGTCTGTGCCCTCCCAACTCCGCTCTCCCAGCACCACTCCCTTCAACAAATCTATTCACACCTAAAACTGCTCATTTGTCTTTGCCAAGGATGCTCCTCCGTACATTCCACTGGCTGAAGTTCCTCTGCGTTCCACAACAGAGCAGCAGTGGGTGGGTGGCAGTGAGGGGCTCCAGGTGCTGGTGTATGAATCCTTCTGCAGGAGGGCATCCCACTCCTGCAGCTCCTCTGACCTCCCTCGAGCCATGTGTCCCACAGAGGGAGCTATATTGAAATTGTGACAGCTGACAGCACTGTTTCCTGGGAAGTTTCCAGAAAAATAGGCATTCCTGGGCTAACAACTGGGTAACTGTCTGAAACCGAGGGGCAAGGAATTCACCATAAAGAAAAAGTTAGTGGCAGGCCTGCTGTATTTAATTATGCCATTAATGTATATTTTTTAAAAAATTAAAATCAAGCAGCATAATTCTGCTGACTCTATTCCACTTGGGACCCAGAGCACAGCTGAGAACCATCTGCTGACAGGGAGGAGGCATATTTTGTCATTCCTTCAGCCTCTTTGGAAAGTGCTCCAAGCTTTGGATTTCCTGGCCCATACAGGGCAGCCAGGCTTTCCTCAGGCTCAGCTGCTGTGCCACAGCCCTGCAGGTGTCATCTCCCAGCACTGCAACATTCCTGTTTCCCACTCAAGTAGGAAGAAAATGAAGGTGACAAAATTACGTTATTTTTGGTCCATCATCAATAACTTTATTGTGATATGGTTATGGATACCCCACCTCTGAAGAGGAACTGTTTAATTTATTTGGGTTTGATTCTCTGGACCAAATTTAGACCTTTTTTTCAAAATTTTAATTTCTTTCCTGTCCCCCTCTGTTTTTTTCCTGTATCTGCAAGAACAGCAGACATCATCTAAATCAAACCAAAAAGAAGTGCAATGTGGTTTCTTCCACTGTTCTAAACTAGTCTGAAATTCACCCTTTTGTGTCAGCTGTGCTTATTCATGTTGCAAATCATGAAAGCCTCTCCAGAGCATTTTTACTGCACTCATAAAGAAATACTGGAAAACTAAGAAAGGTTCCTAGAGAAAGGATACCATGAGGCATGAGCAATGTCTGGCTCCAGGTTTACTCCTAATCTCTTCCCTGGACAGAACAAAATAGTGCACTTAAAATACATCTATTTTATAACAAGACTAGTGGCTGTTTTGCTGCACTGATGAGCAGTGACATTAAAATTCTGCCACTGACCTTTAGGATTAACAACTTGTGGGAAGCACCTGCAAGGAGCTGGCACTGCTCAAATCTGTCCTGGGAGCACTGCCCATACCAGGACTGCAGAAGCAGGAAATGCCACTGTATGTTCCTGCAAATTGCCTTGGTTGGTGATTTCTAAATCACTAAGTATTTTGCCTTGAAATGTTTTGCCTCTAGAGAAGACACATTGGAATTTTCTGAAGCAGAACATGGCATTACATAAATTTGATGTTTTGACACACTGATATTTTTAAGCTTGCATAATTCACTGAATTCCACCCAAGTTTTTCATTTCAATACCTCAGAAACATCATTTCTGGTCAGTTTGAGGCTTCCTCGGATTTATTTTTGCCATTGCTTTGTTCCCCAGGATTCCCAACGGGCTCCAACGGAGCCACCATGAAGCATCCTTTGCATGAGAGGCTGGTGATGACAATGGTCTTTGTAAAAAGTGAAAATAAGGACCATGCTGTAAAGTTGCTGTTTTGTGGCCAGAACAGGCCCCTGCAATCATCAACCAGGAACAGCTACTGGCATCTGTGGGAGAACAGTGTTGCAATAAGGTGGGTTAGTACTAATTAATTACAAGATGCTTATTCAGTCTAAGTGAAACACACTGTATTTTACTCATTAGCACCCAAAATGGCACATGCAATTGGAGCAACATACTAATGCAAACAAGGGATTACAGCTAAGCAGGGTGCTGAACTGTCTGCAGTTAATTTATAGTTAACCAAGGTGCTCATTTACGCTGGTAAGAGTATCCACCCAGCAGCTCTGTGAGAGAAGGATCTCATCACACTTTATTGAAGTGTCTTTTGACACAGCAAACACATCAATGCCAATAAGGTAAGATAACACGGGAAAAGACCCAGTTTCTTTATTGGCATTGATGTGTTTGCTAAAGGAAAGGATACTTTTCCTTTGACCAGGTAAGGTTAAAATGGCCTTTCTCAACTGAGCTTTTCTTCAGCTGATGATCTAACAACTGAGGCACAGTAAAAATATAATCCATTTTCTCATGTCTTGTATTTGCTGAATCTTTCCTATGTTCATAATAAGGGCTGATCCTCAGCCAGTTTATAAGAGATTTATTATGAGATCATAGGCTGGTTTCATAAAGCTCACGCCCAAGTGAATGGACATTTTTATGACTGATGAAGGTTAAAATGATTAGGAAACAGTCTCAACCCAAAATGGTTATTACAATCCAAGATTAAAATGTTTTCTCAGCAACTTGTACTGATTGAAGTTCACGTGTACATTCATCTGCTAACTTCTTGCTGTGCATTTCACCAAGCTACCTTCAAATCAGGTGTAGAGCATCGTGAGCTGGTTGAGCCTTCTAATTGCGCTATTGAGAATGACTGAGGAAGAAGCAGACCAATAGCAAAAGAGGGTGCTGGGTTTCTTAACCCTCAGGTGAGGTCATTTTCTGTATATCAGGACGGTGGTGAGACTATAAAAGGAGGAAAAGGAAGGTCTTTTTGTCAGAGATGAGTATGTAGGAGTGATTTGAGGCAAAAAAAGAACAGAACTCTTGCATTAAAACTCTTAAAAAGGTAAGAGTTATTGAATGGGATGCTTTAATTCACTTGGTTTTCAGTGGGACAAAAGAGAGCAGTTGGTATTTGAATTCTAATCTGTTCTTTTTTTTTTTTACAATGGATTTACTTCTCTTGGTATAAGGCATATTTCTGCAGTAAACCTCATTTTCTAAGGAGCTGTGGAGCTTTGTTTTGTTCTTTATCATATAGGGTACAATGCTGTTCTTGTGGGATAATCTGGGATGTCTGTCAGATGTCCACCAAGTTACATTCTTGCTCCCTCTTCTCAGCGTGGCAGGGGAAGAAAATGAGATGTAAAAAAAGCTAATGGGTTGACAGGGAGACTGCTCACCAATCAACATTGCTAGCAAAACAGAAAGAATTAGCTTTGCAGGCTAATCTGTTCTATGTATTTTCAATTTAAAAATAGAAAAGGAAAGTGAGAGATAAAAACACCTTTCTCACCTCACCTGTTCTCCTCAGGCTCAACCTCACTCCTCCTTCCTTCCTAACTCTTTGACCCCTCCCCCAAGTTTGGCACAGGGGGATAGGAAGTTGTGGTCAGTTCGTAACACTTTGTTGTTTTCACTCCTTCCCCAAAGTCTTCCAATTGCTCCAGCATAGGGTCCCTCCTATGGGTTATGGTCCTTCAGGACAATGTGTCAGCAGTTCTTCAAGAATGACTCCAGCATGGGCTGCAGCTTTCTTCAGGGCACGTGCCCCTTCTGCAGTGTGGGTGTCTGTTCTGATGTTGTTGTCCTTGGGCTGCAGGGGAACAACTTACTTCACCATGGCCTCCTCCATGGGCTGCAGAGGCATCTCTGCTCTGGCTTCTGAAGCAGCTCCTCCCCCTCCTTCATCATGGACTTTGGTGTCTGCAGACCTGTTTCTTTTGCACTTTTTCCTCACTCCCCTCTGTGACAGCTGTGGGCAGTGTTTACTACCTTCTCTTAAATGTATTTTCACAGAGGTGCCACCGGCATTGCTGATGGGCTGAGCTTTGGCCAGTGCTGGGTCCATTTTGGAGCTGGCTCTGTCCGATAGACAATGCAGGGAGCTACCCCTGCCTTTCTCACAGGGCCACCCCTACAGCCCACCCCCACTACCAAACTTTGCTATATAAACCCAAGGCAACTAATTCATATGCTATGGTTTTGTGGTTGAGAAGTGGGGGAGGAAGTCCTGTGCCGTGTACGTATCTGTTCTGTATTTATGCTTAAGCACATTTAGTTTCTCAACTAAACATATGTTCTTGTGCCCTCTCTGTAAGCTCATTGTAGCTGCTGTTTTTTCTTATTAGGTGTTCATACTAACATGTATTGCTATACAGTAAAATCTCATCATAGTCTTCTGGGCTTTTTATATTGCTGGTCACTTTGCCCTAACCCTAGATGTATGCACTGAATAACCACATTGTTCATTTATAATGTCCTTGGCTTTTCTATAGCCTTGTCCCTATGATATTACTTGTGGACACAGTGGGCTGGATTGAAGACAGTGAAGTTAAAAGTGGTGATGTATGCAGCTATGTAACTGTGAGAAGAAATGTATTGATTCCACATACTTTCTTTTCTAACCTCCCGTAAGGTGTTTCATCATGTAGGACATCATGGAGATCTTATATTTGTTACTTAACATACATTGAAAGGTCTGACTTCTCTTCCTTGCTGGCTTTCTGAATGGAAAAAGCTGTTGTTAACATGTCTTGTGTGTCAGAGATCAGGCTGCTCATGATAGCTTATGAAGCTTTGAACGTATATAGCAACAGAGAGGAATGGCAAACTGTTACATTAATGTAGCTGAAGCACAAAAAGTGAAACTATTGACCTTGCCAGCTCTGCATTTTGGGCAAATGTTACTGCAGCGAACAGAGTAAGTGCTGTTAATCAGAAGTTGTTTTGAATTTTGGTGTGTGTGTTTTGCTCTGGTACAGATAAATGTGAATGCCTGAGAAGGCCTGGGCAGATTGCTAAAGATAATTGCAATTTTACAAAGTCAAGATTGTTTTTGTAAAAACTTCACTTTTAGATACAGACCAATAATGAAATAGAAGAAAAATTATTTCTGTGGGTTTCTAAGTCATGGAAAAATTATGTTACTCAACTTCCTTTTCTGAAATAATGCTCTTTTAAATCAACAACCAAACAAAGAGTCTTTACTATTGCTCTTGTCTGATATGGAGTTGGTATTCCTCAAATGGAACCAGCAGGTATCCAGTAGGTCATTCAGCACAGCACAGCTCTTGACCTCCCTCAGACAAAGGATCCTATGACTTACAGTGACCAGTTCCTGGAGTATATGGAAGACATTGCAAAACCATATGGCAAGAGATAATAATAAGATTTTGTTGAGAGGTATGTGTGAGCTACAGGGAGAAGTGACATGCTTAGCTGCTTTCCATTCTTTTCCCCGAAATCAAAATCAGCCTTGCAGGGCAGTGTATGCAAAGATACAGCTTATCAATGGACTGCTTTCAGGTTCAGTGATGTTATGTGCCTGCCCAAGGCCCTTATTTCATGGTAGCAGCTCCTGCCCCAAGCTGATTTACATGGCCTTTCTACTGTGTGCAGCATCACATCTGCTTAAGCAGCTGCTGCCTCAGCAGGGAATGAAGGAGTTGGGGGCAAAGGTGCCAAGGCCCCATGCTTGGCCAGCCAGATGTGGGTTTGTATGGCTTGAGGCAGCCCAGAAAAACTGTCCCTGCCTCTTCCACAAGGGCAAGCCTATGCACTCAAACCCTGTGCTGTTACCCAGTTCCATACCAAGTCTCTTGGAGCAGTCTCCATTTATCCTCCTGGGATACAGCATCCTTGGAGTGCTGCAGCATGGGGAGCGTTCCGGGGAAGCCTGTGCCATGGCCATTAGTGCTGTGCTGATAGCAGCCTCTGCGGATAACGAGAAGCCCTTCTGCCTCACTGCTATTAAACTGCTGCCTTTTCACGAGAGGAATCCTGAATTCTTCCTCAAACCTAAACAAAAAAGTCAGCCTTTTATTCGTTTCATCATTATCTAGGGCTGCCACATTCAAATGATTCTCCAGCAGTCCCTTCATTTCCGAGTGCACACGTCGAGAAGGGATTGGAAGCCTTTTGATTAGGAATAAGAGGTGATGACACTACAACCAGTGCAGGGTTGTCATCATTACCATGTACCTGCACTTCCACAGAGCTCTCGCTCTGGGTTGCCTCTGATATAAAGCTGCTGTACTCTGTGCCCTAATTGAATGGAACTATTTTATAAACACGCATTCCCTGAATCCCAGAAAAGATCCTTTTAGAGGGGAAGATATGGGGAGGGTGGTGGGGAGGTGAAGAGCTAGATGGGCTCAGTTCCTGGCAGACCAATTTTGTCTGTGAGAGGTTTCTTTGTTCCCTGTAAAACTGCTTGTCATCTACGAGCAGATATCATGGGGTTTTATTCCCCTGCAAGTCAAATGAATGATCTGACCACCCACTTTTAATCCTGTGATTTTCTGCATTGGCCTGGATTACAAGTCACCTATGGCCACCTTTAGAGCATAGCAGGCTATAAGTTTTCACAAGGCACCTAAGGGAAAACATCCCTTCCTCCCTGGCAGCTGTTTATATCTGATAATTTAACCATCTGACTTGGTTGCAGTAATGACCTTTTCGTGGCAACACAAGGAAGAAACCTGCTGTCTACCCACCAGGATGCTCTCATCTGCCTCATGAGATTGTATTCATGTGCATGTCCTAAACCCACACCACTGACTGTGGGAGTGACATTCCGCAGATGACTTTCTAAGCAGTGTCCCTCTTTCCAGGTGCTCTGTACTCACACTCTGGAGTCTCCACTGGTGATTCATTGTTTTCCAGGTTAACTTTTAAATGCTGATTTTGACCCATATTCCTATCCTGGCTGTTTCTCTGTTCCCATGTGACACAACTGCAGCTGTAGCAGATAAAATACTGTTCCTGAGCCTTGAAGGATGCGAGATATATACTGGGCCAGTGCCTTCTTGGAAACTGTTCCTCTGGTTGCTGTTCAATGGTTAAACTAATTCTCTGTTGTTGGCATGCTTAAAGGTGAAAGGCTTTTATTGTTAAATAAGCTTTCCCTGGAGCCTACATTTTAGTAAGAATACTCTAAAACTGCTGTTTGAAATTATATTAATAGACAACAAAATTACAGCCAATTTCTGGTACTATTTCAATAGCTGTGTATTAAATTTACTGCATAGGGGATGTTGAGTTAAAAGTGGTCAGAGGAGTTACTTTTATCTTGGCTTACATATAGCATTACATTTACACCTGAACACAGGGTGAATTATCATCCAGAGGAGTTGAGAAGGAATCTCTTTTCTCCAGGAATGGCAATTATATTTGATTAGGTACATGGGAGCTTTTTCCTCTCCTGGCCAAGGAGCTGAGGGCAGTGCTTTGAAGACACCCAGCCTCATGATCAAGGTGTAAAGCATAATGACAAATGTGAAGTTCCTGCAGGGTCAGAGTATGCTACAATAGTTCAGGGGAGAGGCCATCGGACTGGGACTTAAGAGGCTTGACTTTACTGCCCTGTTCTTCCACTGGGCTGCAGGACAAATCACTTCCTTTCTGTGCCACAGTTTCCTTATCTGTGAAATGGTGGTAATGAGCCTTTCTTCTTCAATTCTCTTTGTAATCGCTCCAAGAGCTGCAGGTAAAACATGCTATACAAGCACTTGGTATTACTGTGTTTGATTTGTGGGATTTTTCTGTGATATCCTAATGCAAGGAGCTGTTTCAGATTTGCACACACGAGCTCAAGGACTGTGGTGTTTGTCATCCTGCTGTTAACAGCTCTTTCCTGAAATTATTTGGATGTAAAAGCAGTACTCTGGGTTTGTTTTCATTAGGATATCTGCTGCTTGCAATCTTAGTGCAACAGGATTTGTTAGTCAAGCATAGCCCTCAAACAAAAGCACCCAGAGGATGTGCCTTTTCAGATGCTTTCCTTTGCACAGTGAACATCCTGGTCCTTTTGCTTCTGGTCTCTGGTCCCCTGTTGAGAGGTTTCCATGCCCGTGGTCAACAGTTTGCCAACATGAGGAGGAGGAGGGGGAGGGAAAAAAAATCCCCTTGATATGTGTAGTAACCTAAGCCTCGTTCCAAATGTGTTTGCTTAAGCATTGCTAAGGTTTCCCTCCTTCCCATCCCCATCACTTCTCTCTTCAAACTGCCTTTGTTTCAAGATGGGAGGAGGCTGCTAGAGGGATGGGGGCTTTCTGTGGTGATGCCTGCTGTGATCTGGGTACTCTTTGACAATGTGTGCAAAGTCCTGGCCACCATCTCCTCTTGCTAATGAAATACACTGGGATGCAGAGTCCTAATTGTGAGGTGACATCCCACTGAGTGCCAGAGCAGGCAGGGTGTGCATGATGCTCTTTAGTTTGGGTCATTGGAAGTGATAGATGCAGAAGGATGGTACATTAGTTCCTGCTGAAACCTGAGAAGCTGCCTGTGTTGGTGAATGTCACTCAGTGCTCAGCAAATGCATTCAGACAAAATTGCTGAAATCTTGGGTTTCAGGCCTAAGTGACCACTACAGGCACTAGTAGTTCCTGCCTGTGGAATAAACATTTGCTGAACACGTTTCAGCATAATAACATTTTGTGCAGCAAGCAATCATTCATCACCCTCTGCCTCTCACTGTTGTGACAATCCAAATGCTATACAGACCACAACTATGTCAATAACTCCTAGAATTGTTTTACTAATAGGTTGCTTAACTTCACTTCCCTTGACCAGAAGTCAGAGTGCAACATTTCCTTGTTGAATGTATTTGAGTGAACTGTTCCAGTTTCCCCTGTCTGTTCCATGAAACTGGAGAGTAAGGCACTAATGGGAGACAGAGGATGTGTGGCCTTTCCACTACTGTAATATTGGTGCTATTGGTGACCTGAAATGTAAAATAATTTGTTCAAGGCTGTATGTTTCCTCTGCTCTTCAACCTCCCCAGCTCATCTGCTGAACACCATTAGCATTTTGGGGTAGAATCTGTATAATGGTGATAGTTTATCTTCTCGGGAGGTCCAATGGATATACCTTTTCTTGACAGAAAGCAACACTTGCAGAGTAAGGACTGGAGCCAAATCTTTCAATTCCTAGCCCAGTATGTCATCTGCAATGGAACCTTGTTCTGGAGTTGGAGCTCTAGGATGCTACTATGCTTTTATGCAAGAGTACTAGTCAGAGTAAGGAGTCTGCTTTGTGAAAATGAAGCTGTAACTGTAAAACACTTATAATGAAGTGGGGACACTGGACAATATTATGGCTTCAAGATTATGAAGATGACAGAGAAGGACTTCTTGCATTTCATCTGGCCTTTCTGCAGTATTTAACTCTGAAATCAAATTTCTCCTCTTGTTTCCAAAATTTGTAGAGCCAACCATGAAATTAGGGACATGTCAACTGAAAATAAGAAAGCACTTGACTTTGACACTAAAATTAATTAAACTGTTATTACATTGATCTCTGCAGCATCTGTTCCACTTGTATGCAGAAATGCTAGTGTGCGCTACGGGGCCATTTCATACTGGTGGAATTGGATGCTGCGATCAGCCATATGCTGATAAAATTTATTCTTTTGTCAGCATGTCTGCCTGGAATTGCTTCAGGAGCAGGAAACATTCAAAGCAACAATGCTCAGTGCTGAGTGCTTAAGATTGCTGATGTGAAAGAGACTTTTGGTCTAGGTCCATACTCCACATACACTTCATACCTCACATACAGGTTGGCAAGTCTGTTCCTGTGCAAGCAGCTTTTAGAGCACTTGAGTTTTGAAACTAAACTTTGTTTACTGAATGGGGTATCACTTGTTTGCAAAGCTCCATCTAACTCTAATCAAGTTAAATCTGGTTCTGTTGCCACTTTTGGGGGAGATTGGGTCAGACTTCAGAGACACTGGGGGTAGAAGAAAACTGCTTAGTGTGTCAGATGGAAGGTATCAGTAATTAGGTTTATTTGTTTGATGGTCCTACGTGACCTGTGTTTTGTTTGTGCAGCTTATACAGAGATCAGTCACAGGCACCAAAATTCATCAGAATAGAAAAGGTTTGTGAGGCAAACAGCTGCATTCACACTTTGCCTTCCTCTATGGCTCGCATTCAGAATTTCCAATGAGTCCCTGTTTCACTGTGCACAAAGAATATGAGTTTTTTCAGATGCTGGGAGGGGAACTGGAAAGAAGAAAAATGAACCAGCCATTACAGTGATTTGTAAAATAATGATAGAGGAACTAACTCAGTCCTGAGGTCACCTGTGTTCCTCCCAGTGCGGTCAGCACTACATGTGGAGCCCTGTAGGGATTTAAAAAAATGATGATGTGGGCCAAATCCATCCATGGGTCAAGACACCCTGATGATGAACAGAGCCTCATCTAATTGTCTGGGTACTGTCCATATTGGTAATTAATCCCTGAATATGCACCTGAAACACAGCTGTTACAAGCTTTTTTTAGGCCAAGTGGGCATCTGAAAATGAGTATTATGCTGGAGAGTTTTCTTTTTGTAGTTTCTGTTTACAGTTGAAAGCAATTCTCGTCAAGCCTTAAAAAGGATGTAATTATTTGCTTTTACAATTAAGGCCATAAAAGCAGTGAGCTATTGTTTCGTGCTCCTTGACAGCATGCTATCGCTTTTGATGACTGTGATATCATTAATCAGTTAATTATCATCACTGGTTTAAAATAAAAATGCCCAAGTAAGCACGACTGCCTTTTCTTTAAGGAAGTCATCTGAACATTTCTGGGTTTGCGTATGTGGTGTTGAGCACTTCTTGGGGCTGTTCTGTGCCCCTTTGCACAATGTGCAGCTCAAAGCATGTGAGCACCTGAAAAGTTGGTGCTTTGTAACAGCATCATCAGATGTCACCACAAGGTATTTGGCTGTCAGCAATGACCAGCTAAATGATTAGCTGACACAGCTCCTCACTGTATGGGTCACTGGCAAAACAGGTTCAAAAATTTAAGACATTTGTTCCAACTCCTCCTGCATGTCTTGCCTGCTTCATTCAGCTATCAGCTCAGTTGTCTTGTGCAGGCAAAATAGCACACTTTAAACACTTAAGCTGTTTAAAAATAGCCAGTCAGCCCATGGTGTGCAGAGATACAGAATTTGGTTTGGAGGGGAATGTCTTTGGCCTTCCTAGGGGTTTTGGTGCATTTGGTAGAATGGAAGGGAGAGGCAGCTCCGTTTTCCATGCTGAAGACAGTTTGCCCACACTTGCACCAGTGCTATCTGATAACTACATTGAGTTTCCTGACTCTAGCCTCAATCTGTGTCCTGTTTTTTGGTAAGAAAAACTCCATCAGCCTATGAAGCTGGATTTAAGAGACAGGTATAGCTTTTTTGTCTCCAAAAGTGCAACTATCTGAATACATACCAAAATAGGAAATTTGTTTTGATTGAGTTGCATTTCAGACTTGTCCCTCCCACCTCCTTTACTCAAGCAGGATTTGTATGAACTATAACCAAGGAATCGTTTGGTCATTTAAAAAAAATTCAGTGGTCATGTCATAGCCCTGTAGATAGGAAGCATAAATGAGTGTTATGATGGTGAGCTATAATAAGCCATAAAAACTAATGCCCAAAGACAATAATAAAACCTAACAAAGATCTATAGTGGAGGTGATGGCTTAAGAAAGGGACAATCCTTTCTTGCTACAGCACAAGGAAAAGGCTGGTCTGCTTTGCTTAGGAAGGTCAAAAGTTGCTTTCCATTTAACATTTACTTTACTTGAGAATTACCCCAGTATTATGGTATATTTTGTTTTTTAAGGGCCTGTTTTCTTGTGTTGCCTCCCCTCTACTCAGTGCATGCAATTCTTTCTTGATGTGGTAATAGGTAGTGATGAAATCTGAGGAATGGGCCCAAGGTGATCCTGCTGGCCAAATAAGTTGCATAGATGGAGGAAGGTAAAGAACAGTTTGCATGAAATATAAAAGAGGCAAGTGTGATTGAAAGTTGTGGGATATATATAGCTAGAACAGGATTGTGTCCTGTGTCTTGTTTCCATGGTGTCAAAATCTTAGCTAAATCCTCATATCATAAAAATAAAACTAGACAGAAACGTACTGTTTTAATGTGTCAGAGGGGCAGTAGGATTTGAAGATCTCGTCAACAGACAAAATAGACAAGTATTCTTCTTCTGTAGGAATCAGCACACAAAAGATACTACTCAGATGACCGCAAATACAAATGTTGAGGGACACGAGCAAAGGAATGTTCTGTGCTATGTGTGTAAAGGGCTTTCTGTAACATACTTGGCTTAAGGGCCCACATTCTCCTAATATTAAGGGTTTAAATTCAGGCTGAGAGAGCAAAGCTATTCAGATTCTGAAAGCAAAATGTTCTGCTGTGTTGGTTGTGTGAAAAAAAAAGTTCAACATTCCACTGAGAAGCATGGCAGAGGAAAATACATCTACCACTACTCCATGCAGACCCCCAGTCCTCAATGTGCCACTCTTTTTTTATAACTCTCAGCAAAACTCAGTGGCTGATTTCCCACACAGCTCTCTTTTTCTTCTCCCTAAAAATGTGAAAACTGTGAAATGCATGAGTAGTTTCTTCCTTTTTTTAAAAACCTAAACAAGAATCGAAAATTGATTAGTGATCAGTTGATTCCATGTGTCTGAAAGCAAAGATGACTTTATTTTGATGAAATTCATGTGTGCTCTGCTGCAGTATTTTGGCAGTCCTGTCCTGAAGACTACTGGGGCTTCTTGAAGTTACACAAGTCTACAGGTGCCAGCAACTCTGCAATAACAAGCTGTGGCTTTGCACTCAGGCTAATTGCTGCTGAAGTCAAAGGGAGACGGATTATTTCCTGCCAGAAAGTGCTTGAGCTGAGGCAGAATGAATTTTGTGTGCAAAATCATTTGCATGAGTTTTACTGTTTTTTGTCCTGAATCCTGAAATTGAGGCAGAGCAGAAATTAAGCAATTTGCCAGAGTCTGAAGAGAGGCACAGACTACAAGGGGAAAGAGTTGGGGCTGGTGACTCCCAAGACAAATTCATCAATTGGCAGATTGTGCTGTCCTACCAGCATGCTTTGCAAGGAAAATTAACTACCTAAATGAGATGATTTTGAAAGGACTTTTTTTAGCATCTCCCTCAGCTGTTTTTTTGGTAGAGGAAAATATGGGAAGTTGGCCAAAACTATGTATTCCTGTAATGGCAAAATGTTATTCAAGCACCATTACTAATGAGAGCACGATTTGGCCCTCTCTTTGCCCTGTGCTCTTCTCTGCTTTGTACTACTTGATGGCGGATCAGGTGTTACTCACCACTGCTCAGAAAACGGGAGAGGCATATTCACACGAGAAGCTCTAAAACTCTTTGAATTCACTGTTAATTAGGAAGAAGGAGAGAGCCCTGTGCCTAACGCTTGCTGAATTCTTGCAGGAAAGAGTCCAGCCTCAAGTATATTTAAATTTTTACTGCCAAGTTAAACCCTCGCACAAAAAAAAATCTTACAATGGAAATGCTGACAGGTCCTTAACTATAGTAGCAGTAGCAGTCTCTGCTATAATAAAGATGTTGCATGTTATCAATAATCCTCTTTTTGCCTGAATCCCTGTCCTTCTAAGGAGAAAGGGCTTACTGACTGGGCAAATCTATTTATAAATTTTGTCTTGGCACACGAGGAACATATCGACAATGCAGTGGAGATCTGGGAAGGCAGCTGGCCTGACTGCATGCAAGCAGCAAGCTGAGTGTCAAAGCAGGGCACTTAAATTTTCTCTCATTCCTCTAAAAGAGGGAATGGGAGGAATTAGGAAGGAAAAAAAACCCTTTGCTTTGAAAAAGGCAGGGTCAGAAGTTACAAAAGATTGAGTAAACTGTTGCCTTGGCTCACTGAAGAGCTTTGAAGGGCTTTCACATGCTACTCACCAGTGGATGGAGCCATCTGAACTGGGAACCAGGGTGTGAGTGTATTTATACTGTGTAGAGCCTCATGTACCATGGCAGCCCCTGCTGATAAGGATAGCTCTTCCTGAGGTTTGATGATACTTTCCTTTGAATAAAATAATGGAGGGCTAAAGCTAGAATAGAAGAAGATAAGATCTCAAGAAGAACACTTACTTTTTCCCTCTCTGTGTCATTTTAAAGGGTGTTTTTCTTTGGATATGCTGTGGTGGATTTTATGTTCATTCACTTCTAAGCAAAGTCTTGGAAGGTGATGGATTTATTTAATCAATAGCATAAACCCACAAAAATGTTGAAGTCCTGTCATTTACCCTCTTTTCACATTAGTGATATTCTAGTAAAATTGGACTTTTTCCATTCAAATGGTAAGAAATAGAGATGGAAGTGCTCCTTAACGTTCCTGTGCACCTGCAGCCAAGCAATACCAAATAATTGTCCTATTTCCCAAAAAGGCTAGGCCCATTTCAGTGTGATAAAGTCACACAGATATTTACTAAGTGACCATGTTCCTGTAAGAATCAAGGCTTTGTGAATTTATTCTTCCTCCTTTCTGCAGTTATGAATGGTTTTGAAAATCCCACTCCGAATGTATGTGGCTGTCCTCTATTACATGGATGTCAAATTTTCCTCTTATACCCAAAGGCTAAAGTTTACTCAAAGCAGAACAGCAAGGATCACATTGCTCTCATAAAAATAGCTTACAACATGCAACCAATAAGTAGGTCACTTATCTGAATGGGATACTGTATAAGTAGCATGTTTGCCACAAGAGAGTTATGAGCGAGTCCCCTATGGTGCACATATAATAGTCTGTCTGATTCAATTCCCACAGATGTTTAAACTAGACTATGGTTTAAATGGAGATGGATCAAGGGGTAGGCATCATGTATGAACTATGGATATGCCTTTTTCCACAAGGGCTTACTGAAGTCACTGGGGATGTCACAAAAGGCCAAAATTGATTGTATAGCTGCTTTTTCAATCTTCACAAACTACTTGAATGATCCAGACATATTCCTGCAGAAAATACAGGGGAGGAGAATAATGCACATGGCAGCGTTAGCTTGGGACATCGATGAACTGTTCAAGTCTTGCAGGTGACCTGACTCTGACCCTTTTAGCAACTAAAGCATTTCTTTTACATTTCTGTCTTCATTCTCAGCCGGCTTTGGAAGAATGGCTCAAAGTTATGGGGGAAATGATAGAGACAATTCCAAACTAAAGCAAAGGAATACTGAAAATCTTGCTACAGAAGCTGTAATTTGGGCAACTGTTTTCTGACTGCTTTTGCTAATGGAACACATTACATCCAACAGCTCTTGCTTAGGAAAGGAGTTGCAATTCTAGGCCTGGAGCTGCTGAGCTTCTCTTCCAGCACTGTGTGTTTTGGCAGCACTAGAGAAAATCTCCCTGCCTCTGCAGTGAAATTCCATTGAGGGAAGAGCATGACCCAATGTGTCTAAGTTTAAATTTTGACATGGCTTACATAAAAGATAACCTTTGACTGCAAGGGCCCAGGAAAGCGCTTGCTGCAGGAGTCATCCGGCTGAAATCTCAGTGATGAGTTTGCTCCCCCTCGAGTTTTGAAGACCATGACTATAATTAAGAAGTGCCTCTGATAGATTCCACCAACACTCTTCTCCAAAAGGACAGAAGTCAGACTTGTGTGGCTAGTGGGAGATCAATTGTGAAAGCCAAGACTCCAACTGTATTGCATTGGAAAACCATACAGAAGGGGTCAGTGTCATCATTAATTTAAAACTATTTACAGTGCTGATAACATGACACGGAAAAAGAATTGGCACTAAGAAAAGATTGTTCTTCAAGGACAAGTTAGTTCTTCTGCAGTTCTTATTACAGGAATTGCCTTCCTCTGGAGAACTATTCTTTGACAGTAAAGTACAATATTTTCAAGTGAATTAAAAAATCACACCAGCAGTAAAAACAGTCCACTTTGCCCTTTGTATAATTGCACATGTTCAAAGTCTGGTCAGTCAATCTGGTGTAGAAAAGTTGAGCACTGAACAAGAACAGACTGCCTGGCTGCACTCTCTACAAGTGTCTGTTGTTTTCTAAGGTAGAGGAGATGCCCATGGATTTATTCCCCTGGGTATGGTATCCAAGGTTATCTGATTACAATGAACATAAAAAGGAAGAAAAATGATGTGCCTTATTAGATGCTCTGTACATACCTTCCTGACTCTGTTCTCGCTCCTTACCTTCATGTTGCTCTCCCTACAGCCAGCACAGGTTTTACACAGGTCTACCTTTTGCTCTTGGTCTTTGCACAAGATTTCAGTGCTGAAAAACGTGCTTAACCCAACCGTTCTGGTTAAGGTGTAAAGTTAATTGTATTGTCTCTCTTGCCTGGACTAAGCTACTTCACTTCAGGGAGCATTGTTCGAATCTGTGTACAGGAACCCTGAGTGTCATCATCACAAATACTGTGTATGTGGTGTGTCACAGAGCAGGAACAGGTGACCAGGACCTTCATTAGATGGCAGATTTCCAGATTAAAATGAACATTAGCAATTTCAGCCTCAAAAACACTTCTGAAAACAGTTAAAAGTCACTGAGAGCAATAAAATATTAATCACTGGCAGTTTTAAGAAGGTAAAAGCATTTCCCAAGGGGCATCTTGTGGTGCTACAGCCTTGTCTTATGCAGAGTTTCCTATCTCTCACTTCCTTCCTCATTAGGTTGGCATTGGGATAAAAGAGCAGAATGGGTCAGGAGGTCCTGTTCCAAGTAATTAGAGAGTTGCTTCTTTTATCTAAGTGTACCTTGTTAAAGTATATCAGTGTCAGCCAGGTTAATTGGAACTTTAATACATAATTGATGCTAATTTATGGCCCTTTTTGTTCCAGGATGCTTATGTGGACCCTAAAGTCAGGATACAGTTTATTGTTATGAATTACATACTGAAAACCAATATCCCGTTGGGAGGAGACCCACAACTTATTCCATAGATTTTCTGCTCCTAAACCCCTTGGTGTTCACTAGTGTTTTTAATGCTTTTTTAAAAAGCTTCTACTTAGCCTCAGCATAAATTGTGTGAATGTTTATTTCTGTTTTTACCAGTCAACTTACTCAAGGGAAATGTTTCTCAACTGTGCTTCTGTAAGGAGGGCAGGACTCCAACTCTGTAGCTGGCACTATTGTTCTCACAAAATGTTTTTCCTCCTCGAATTGACAAAATATCCAAGAAAAGAGAAGTAAATTCCAATGATGCATTTTATTGATTTTAAGAGCAAAGGGCTGTGCATTGGTGGATGCTTCTGAGAGGGAAACACCTAGAAAAGGCAAATGAGAGCTGAGTACCCTTCACCTTCGCAGCACATTGTTTTGCCTGTCTGAGGTTTGGACTGCCCAGGGGATGGGGGTAGCAGCTTTCCCTGAACAGCAGTATTTAATGTGATTGGAGAACTGAGATTTTCATTGTGGCATTTCATCTGAGGTACCCGGGAGCCTGAACCTTTTTTCCTCATCACACAATGACCAGGAAGTACAGTGGAGGAGATGTGTGTGAGTCTGCAGATCCCATGTAAGATGTGGAGCTGCTTAAGAAAATCACAAGAGCTGTAGGATGGCCAGTTCACTCATTTTACTCAGAGGTTTTCACCCCTCAGATTCAATGTCTATGAGCTTTCAGTGCTTGTACAGGCAAAACATGAGGAATGCTTTTCCTTCTTGTCAGTTTAGCTGAGATTTTAGTCAGATTATTCTTAAGGGGGTTCTTCTAGCACCTAAGTACAGTAGTGATTGCACAGATAATATGGTGTTATCAGATATCCTTGCCTGGACATAGGCAAAAATAATGCCATTTCTGGGGTTAATGATGTTCCTACAAGTTCAGCTGCTCCTGTACATTGCCAGATATTTGAACTGGTTAGATCTGATACAAGTACAACTGGTTTCTCCTTTAATTTGTTCCTCGGTTTGTTTTGTTTTCTGGAAACCAGATGTGGCATAACATGATAACATACCTGTGGTGGGTTATGCTGGAACATGACACAACATGTGTCAAGTTTCTTTTGAACCTTTCTGAGATCAGGTATCAGTCAAAAGGAGGTCATTTTAATTATCGATGATTAATTAATTAGATGATTGTTGGACAAATGAATACAAAGATTATGTAGCATTCTTGATCAGTGCATGTAGCCTGGAAGAAAAATGAAGATTTTTTTAGATTGAATGAATGGAAATATTGGTTCTCAAAATGTCAGTTATTTGTGTGACATTTGTGTAGCATTTTGGAGGGTTGAAAAGTGAGGTGAAGTAGCATCTCTCAGTACAACCTCAAGAACAGTGGCAAATAATTAGGAATCAATCTGCATTTTAGAAACTATCTCTTGATTTAAATACATTCCTACATAATTTTGGTTTTCAGATGTCCAAACTGAACTATTTTTATTCATATTGCTATTTAGGGATTTGAGTACTGTGCAAAGCTGGTCTTCTCCAGCAGTACTTGCCCAGTTCTCCCACGTGGATTCTCCTGCCGATGCTGCTGGCCAGTTTGGCTGAGGACCTGCAGGATAAAGTGATCCTGATCAAAGGGAAGGCAGCACTGATCACAGAAGGCAAGGTGCAGACATTGGAATGGGGATGTTTTGGTAGCAGAAAAATCCTTTTAGTCAGATCTGCTGTATTTAACGATGCCTCGTGTTCCACAGCTCTGTATATGTTGGGGCTTTGAGGGCACTGGTGGTCCTTGCTGGCCCAGAGGAGGCCAGTGACCCCATTCCAGCCCAGCTGTGTGTACTCGACTAAAGCACTCACGTACCCAATATTGTACACAACCTGAAGTGTTGCCAAACTTTGTTACGAGAGCAGTGCCTTTGATAGGACAGTCTTTAGGAGACCAGTTTATCCAGGGAGGATTCCATAGAATGTTAGGACTTTCCTAACACTGATGTTTCCTTCAGTGTTTCACCTGATGTAACGTTTGCTACATGTGAAATGTCCACATTAGACAAAGGTTCACTGCCCCAGACATGGTGCAGGTCACAGTGAGAGGGAGCACAAGGCAAGTCTGTAGGCCAGTCCATGGTTCCCATCACAAACAGAGAAATACAGAGATGCCAGTGAGCTCCAGCTGCTGCAAAGCAACGAGGACTTTGGGGCTTTCAGTATCAAAACTGCATTTATGACTGTCCATGCAACAGAAATCATGTTGGTAACAGTCACAAAGAGGAAAGAGGGTTTGGCAAGTTGATTAGGCTCTTTATTGCCTGGATGGCTCCATGGGCAAGTGTTTAGTATGGCAAACTCCATGTGTCTATAACCACTCAGAATAGCTTCCTTGCACTTGATGTTCTTTGAGTGCCAGGCTGTACAAAATACATCTCTTCACAAAGATTTGGGAGCTAGAATGGTTCTGATAACTGACATGATGTTGCACTGTACCTTGTTATGTAGTATTTCAAATATGGCACAGACTGGGTTGTCTTGGCGAACTAAAAGTACAGCTCAGTATTTGGGTTTTTTTATTTAAGGAATAATATGAGTATTTAGCAGCATACTTTCCAAGGATGGTGAGACTGAGATGAACACCATTAAAAACTTGAAGCAATCTTGAGGCTGTAAGGATTGCATGAAAATCTGCCTTGGCTTTTTTCTCTCCTTATTTTTTCCTGTGTGAGGATTTCACAAGAGAGGACTGAGTGGAATCGATTAACCTCACAGAAACTCCAACAAGACTTAATATTCTCAAAGGGAGGTCACCAGGTTTCAGTTTGTGCCAGCACTCACTGTCCCGAGGTATTGAAGGCTGGGGAGCTGGAAGTGAACCTTGGTCTCTAGGAAAAGAACCAGAGAAATGTGCCAAGCAATTTGAATAGAAATTGATGTGGCAGTAATTTTTTCTCTCTTTTTTTTTTTTTTAAGTTGCTCCTGTTTTCAGGACTGTGCTCACCTCAGAAAGGAGGCTGGGGAATACACTTCACATGGCTGATTTGGTGGCAGAAAATAAACAGAATGGGGAAGGCAGCAAGTGCATTAGGGCAGGGGGGAATAAAGAAGCCTTTCTAACCTCTCACAGCAATAGGCAGCAGGGCACATAATGAGCTCTGCTGCACTTGTGTGAACTAAGGGAGTTTGTTCTTTCCCACCTCCCTCCTGATGGCACATCTACTCATGCCCCGTGGAGAGCAGTCAGCCAGGGTTAGTAGCAGATAACTCTGTCTTATTAAGTGCAGTGTGTGATTTTAGGGGGTTTAATTGGATTTGATTGGACGATTTCATTCTCCCTGATGAGTGACTGAGTAACCTGCAGGCCAACAACTTCGATGGAGTTGACTGGGGTTTTTCCAAACCTGGGCTGGAAACTGTCCCTTATCTTCACTGTAGCTGCAGCACAGCTGCTCAGGTGAGGAGCCAGAGCTGGAGTATACAGCCCTTAAGAAAAAAAAAAAAAACCAACAACTCTTTTTCCTGTAAATGCCTGCAGTAATTATAAACAAGTGAATCATGATTTGTCTGGAATACCCACAGCTTTGCATCTATACAGGCATCAGCTTGGTATGTGACAGACAGGCTGGTGGTGGGAATTTCCTTCCTCTCAGACATTCTCAACTCTTTCTGAGACTGCCTTGTCCCTGCTGCTTTCTGCACTGTATTTACTGCTCTGCATTAACAGAATGATAATGAAATTATTGAATTATGAATCCTTCTAAGACAAAGAACATGCAAAAAGTATCTCAAGGTCACCTGTTTCTAACCAGTCCTCCAAAGAAGTAGTAAGAGAATGTAGAAAACAAGGTATTTCACTTTTACTAATAAACAGTTGACTCCAGCAGCGACTGAACAAAACTGGCTAATCAGAGCTCCCTCAGGAGGGCCAGAAAAACTGGGAAGGGCACCACTGCTCATACCAGGAGAGTAGCTTCTTCTATAGCTCCATCACATGCTAGAAACACTTAAACAAAATGTGAAATACCCTCCTGTCTGGTCCCCAGGCCCGGTAGCAGCCCTTCCCAACCATCACTCCACCTCTGGAGCTCCTTAAAGGTTTTGACTGTTTTACCTCAGGGACACTTGAATTACGAGGCTGTGCTTGTACGCAGCAGATGCTGTTCCCTGGGGGTTTTAGCTGCTTGGTTTTAAATCACACTGCCGTAGTAAACCAGTTAGGTCTTTCTGGTTTGGGTGGGGAGGGGGGGGGGGGGGGGGAGCGGGGAGTGGTCTTTTCCTCGTCACAAGAGTCCAGGGGTGTTTTTGCTGAACTGCTCTGCTTACCTGTTGCAATAGATCGGCACTAATGGGCAATGATTGCACTGATGATGCCACAGCCATCTGAAACTGTCTTGTGCTTTTCTGTAAAAGGATAATGTATTACTTTAAAATATTCCGGTGTTATACATCACCCCTTCAAAGCTGTTCACACTATATCTACTATATATAGTAGAGAGGTACTTCATTTCAAATGCATATGTCTGTTGTAGGAATCATTGTATGTGATACATTCCCGCGCTTTTAAAATCTTTGCCTTCAGAAAGAGATGAGCAGGACTGGGAGTTAAATGAGTCTCTAATGACATGCTTAGACTGTAAATACTTTTTGCATCTATAACAATGTTCAGCTCCAAAAAACAATGTATCTTGAAGACATTCCCAGGAAACACCCGGTGAAACGCTGTAGAAGCCTCACATTTTCTCGAGGTGTGCTCAGCTCCCCAAAGAGTTTGTAGCTGCTGTAGCGCAAACCTAAAGTGAAGGAGCAGATTTACACTTCACAAATGTCCCTGTAAATTCCCCATTAATTCTCTGTACCCAGTTACTGCATGAGGAAAGCGAAAGGGGTTGGTGACATCTGAAGTGGGAGGCATAGCCGAGCTCTAAGCCTGGAGCTCCCTTTAGCGACCACGGCGGGCAGTGCACGGCTGCGGCTCCCGGGGCTGTGCCAACTGCTGTCATCCAACACAGTTCCCAACCCCTGTGGAACCGCTCACAGAAATCCCCTTTTTCAGCAGTGCTAACACGGATCTTAAAATGAAGTTTCATTTCGAGACGGGAATAGATGCCAGCGCTCCCAACTCCCACCTGGTAACCAGAAGACCAGCCAGTCCTTCACTTAGAACAGTCTGGAGAGCAAAAGGCTGGACTCCTTTGGTGACTGCAAGTCTGGACTTGAGCCCCCCTAGGATGAGCTAGTTCTACTGCTTGATTTTGAAAGCAAGTGCCTCTTTAATGCTGTCCTCTTAGAGCCGGGACTTGAAATGGCTTTTTCCTTCTTTGGTCAAGTGGGTTGCTAAAACAAATGTGCTGTTACTGTGTGGCTCCAGCCAAGGGCAATGGAAGACCTCGGGAGCCAAGTATTTATCTATGGAGATTTAAAGAGGCCAGATGGCCTTTTTTACTGATCAAAAGCAAAAGATGGGTGGAAGAGAAGGAATAGTCTCCTCTCTCCACTGAGTGTGAAGTGCCCTGTCACTACAAGGACACATAGGGCTCTCTCATCTTGAGTGCTGAGTGTGTGACTTACTTTTCTCACTTTCCCTCTCCCCACTTACTGAGGTGGCTGCACCTTGGGCATTTGGAGCACTGTATCCTATGGTTTCTCTCTCTCTCCTCCCTTCTTGACCCCATGGGCAGACTGTGCTGACTTCTCTGGAAAACTAGAACAGGATGCGGGAGAGTAAATGTCAACAATGAGTCCTTAGAAATAGATGGGTTATCTCTGGCTTGTGACCTCTTTTTAGCTAAGCCCCTGCCTTGTGAGTGGATGCTACTCAAGCCCCTCCTGTACACCATGGCTGTCAATGTGGTGAGATGAGGTGGAGCAGGGATATGAGAATAAAAATGCAAATTTGACCCCACATATTATAGGACTTGTTGTGTTTCAGAAGCAGATAAAGAATGAATGGCTTCCTTGGGTGCCGGCACCAATGTCTGGCTTTGGAGAAGAATCTGAATTTCCTAAGTCCCAGGAGTGGTCAGGTGTTGTCAGAGTGCTTGGCTTCCAGCACACTTTGGGAAGACAAGTTGCATGTGTAGCACGTTAAACAAATGGGCAGAAAATCAGCAGCAAGTCTCATTGGTGACTTTGAAAGATGCAGAGCTGGTAGGAGAGTGAGGGATAAGATCTTGACAATGTTGCAACTTTCCAAAAACTTGTTTTGTTTAATTCCACAGGTTTGAACATATGGTCCATCGACTACTCACAAGCATTTAAATTACATTTCCCAGTGATACTGAGGGATGGTTATTAATGTGGGATGGTGGGAGATGTGTTCACAAATCCATTTATCAGATAATGGGATTAACACTCATACCGCCCAAGCACTGCTTTAAAAACTTACTTCTAAATCTACATATTCAGCAACTACAGCAGCCACATTAGGGCACAACAAATGAAAGTGCTGGACCAGCGTTCTGAAGGCCTTCTCTCATGGTTCTGATAATACAACAGCAGCAGGGAGACAGGCTCTCATGTTACCGGGTGTGTTGGAGAATGTGAACTCCTCCACTACTGATAAAGTGAAACAAAGGCAGAGGAGATTGCAGCTGCTCTTGAAGCAGAAAAGAGCACCCCAAACACTGAAGGAGAGTGTCCTAGCTGTACCAGCAATACTTTGCTTCTGATTCCAGCAGGAGACAGAATAGGACAAGGCAGAGAACAGGAAAGATGCAGATGATTTAAAAATAAACTTCACAGCTATTTTCTGCTGTGTCCTATATAGGTCTGGCCATGCCACAGCCTATCTCTGTTTGCTTGGTGTATTAAGACTTTTTGTGGTTTCATTTCTTATCCCACACAAATTCAAAGGGTTTTTTTCCTATTTTCTCCTTTATTCCTTATAGTTAACTGCTTTTTTAGTACATAAATTGTGGTTCGATGTGTTCCTTTTCCTCTGCTGAAAAGTTTCATCCCTAGAAAGAAATCTCTAGTTTAGAATATTATCAGCCACTGCATTTCTACTATTGCAAAGATTTTACTTTCATTGTAAAATAAAAGCAAAGGAGAGACAGGTTCTCTATGCAAATAAGTGGAACAATGTTCTGTTTCTCCAGGGACAAGTACTTTATGTAGTGTGAACTTCTGTTTTGTATTTGGCCTACCACGAAATATATATAAAAAATATTTCCATAGGCATATACAGTTCAATTCAAACATGATAATTTTTCTCTCTTTAAAAACAAATCCTTGAAGGGAAAAGGACTATGGTGGATTTTATTTCAGGAAAGGAATTGAAAGTTTCTCTTTAACTTTGCTGAGACATGAACAAAATTCAAGCTGACACTGGTGAGCCTGTAAGTATTGCAAACACAACCTGTAGCTTTGTAGCACTAGCCTTTAGAGTTCTCTCTCTGCTTATTTCATTCTTGCAAATTGGAGAAGAAGGAGTGGTTTCAACTTGCAAAAAACATTCTCCATTTGCAGAATGAGGTGGTTTCTAAGAGATGCTGGTCTTTGCATCCACAACACTCTGGCTTTGACAGGATAGCCCTGCTAAAAATTCCCCTCCCCTATAAAATCTGCTGCATCTTCTTACTCCAGTGTTGCAGTTCCAGCCCCGTGGGGATGATGCTGCTGGTGGGGTGGAGAGAGCTAGAGGAGACTTGTATTACTCCGACTTTGCAGCTGAAGGCAACACATCCAGCATACCCCAAGTCTAATGCACAGTGCATGTGTTAATGTTCACCTACTGATGAACATGCACAAATTTAGAGATTAGCAGTATCACAGCAAAGTATATTGTGAGATAGGATATAGAGTTTTATGGAGGAAAAGGATTAGTAGATATTGCAAAAAGCTGCTGCAGTAAAAGAAGTGCTGAGATTTTAATAACCTAAGGTATTAAGTTTTTATCTGTTTTTCTAAAGCTCTGCATCAAGGTTTTTTGGAGCCATAGGGAGGATTTACACACATGCATCATCTATTAATGGAACCTGGAAGTCAAGCAAAACTCCAGGCATCTTGAGACAAGTCAGGCCCAAACTTAGTGCTTATTCTTATCATACAAGTCCAGGGTGCAGGCTGGGCCACTGCCCTGACAGGGGTCACTGTTCTGTTTTGACTCCTAACCTTCAAATGCAAAGGTAGACTGGATCTGTGCAAGTCCAGCACATGCATTTCTCCTTTTGCACCAAACTGAACATAGAAGCCTTTTACTTCTCTTACTCATAAAACTAGTTACTCTTCTTTTGCTACTGCAAGGCCAAAATTGGAAAGAATCAGCCTGGCATCAGTATGGGATCCCAGAGTAAAACACCTTTCTGGCAAGCACTGATCTGCTTGTGTTTCCCTTCCATAGCTCTTCATCTTGACCATTAAAAGACATTCTGGCAATGGCATTAAACAGGTGTAACTACTAGAGTACACCAAGCTGCTGCTGTCCATGCTCATGATGAGACTTGCCTTGCTGACTTGTCCTCAGGGAATACCCGTAGGTAAAGTGAGAGAAACATATTCAAAACCCCTACAGTTTCATGACCTAATGCTGAAGAGAACTGTTCTGACTTCAGGAATAAAAGATATGTAATAACTTTGTGAAGCTAAAATACAATATTCTACAGATTAATATTGTATTAATAATTGGCTTAGAAACTGGTACCACAAGCACTTTGTGTCCAAAAGAAGCAATATGGAAAATTTCTAGAGAAAAATGTTTGGTTGGATTTTTTAATTGAAGGTAGATGTTTTGAAGTCATTGGATTTTTACCTGAGTGTCTGTGCACAGCAAGACAAATACTGCAGAGGTGGCACTAGATGAATAAACAGAGACATTGGCTGTAATTCTGCTGGCTTGGCTCTCCACATCCTGCCTGTACAGCATGGATGGGTGTTCCTAATGCCATCTGGCAGCAGCCTCAGAGGTCTCCATCTCGGACCTCTCTGTTGTAACAGCTGAGCAAGGTGTTTGCTGCCACTGTGACTGTGTCCACTGGAAAACCCAACCATTCCCTCTAGTCCTTGCTACCACTCTCTGAAAAGGACTGCTTGATTTATGCTGTCCTTGTTGAGATAGCCCTGGCCATAAAGGAATACTTTCAAAGAGCCAGTGAGACCCCTGTTCCGTTGGACCCTGCGTGTGGTGGAAGAACAAGGCCAGTGACATAGGCATGTGAAAGGGTAGTTTTCTACCCTGTTCTGATATAGGAGTGTGGAACCAACTGAACAAAAGCTTCTTTTTCATCTCCTTGGTCCTGCTGGCATGTTCAGCCTGTGCCAGCCAGCACATGGTCTCTGAAAAGGGAGGGACAGAAACAGCAGTAAGAGTATGTGAGAAGCTCAAGGTGGATACGGTAGCAGCAATGGGGGGTAAAATAACATATGTAGTGCACACAATCCTTAAGTCCCAGTAGGTAGTCAGGTTTTTTTCCTTCTTTTTCTAGTGCCAACTTGTTTTCTCAGTTATGATTATACCCTGACTCCCTCTGAAAGAAAAAGTGAACATTCCTTTCAGGGAATCAAGTCCGTACCCCGTTTCATTTTTTTTTTCCTTAGTGCATCTCATTCCCAACAATCTTGTGTCTGTCCCAGACCCTTACACAGATTTTTTTTCCACTAGATGGAGCTTGAGTATCTCCTCACCGCTCATCCCTGCAGTGCCCTGCATCCACACTCTGCAAGGGAGCCCGGCGCAGGGCTTGGAAGTAGCCGCATCCAGCAGTGCAGTTACGGCTCTTGGCCTGCACTGTTGGCATCGTGCTTGCCACGCCATATCATTAATAACACATTTCTTTTTCTCTGCCGAAAACAAGGAATTATTTCTTAGTGGAAAGCCAGAGACCCCACGAGCTAATTTCTTGTGAGATGATTCCTAAGGTCACATGCTTGTTTGTAGGGCAGCACAATGTCCCACAGATAATGAAGGAATTTGTGTGTCTTTGAGTGGTTTTATTTTGGAACTCTTTAGTGCAGCCGTGTTCCGTCATAAACTTTGAGCAGTATAGTTTGGGAAAGTAACTTCCAAAATCTGGCTGGACTCTGTTCTGATTTAATGTTACTTGACAGCAGAATTGTCTAATCTACAGACTTTAACAGCTTCTACACTGCTTGTATACTGTGTAGTTAGACTTCCATGACCAAAATCTTCGAGCTCTCTGACTGGGAAAGGAATTTCTGTTATCGAGGGAGGAGGGAACTACCAGCTGCAGAAAAAATTCAGTGCTTAGGGGAGTAAAGCTTAAAGTGAAGTTGCTGATTTCCTCAGACCTGGGACTCCCTACATTGCTGAGGGAATAATATAAATCAGTCTTTTAAACAAGCTCAAGTAAGTGAAAAAAATGTGTCTGTTTCCTTCCTGCATGGTAAAAGCTGAGAACTTGTTTATTTCCCCAAAATGTTCCTCTCCTAAGCATTGTTTCCCTATACAGTTAGGAAAAACCGTTTTTAATCTGTATTAATCTGTGTCTGTACTAAATTTATGACATAAAACTGAGGGAGAGTGATGCTTCTGTAATTTTCAACAATTCTGACTATAGGATTGAACACCCAGAGCAGGACTGAGCTCACCTGGGTGATTCATGTGAGTCTGGACAGTACCTAACTCAGCCTGAATAAACTGAAATGTCTTGTAAATCACAGTAACACCAACAGGACATGTGCACTGAGCAAGGAGGATTCCTTAGGGAAACATCAGATAGCCTGGAAATAATATTACTATTTTGTTCAAAATTGAGACTTTAGCTACCAGACAATTTATCAGCTGCAAAATTCAAGATGGTCCTCAAGCTGAATTTTGCTGACCATCATTAAACTCTGTAAGGGAGGTGTTTTCCCTTCTCCTGAACAGGGGAGTTGGAAACTTGCTGTTGACATAGCAATCATTCCGCTGCAAGTGAAGATTTTGGCCAAAACTGCACTGGTAATCCTTGAAAGCCCAGCCCTGTCTGTGAGCCTGACAAGCTCCTCAGCTCTGAGCCTTCCCTGGGCACCAGTGTAGCTCAACGTGGGTGTCATTTTTCTGACTCCCTTTGCAAAGTGCTTTATTGTGATTGAGCCCCAAATGATCAGTCGATTGTGCACTGTCCTCCCCAGCGAAGGATGCCCTCGTGAACAGCTGCTGTTACATTAGCTCCCCAAATGTACTGATTACAGGGATAAACTGTGTGCTGAGAACTACTCAAAGTCATGAGTGAGCTTTTTAGAGCCTGCCTCTGTTGTGGGCTTCAGTCACAAAAACCATTGCCTTTTTTCTCTTGTTCTCTGGTTAATTTGAAAGTGTGTTTGGTTTCCAGAGCTAATGGAGATATTGTTTCCTTGCCAGTCAGCTGATTGGCCATTGTACTTATAAATAGGAGGGATTTAAACTAAGGCTCTTTAACTGTTCTGGAAAAAATGTAACTTTACAACTGGCCTCGGATAATGACAGAGAGAAATGCCGCTCACTATTGCAGAAGGGCTGCTTTCAAAATGGTCTGTAGCTGCAGTGGGGAAAAAATCTTGTCTGGGAGCTGGTGAAGTCATGATCCACCTAACGTTTGGATGATGCTCTTATAGCTGGTTTGTAAAGGACACCTGAAGAGTCAGCTATTGTACTGGAAAAGTTATCCTGGGAGCTGTCAGAAACAAACGTATCACCATTTCAGGGTCACCCCTGTAGTGTTGCTTTGCATTTCCAAGACTCATTTCTTGAGGAAAAAGTACTTGGACAATATTGCTTGACTTTGGTGATTCCAAAAGCATCTCAGATCAACAAGACGGAGGTTGTCTGTGTAAGTCAGTCCTGTCTGAAAGGTGAGGAGACAAGTGCATTTAGGACTGAAGTCAGAAAAAGTCCAAGACTTGTTCAAAGAGAGGTAGGAAGTCTATCACATACCCAGAACACATCCTCCCCACAGAGCTCAGGAGCTGTCAGACAGACATCTCCGGTCTGACTATTTAAAGCATTCTCACACTCTTGTTTTTTTCCTATTTGTATGCTCGGAGAGGGACAGAGAAGGGTGCTTCTGCTTTCAAATGAGGTTGGAGCAAGAGAGAAGTGTGTTCCTAGTATTCCTTTTTATCTGTCATCTTTCTACCTGTCTGCCTGCAGTAATGATAATACCCAAAGGGATTTGCACCTCTCAGCTGGAGCAGGAAAATTTCTCCAAGGAGAGGGAGGCATGCTGTTTCAGAAAATAGCATAAATAAAACTGCCAGGCTAAGGGGAGCACAGATTGGAGATGTTGATTTGAAGAGTTATAAGGCACGGAGCAAATCACCTGTGGGGATAAAGGATCCAGCTACAGGGGAACACCAGTGCTAAGGATGACTGTGGAAGTCAGAGAGGCCAGAGAGACAGGTAGCCAAAGCCACATAGCAGGTTCTTGGGCACAGGGCTGCGTTTCTTCACAGACTGCCATCTCCTCCGGAGGGGAGGGCTTCATCTCACAATCGCTGCATTGGTTTGTCAGCTGCCTTCACACCCTGCCCTCCCACACTCAGCAGTGACTTTCTGAACCCTCTGATGCTCCTGTTTTCAAATGTATTTCCTTATTATTTTCCCCAGAGACGAATCTCTCTTGTCACTGCACTTCAGGCTATGCTTTAAGTTGTTTTTTTGTTCTGTTATTCTCTGTGAGTGCTGGCATATAACTGAGCTGTCACAAGAACAAATAGGCAAAATAATTGTCTCTGACGGGGTATTCACATCATGTAACTGCCAGTGCCTGGCACAGGTATTTAAACTAGCCAGAGAAACTGCTCTGAATCACAGAAAGGCTTTGATTTTTGAATGTGTTGTACATCTGAGTGTTAACCATCTTGTCTCATCCTCAAGTTCCCACTCCTACCCCACCCCCAGTTTGGAGACAGCCTCTGCATTGCCATCATGGCAATATTCCAACCTGGAATATTAATTGAATCTGTGAAAGATGGAGAAGAAATCATGACAACTGTCTCAAAACAAGCCTCCCCCTACTTAATCCTCATAGTCCTGCTTAGCAGCTCAAATTCACACCCAGGGATGGGGTTAAAGATCTGATTTAGAGGTGGAGCTGGCTGAGTCCAGGATGGCTGGTGGGGTTACTGCTGCTGCCTACCCATTCACCTGTGCTCCTGAAAGGTGGGATGGTTTGTGGGTGAGCTGCAGCCCAGCTGCAGCATCCAGCTCAGCACTGCAAAGCCAGGCAGAATGGATAATACCAGGGAAGAGACAAGAAACTGCACTTCTCACGTGGGCATCTTATTTAGGCACACAAAAACAGGCTGATTACATTCTGGCTTGTAATTTATCCTGTTCTTCCTTCACTTTGATCTTAGAAGGAATAAAGACTAAATTCTATGAAGTGTGTTCAAGTGTTTAACTATGCAATTAGGAAATGCAGTTTGAAAGTCTCACTAATTGCCTGTCTACACCATTAGCCATTTAAATAGTTTAAGAAAAATCTATCCCCTCAGTACTTGACCCTGTTTCATAGTGCACTTGGGCACCCAGCCAGTACCCTGGGTGCAAAGACAAGTGAGTGACATGGTACAAGGGAATCTGCCTTTAAGAAAAGAAGTTTCACCTGCAGCCATGGGGTTTCTTTCTCCTCCCATGTCATGTGCATTCTCGCTCTTCCCGTTACAGACAGACTGACACTAGCCATGAGTGGAGGAAATAAGTAGCAGTAAAACAGGGAAAGATATCTGCACTGGAAGTGGTGTTTAGGAAATTCAGGAAATCAAAAGCCCTGAGGTTCCTTTCACTCCCACGTAGGCAAGGTCAGTTTCAAAACCACCGACCTGCAGAATACCCACAACAACAACTCCAATGTCCAAACATACTGCCTAAACCCAACATCAGATTACAAGAGAGCTCCCTGAACGTGTCCCTCATTCTTAGTCTCTTTCCCTAATCTGCTGCTGACTATTTTGGAAGGCTGATTCAGGCCAGCTGTTTGTATGTATGTATTTATATACATGAATATTTTAATCTGTGATTGCTTTATGGGTATCCCTGACAGATTCAAGAAAGCCATCAGCTTCAGACAATGTTTATTAAAGGTTTTAAATGAGCAATTTGGTTTAGATAACATAAATCTTGTCAATAGTATATCTTGATGAGGAAAGACTTGTACCCAAGACTCATGTATGAAGACATGTAATTTCAGAGTAGCTTAAAATTTGTTGTTAATACAACAAAAAATATAAGTAAACATTTGTGATGTTTTCATGTAGACTTTAGTACTATAAAACTGTGGGCTGCTAGCTAATTATCACTGTTATTAAATGTCTGTCTGAGTGAAGAATACAGCTTATGAGCTTTAAAGCTTAGACTAATCAAGAAGCATGATCAACACTGATGTACGTCACTTACAGCTCAGCTCATACGTAGTTGCTCCTTGTTGATGTTACTACTATAGATGTAGTAACACCTATATTGATGAAATAAAAAGTTACAGTTCTATGATTTGAAATAGGGGAATAATTACATTTTGATTATTAAGAAGTCAGTCACCAGTGCCAGTTGCACAAACACTCAAACTGATACAAGGACAAAAAACTAAATGGATTCAATAATACACCATCTGAATTGTATCTCTCATAAAAAGTATTGGAACTTCCACATAAGTCTTAAGTGCTGTAATATTGTTATTTTAACCACAACTACTGTTTTGCATTGCAGGGGTACTCAGAAGCACATAGTCACTGGGCTGTGGGCTATTGAGAGGCAATCTTCCTAAATCTTCTATGTTTATGTAATGCAGAGATGATCCAACACTTTTATGGAACAAGGACCTGGATGCACATCTCAAGCACATGTCCAAACCCCCATGTGATGTAAACCAGCCTCTCACTCTGTCCCAGTAATTACTGTTTTCATTCATGGCAAAATTGTTTCAGTAGGCAGGCTGCATCCCATGAACAGTTCCTTGATAGTCAGCAGCTTTAGAGTAACTCTGCATCCTGCGAGCTACTGAGCTGCTAATTCCTACTTATATTGGTTCCCAGGAAATGCAACTGCATTATTTGTATGTATTCTTCATATTATAAAAACTTTTGCCTTAGAAGTTTAAAAACCTTTGTGCATGTTAGTCATCACTAGTAGTTGATCCTTATACCTTGGTTCTCCTTTCATTCGCACTGGGGTAACTGAGGAGTGGTTTGGTAAGAGCAGATGGAGATCAGCACAGCACTACTGATTTATAGCCATGGTTCACAGTCATAGCAAGTTTGGCTCTTCCCTGTTAGAGTTATACTAACATAAAGCATTACAATGTAGTCCTTGAATTCAATGCCACAATTGATATCTAAATGCTTAAAACTAGAGGCAAGTAGTCCACAGCTGTGAGGTCTAGGGCTGCTTAGCACAAGTATAGAAGGAGAATATTTCAGGAAAAATATAAAACAATCAAGAGTTTATTAAATCTTAGGCAGTCATTCACACTCTCCCTTTGGATTACTTAGACATGTATTTTAATACTGTCTCCTTTCTAAGTTAAGCAACATTAAGATCATGAGCCAAAATAGCAAAACCAGGAACGTTCACAGTTAATGGTGACATTGTTCTTAACTCATCTGGAGATAGAAAGGAGCCTTCCTGACACAGCAGAGTAGTCTAAGGACACAGCAGCTTTTGACTCTGGCAGGGTATAGCACAAGTGTAAAATAACTTAAATAACTTGGTTTCAGTTGGCAAACTATCAGTGAACAAATACCTGAAATGAGTTGCTAGGGATAGAGCCAGTTTTCATCCTCAGTTCTTTATGTAGTGATGCTATCCTGGACTTGCATTTATGTAATAATTTGCTTAGGGCTAAAGAATCCTGTACAGGCTTGGTCTGCCATTCCTTGTGCTTACCAGTGAATGGTTTTCCATGGAGTGCTGTGAATACTGGGTTAAACCCAAAACTAATTAATTTTCCAATAGCTTGTTCCAGGAGTTATTTTTAGTTTATCCTGACCTAGCTGCATTGTCATTTTGTTAAGAGCACTTTGGCAAAGTAATTGAATCGGATGTACTACTACACGCAAGAATCCATAAAGCAACATCTTGTGTAACAAGGGAGATGTAACAAGAGTTATCAGGTAGGAGCTGGTGTTTCCATCAGCTCATTGTATGGGTTCTACCCATCATTAAATGATCATGATTTACTAGTTGAAACAATCCATCAATGTGAAACTAAACACTCACCAAGGATGGCAAAATTTTTGCTTTTAGCTGTCTCTGGTGTGAGGGCACATCTCTATCTTGGTGAACTCTCTTCCAGTTTCCAAGCCTCCGCACCAGGAGGTTTGCAAAGCAGTGGTGCCTGAACCATGTGACAAACAGCCTTTTCTTTTTCCCAGCTTCATTCTTGGAACTGGCTGTAGTTGTTTAGGACTCTTTTTTTTTCCCCCACAGAACTTGGCCTGCTAGTGACCCCAGTATGAAAAAAAAAAAAATAGAGTGGAGCATTTGGCCTTACTGCTTTGAACAATTTATTTAGGCCACAGTTTTCAAATCTGACTGCCTAGATGGAGCTCTCTAACATATGTCCTTTGAAGCCAACTGCAAGGATTTAAGAAGCAATTGCTCACATGTTGACATGGTCTTTCTAACAGGACACACCACACATATCGAGTAGGGAATAAGCCCCTAATTCAGAGGTTCCAGTTCATGCTGCCATATCAATGTACGCAATCTAAATTGATGATTTCTTTAGGGTCAGCAAGTGAGAAAAACAAGAGCTTGAAATTAAGCATCTACTTGAAGTTATGCATAATGCCAAACTCGAACCTTAAGTCTGCACTGAGGCCTCTTAAAGTAAAGCTGAGTGCCTTGGCAAGCTTATGTCCACATTAATAATAAATCCTGGTGACACAACCACCTTAAGAAGAACAGTAAGGACTGAAGCCTCCTTAGTGGAAGCAATCTGCTTTGTGGTGTTTCAGTACAGCCAGAATACTTGGAAGATCTTTCTAGTTTATTCTGTGCTCTCTCATTATCAGAGTTCCTAAAAGCAGTATGGTTCAGTCGATATTCTTTTAACTAGCTTGTTACTTTATCTGGCTAGTCATTTTAGGAGCTATCCACTTGCCTAGGGAAGTCTGTGTGTTTTGATTTTATTTTTATTCTGAATGGTTGCAGTCATCTGTCTGTTTATGTGAATGATTAAAGCCTTTAAGAGCCCTGATGGATTTTTCTACTCCCTGGCTCCCATTACATTCCAGATTTCTGCTAATGCAGACAAATGTATGTCATTTAGTTAAAGAAAAGGCTGTTAACAAACAGTAAATAAAGTAAACTCAACTGGACTTTCATTCTAATGGCAGACTAATGAGCCGAGTAATTTGAGCGGTATAAATAAGGAATGGCCAGAAGGAGAGAGGCTGTAAGAGAGTCCATTGTAATAAGAGACTGGGTTTACTGAAGCCTTTCAGCAGAGAGACTATTTTATAAGCAAAGGTCCTAGGCTTGGGCCTGCTCTTACCTTTATATTTCTGGGAACAGGATAACAGTGTTACTGGGATCTGGTTCTCTTGAGTTCCATTAGTACCAGAGGGGAATGTGGTCTTTTGACAGGTTCGTTGTTGATCCAATATTATGTATTTGATATGTGTATATGCATCAGTTTTGCAGAGCTAACTAAGAGATTTCGGAGCATCTGTATAAGAAATAAATAGACACAGGCAGTGGACATGACACTAAGGTGCAGTAACAGATGAACGAGGCACTTTAGGGATCGTCTATTATGAGTGGATCTCATTTCACAGCACCACGTCCTTTACAGACATATTCCTGGACAGAGGAATGTTTCTATTAAATCTGCTTTCAGAACTGATTTATAGACACCTTTAAGACAGAGTCTTGCTCGCAGAAATCCTGCTGAGCTGTGGATATATCCAGGACTTCTATTTGTATAGGCTGAGCTGAAGATGTGCTGGTAAAAAGCAATCCTTGTTATCCCCATGTGAGCTCTTCCTTAGCCAATCTTAAACATTTTCCTAGTGTATTGGCTGCCAACAAGTGTCACAGGGTACTATAAATACTTTTCAACTCCTGTCGCATACTTTCCCGACTATAATTTTTGACTGTACTTATGGCTGTGTTGAAAGACGACAGTGTAAATCAAAAAGTTTTAGCTGCTTCATTGCTCTGTTCTGTATTCAGGTTTTAAATTATTATAAGCTCATGTCTATAAAAGTGTCCTTGTTTCCCTCACCTGTGTTTGGCTTCCAGGCTACATATTGAAATTTGTAGATGTTGTACAGCTTACAGATGCTTTATGGACATTTTTGAGGAACTGTTCATAGACTTTGAAAATGAGACTGTATTTGAGTGGAAATGGTGCTCAGAGACCACAAAACAAAGAACAGGCTGAGCTAAGACACTTTTGGCTTGAATTTTAAAGCCATTCAAAAATGGATGGAATAGACTCTTGAGTTATTTCAGGCACTGCAGAGTAAATGATCATGCCCCACTTGTACAGTCTATGATGTGATAAGAACAGAGATTCATAATTTCAGTCCTGAGGTGTTGGTTGTTGCCACTACGATTCATATCAGCTTTTTGGGGTGCCAGGAATCATCTAGTCCTCAGGGAAGGACCACTGAATGGCAAACTTAGAGACAGTGCCTCTTTGGGTTTTGCACTACACCAAAGCTGAAGGTTGTTTCATCCTCTTCTATTTAGATGCTGAATGGAACTAAGCAATGGTTTCTTGCTGCACACATTGTCGTCCCATGACATTTCTGAGTTCTCAGAAATTACCAGAGAGAGATCTTGGGACCTTGCTCAGGCAAGAAAATAGACATCAATGATTTTACAAAAATACATATGACTGGTACTGTGCTTTAAACTGAAAAAAAAAAAAAACAACCCTTCTTGTAATATCCTTCAGATATTTGTAGCAAGGATCTGAAAATGTAATTTGAGAAATGCACATAAAACTGATTAGTCCAGCTTACAGTACAGAAGTATTTGTGCTTTATAAATACTGACCACTTTTTTCTGGACTGGTTCAGCTTGCTTTTGATTACATTTTGAATTTGTGTCATGTTGAATTTTTCCTTGTAGCAGGTGCAAATCAGTATGAGAACTGAGAGCAGCAGAGAGCAGAGAGCAGCAGTAGGCTGCTTGGGGAAATGGCAAGTGACTCTATAATTTACTCAGTGGTGTGTTTCCACTTATAATTATTGCTAATTCAAAAAAAAATCAGTGCAAATTGCATGACAGCACTGTGTAAGATGAGTGTAGAGATAAAGCATGAATACAACCCGTGCCTTGTAGGCTGACGAAGTGTAAAGCGCTATTGTTTGTTTACTGACTGCCTAAGCAGGAGATGAACGATTATCTCTGCCTCAAGAGGTAGCCCAAGGTTTCCAGTGGTATCAATCTTCCTGTTTGTGATTCATTTGTGCAAACAGTAGAAAGCTGAGCATGTAACTGTGAAGGCAATTACTCAATTACTTCTCTGCCCCTTAAAAATTGTGTGGCTTCTTCATTCCCTTTTGAAACTCAAGACTGCACTAGAGTGAGCCTGGGAGAGTGAGCCCTGCTCCAACCTAGACATGACGGGGCAGGTCCAGCCACAGTCGTGCCTGTAAACCTCTCCACTGTGAACTCCCAGCTGCAAGGTGTTTCTAACGAGCTCACAGGCGAGTGGGAGGAGAAGCCGGATTCACCGAGGTACATCTAGGAGTCCCAAGGTGTGGGAGCAACCTGTCAAGCCTCCCTGGTGGAGGTTGCACTTATGTTGGCGTCAGGAGACTTGTGGGACAGGGTTGGATTTAGGGTGTGACATCCTTGTTGTGCTTCCTGTGCGGAGGTGAGGAAGCCGCAGGGGTGAGGGTTAGCCCCGTTCACGCTGCAGCTGTAGCGCCAGGATGTGCCTCTGTATTAGGTGATGTCCTGGGCCTGCTCTGTGTTCTCCACACTGGCCCAGCTAACAGCAAACTCAATGGGGAAACTGATCTGGACGTCAAAAAAAATACATAAATAAGAAAGTAAGTGTGAGCCTGATGGGTTTTTGAGTCCTCTTCCAGCCCTGGTGTAAAACAAGAGTGGAGCACCAGCAGATTGGGGCAGCTCCTGCCACCTTACCTTGCTGCAAAACTACCCAATTGTGCTCATCCTGGAGGATCCAGCTCACAGCAACTCAACTGAGTGCTTTGGGAAGATCCTCTCCCTCTCTCTCCCCCTATGCCATGCAGAATCCTAAGAAGTATTTCGCCTCTGAACTGCTGTGGTGTGAGGTTTCTGCAAAACCCTCTCGGCAGCATGCACCACATGGTAGCTGGGTTCGGCAGCATGAAATCCCTGCTCTTGCTGGGATGTGCCAGGTAACATTACTGTTTTCCCACATCAGGAGTTTAAGTGTTGTTTTGCCTTCGAATGTGCTTCTTTCTTTCTTTCCAGTTTTGATCTGTAAATACTTCACTCATTCTACTTCTGGCCATCTGATTCCCCACAAAGCACTGTTTGTCTGCAAACCAAGCTGGAGGAGTAAACCGGAAAATAAACAAAGCTCCCAATGAAAATTGTGGAAAGCTTAATCCGTTTTGAGGATTAATGCAAAGGTGAAGTGGTGACCAGACAGTAGTTTGTAAACATTTACATACATAAGATATCTGATAGTATTGGACTCTTAAATCCAGTGGATACCTTAAATCCGATTAAGGATAAAGACTTGCCTCTGTTTTTAACAAAGATGTGATTGAACACTGCAACAGTTTTGTAAGGGAGGGCTGAGTTGCTTCTCATTTGAAGTCATTAAGTAAATAATAGGTTCTTTTTTTTCTATCAAGAACTAAAAATACCTAGTTTCATCAAAAAGTCTGCATATAGGACACACTGAGTGAAACACCCTGGCCTATGGGAGGAAAAAGTTTAGACTGATAGGTCTGACTGTCCTGTGAAACTACATTATCATTAACCACTAGAATAAATGCTTCGAAATTAACCTTGCAATTCCCCAGCAGCTCTTGAAGAGAGCATTAAAAAGTGTGGAAATGTAATGAAAACAACCTGCGGAAATGTAACGAAAACAAAACAAGACACAAAGCCCTAATCTCCCAACTCACCAGGCTACTGAGGACCTTAAAAAGAAACTGGAATCACTTCCTGGTGTGTGAGAAGTAAGTACATCAGAAGAGCACCTCTGTGTAGCAGATCTGCTCATTGGGGCAAATAAAATACCAATTACTTAAAAATGTGTCCTGTCTTGTGTGTATCAAGTGTTGTTAACTTTGCCTTTCCTTTAATGGCAGCCTTGGAAAGATGAGTGCAGTCAACTCACAGCCCTCTAGACTAATTCTGAACAAAAAATGCAAACAAACACAAATCATCATTTGACCATTCTGGTTTTTCTCCTGGAACTTGGTTTTCTCCAAGATAAACTACTAAAATAATGTGCACCCCATTAACTTTGGTCCTGAATGCTCCTGGTTTGTCCAGTCCTTGTTTGCATAGCCAAGTGCCTGCAGGAGCATCACTGGAGCTCAATGATGATGAAAGAGGTTAATTTCCATAGATTTGTTGGAACCAATCTCCCAGATGATTGACTCTTCCCATCGGCACATCTTTTCCTTCCTTTCTTTTCTCAATTTCAACAGTGTTGTTCAACTTTTTGTTGTTCAGTTGATCTCTTCAGAGACTTTTTTTCTTTTTTCATATTACTTTTAACCCAGCAGCACCATTACATTGCTACCACAGTGGAAATGTATACAGTACAGGCTGCAACCTCAGCTATCTGATCTTATAGAGTACAGTCTATCCTTGTACCAATTTGTAATGTGTCCAAAGCCTTGTGAAAGCATCCCCACGTGTAGAATTACATTTGTGTCATATTTATTTAATGATAGATTTGCTAATACAGCACCTGCTCAACAGAGTTGCAGACCACATTGAAATCAATCACCATATGCAAACTGCATCTAGCAACTGAGATAGGATATCTCCCAGCTTGACTGTGCACATCTCTGTGTGTTCATCTATTTTAACATAGCTATTAATCTGGACTATAAGACTTTTTAGATGCATATTAAATGTTTTTCTGTTTCTACTGTGTTTAACTAAATGAAAACTGGTGCCCTCCCTGGACTTGGAACCAGACTGCTGGAAGTCACTGGGTGTCAGGAGTCAGGGCCTTTGCGTAATTAGGGAAAAAATTCAGTCTCCAGCTAGAGCTCCCACTAAAGCCAGAGTTTCTTCTAAGTCTTTGTGTGCATGTCCTTGGAGATGCATTTAGAGATGTTTGAGCTTGAAAAGGCCATGTTGGGGTTACCGCTTTCTGGAGATGCCTTTCTGGGATGCTTGTGGCTCTGACCTGCTGTCAGACTGGGGCACGTTCTGTTCACCTTCTACATCAGATATGACTTAGAGAGGGAAAATCCCTTTCCGCTGTGGTATGTTGACCTAAAACCCAAGGGCCTCATCCTCATTCCATTTATATCCTTGTAGTAACTATACTGTTACTTACCTAGACCTCTTCCTGGAGAACTACCACTCCTAAATGCCTCCAAAATAAAAAAATGAGGATTTGTCTCCATACGTTTCAACAGAGTTTCCTTGCTTTGGAAAACTGCTTTATTTAATTTGTGTTTTTAATACTCACTTGCAGGCTGGAAGTACTTGAGATATAAAAGGAGCTTTGTGCACTTGATGCAGCTGACTTGACTTCCATCATGAAAAATATATTAATCATCAGCTACAGCAGTACGTCTTGAATGTTTCTGATTAAAGTGTCCCCCAAAAAGATGTTCTAGAAGTTGAGGTAATCCAAAGAAATCTGATTGGGCTTTTTTTAAGGCACTGGTATGAATTATAGCACAAATAATGCCATATTAAATACATAATATAGTTTAATTAATTATCGATTCAGTAAATAAATTGATTCTGTACACTATCATAGACTGACATGCAGTTAATTCTGGTCATCACTGGAGGAAGAACCAGAATACTTCCAAGATTAATATTAATGTCTTTTATTCATGACTCTGGATGAAAAATAAAATGTGTGTAAAAACTGACAGTGTTTCTTTAGCTTCACAGGCAACTTTAATATTGGTGTTACAGGCCCTTACGGCTGTAAATCAAACAAGATGTTCCATCAGCTCATTTCCACATATACTTCTTGCTTTTTGGTCAAAAGTCTGTATTTCAGACCTGCCATGACAGAAAGCTTTACCCACTCTAATACTGGAGAGCTTTTCTTTAGCAGGAGATACCAACAGAAGAACTGTTGCTCAGCTGCGTGTGTGTCATCATTGTCACTATAAAGGGCACTGGCAACTGAAAAATATCTGACAAATTGACAACTTGACAGTGACCCAAGATGGTGACTTAATCCACCTTGGCAGAAGGCTGTTGATGAATATTTAAATAGGTTAATAGTGAACATCAGAACCCTGAAACCAAATACAGGCTGGGAGCAGAAGGGAACAGGTAAATCTGATATCTAAATTAAAGTGTTTATAGTGTGCTGCAATCTCAGAATTAAAATTTGATTCTCAAATCTGAAATAAGAGTTCATAATCTTTCTTTACAGATACTCCTCTGAGCAACTCCCTTTTCTATCAAAAGAAGGTGCATGTTTCCTTTAATTTACGTGTGCCCTTATACAGGCAAACCCCCAGTTCCTTATTCAACTCATTTGAACACACCTGTTCAAATAGGAAGATAGGTTAAGTTCAAGACAGAAAAATATATTAAGAGCAAGTGAACATTATCTGGTTTGGTGTTGATAGATTTTGAACATATCCATGAATCCCTCAATTTCTCTGGTCTTTCTCTGAAAATTTGATGAGAAATGCCCGCTGGTTTGACCACATATGACAGACAGACAGGAACACATGTCTCTTTGGGGTGGCTTTCATGGTGGTTTTGCAGCCAAGGTCTGTACTCCTGAGGGTACCATCAGCCCAACACCAGAGCCAGAATTGCAATAAAATGAGAAGTGAAAAAGGAACATAAGGAAGTGTAGCAATGGTGTAGATGCTCTATCCTCAGCTGTTCACTGCTGTACTTTCTGGGTCACCTGCAGTATCTTTTTGGCAATATGCAGAAGGGTGAACTCAGCTGGCACCACATGTATTTACCTTGCAGAATATCATTAAAAATGTACAAGTTGGACAATGCACTTTGTCCATATCACTTTCAGGTTCTTTTGTGTGGCATTTCTCCAAAGGGCTAATGCAGCTCAATAACAATTGTTTTAGCCATCTGTGGGCTCTGTAATTAATTCTTTGACTAACCCAGGATCCTGTTTAGCTCAAGAAAGGCTCCAGGGCAGCCATGCAAGTCAGGTGCACTGGAAATTATCTATTTTCTAAGGATAACTCAAATCCACATTAATAATAAGAGCTAGTGCTGGTGAAATCCATTTTCATTGTGAAAATTGAAGAGTGGTGCTCGTGGGAATCTGTTCTGGGGCCAATACTGATCAGCACTTTCATTAAGCATTTGGATTAGGGAATACTGTGTTATTATATTTCCAGATTATACCAGGCTGGGAGGCACTTTGAAGGAGAGAAGCCGAATTCAAAATAATCTTGGTAAAATAGATAAATAGCCTGGGTGGTGCTAAAAAAAAAAGGTCAATGAAAAATAGTAATTACTTAAGAATCATTGCATGAACATTACATAGAAAGTGACTGATTTGGCCTGCCAGAAAAGAAGTTTAAAATGCCATAGCAGGGCATACATTTGCCAGGAGTGAACGCTTTAATGGCTATAGAGGAAAAACACATCATATCTTGTTATGGGTTATACAAATATATGTGAGATAAATGAAATTATTTTTCCACTGTGTGCAGCAGAGATAAGGCCTCAGCTAAAGTACCAGCTCTGTTTGGTACTTGTCGATTTGGAAAGGAGGTGGCCAACTGGATAAAGTCCAGAGGAGAACAACAAAAATAACCACAGACATTTTTCAGAAAAACTTAAGGAAACTGGGTGTTCTTCAGGTTAAAGAAAGACTATTTTCACATAGTACAAAGGTATTCCTCACTGTTGTTCCTCATATTTGGAAGAAAGACATTTACCTTCTGGTGAAGCAGATCTAGGTTAAAGGTTCAGAAAAAATTGAATGCTTTGGGGGATATTGAGCCTTTGCAATTGAATTTTAAGAGTAGGTGGATGACCAGGATTGGCTGGTGCAGCAGGCCTTGGGCAGGAGTGTGGAGCTGGAAAACTGCTGCCTATTTTATTTTCTAGAAAAGAGTTGCTTAACTCACAACTGATGTCAGTGATATGGAAGTATTTGAATATATTTTTGTGCACTAAGCAAAACAAATAAGATAAGATAAGCAAAACAGAAGGAAATATATTGACTTATATATTATATATTATAATTATATATTAACTTAAAAACCATGAAACACTGTTGTTTTGCTTGCAATGGCTCATCATCAAATAACATATACTTAAGTACTATACACTAAGCTGTTCTCTTACATTTTAGCAAGGTTTGTAGTACCTGCCATGGAATTTGTAAATTATCAAGTGGCTAGTAAATTCATCATCCAAGAAGCTTTACTATTAACTATAATCTCATATTAGATCTGAAGTCTTCATATAAATGATACAAGCAACCATGTCACCACCATTATCATTTCGATGCTTTAGCCCTGGTTGTGAAAGAAGCACGATTTGTGTAGAATGCAATAGCAGTAATTAAACCAGTCAATGTAACTGAAAAAGAAGACAGATACCTGAGATCTTATTTCCATTGACAGGCACTAATTGACATTGACTGCATGTGTTCTTTTAGCCTCTAGCCAGATAATATTGCCAATTGTGTCACTAAAGGTTAGTTATGCAAGGGAAAACTTAGGTAATCTGTGTAGCTTCACAAAAAAAATTACTATAAATGTAAATTTTAATTTGTAAATACATTTACAGTGATTGTGTTGGGTTTCTTCCAGATATATTTTAACAAATAGATTCATGGGCAATGTGGTAATTAAAAAAATAAAATAAAATAAAGTGGAGAATATTTACAGGTCTCATTCACCAGTTCATAAATGTGAATTTTCTCTTTCTATTTTTCTGAAATAGAAGGAATAATACATCAAATGTGAAATAGCTCATTCTTCCAGTAATTCCAAAGAATAAGTTCAGTAAGATGTACAGAGCAGGGATAAACCTCCAGTGGCCTAGCACTGTTCCATCTCAAGTCAATGAAAAGCCTGGTATTTATTTCAGCTGGACGATCTCACAGCTATTTTAGCAATTAAGTTCACATAAAGAATTAATTACATAAAATTATAAGCAATTTGTAGACATATACAAAGAAATTAAATTAACTGGATAAATTATATACTATGAACCACTCAGCTGTAATAGTTATCTTTTGCTATTGTGCACCCTTAGAAATACTCCAACTAAAAGATACAGCTCCATAAAAATGATTTAAAAACAAAAAAGAATTATAATTGTGATAAGATTATTTAATTGACATGTGGCTTACTTTTGTAAAGTTTTTGGTGAATTTATTAAGCCAGTAAATTCCAAAACATCTTCTGGAAATATATGACAAAACACAATCCCTCGTGCTCTCTCCCTTGTTTTGAGCCCAGCATTTAAATCTGCACTGGATCCTGTCCCTCCTGGCCATTTTCCACTGAGTCAGTGAAATAATTTCATATTATACCAGCGGCACAAATCCTAGGGTAAAACCAGAAACAAGGCCAGGTTGCCCACAGGGAATTTAGTGTTCCAATGCTAGAACTGATTTATTACCAACCAGTTTGTTTATAGCTATCTTTGATATCTTCTGGCTACTTTGAATTATGTATTGTTGACATACCCTCAGAACAGCTTCTACTGATATTAATAAAATATTGAAAACAATAGATATTCAACTAAGGACACAGTAAAAATATTTAAAGACCTCCAGATTTGTTCCAATAGGTGCTTCAACAGGGTGAGGCCTAACATCTTATGGCAATAGCATCACTAAGGGGCCTTTGCTGTGATCAAATATACAGTACAGTAAGGAAGCTGGCAGAAGGCTAAAAACCAGGCTTCTCATTCCACTAGAACCATTATCAACTAAAAATGTATGCTTTCAGAAAAAGACAGGAGATTGGGAAATAAAAATACGTGAGGAAATCACAAAATATGAGAGATTTATAGATTTACAGCTGCAGCAGGCCTAGATGGAGAAAGTGAGACAGCAGAAAAGGGATTAGGATTAGGATTGCTTATGCACTTACATAACATTTGTTCTAAATTTGATTACAGTACTCAGTAAAATGAGAACTCAGTATTCATCATGCACAGCAAAAAACTTCACGTCAGCATCATCATTCACATTTGCAAAAAAAATTAGGAATCATTTGTAAAATGCTTTAATTATGTTAATCAGCCAATGTTTTGCTACACTTTGAAGACATAAAGCATTGTATGAACTTCAGACAGAGCAGCCATATGTTTATTTGTCTCATAGGGCTGCAGGATCATCATCTGTCATATTCACAGCTATTTCTTTTTTGTCTGCAGAGACCACAGACATCCCTGCATGGTAGATTATTGTACCCTACTTCTAGAATATTAGGCCATACGTGGATTTTTAAAAATTATAAATATACACACATTCTCAAATTTTCAGTATCCAGATTCAGATTTATAAGGCTTGAATTAAAGTGCTAAATGCTTCCTATGGTTTTCTTCATTCTGTAGTTAGTTCTGAAGTTTGAAATTATAGACAGGTTTTTGAAAATCTGAGCCTGTGTGACTTTTCTTGAAGCTTAGCCAGAATTGAAATGTGGTGTGGAATCAGTGGTCATTTGACTTTACATATACTTTTCCTATGTGATACACAACTTGTCCCGTTGTCAGCAACTGCTTGGAGCCAGCATGGCATTGCTGGTGGACACACCTACACAGGAGATCTGCCTGGAGTTACAGTGTGTTCCACATGTTAAAACTTGGCTTAGGTAGCAAGGATGGTGGTGAAAGGAAGGCTTATGGAAGGTCCCATCATAAATACCAGCTGGACATGTGATTAATCTACAATTTCTGAAGTGCCAAAAACTTTACTGTAAACACTGTGTTAGAAGGAAGAAGCGCTTTTGCCAGTTTATTCTGTTTGGTAAATGCTTTTTCTAAACAGTTTAGCTGTAAAAAAATGCATCTCTGTTAGCAAAAATTGCTCATACAGTTGTACTAAGGAGCAGACTCACCACTGTTGATTGAGGAGTGCAAGCCAGTGATTTTGCCTTGAGCTGTGAGACCTTCTCCTTCCCGCTGATATATCTGAAACCTGTGTTCATGGCCAACACTGGCAAAGCTCTTCTATTTTGTCCTTTACAGCCCAAGGTGGCAGTATCAGTTTTAGATGAGACACTGAAATTTTGTTTACCACTCCAAGGTATCTGTCTTGCCTCTCCAAGCTGTCTCTGCCTTGTTTCCTGAGGCACCTGCGTAACCCAGGCACACCGGAGCCCTGTGCCTCCTCATGGACATACCCGTGCAAGAGAGCAACCACCACTCTTAGAGACACCTGTACAAAGCAGCCCAGCAGCTCTTATGTCTTACATTATCGAAAAAGGGACAAGATCATGGGTACTGGGTAATACCCAGCACTTAACACTAATGCATGTACTAAAAATGTGGGGAGTATCTGTTTCCCAATTTAAGAGTGCTGAATTAAGGCTCTCCTAAATTGTTTTGCCTTTACCCTTGGATGAGTTGAGAGAAGGGAGGAGCCTTGAAAAGGAGCCTGTGTAATCCCAGCTCATTGCTGCTGCAAGAGGTGAAATGTGTAGGCATCCAAATTAGGTTTCAGCATTTAATCTTGCTACAATTTAGCCCATAGCACAAGGAACACCTTCAGGAATATCTAGTTCATAACTGGAGTGCAGTATAGGAACACGTTAACTGGCTCTATATATGCTAGCCCAAATACTAAAAAGCTGAATCCTGGAAACAAAAAATATGCTGCTAGTCATGACAAGCTTACTTCACATCTAAATCCCACAGAGATTTACATGACTTGTAAAGTCTGAACCAGAAGGTGCCCTCAGAAAACCTCTATCCAATTCAGCAGTTTTTCCTTCCAGTCATGGGAAACTGAGTTCTACGTGAGGGTGTTTGAAATCCTACCTTCCACTACCTGCACAGCAATCCATATAGTAGATGTTACACCATTTTGGAATAAGCTATTAAGTCAAGAGAAAGTATACAGCCATGAATAGAATTCCTATGTTCCTTTCTCACAAAGATCTCAAACTCCATTCCAAAGTAACATATCCAGGTGTGCAATTGTCTGTATTACAGTTGTCACAGTAGTGTCCTAGGAGACCAATATCAAGAGACCTAGATACTAGTCCCTGTGTTTATTCTCCAGAATTAAATCTTTCTTTATCCATTGTGTGGTCTTAACTAAGGTGCTACAAAACACAAAATAAAAATTCCCTGTAGAATATATTATGAGTGTTTATTAAGAAATCCCAACACTGAGATGCATCCTTTCCTGCCTGGCAATTTTTTACGAAGGCTAATCATAAGGTGATGTAAAAATGCCAATAATCACTTGGTCTTATAAATTAGAAAAGTAAATTGTTATAACTGGATGAGGATAAGAATGAATTAGTTGGAAAGGTGTATCTTTATAAATCATTAAATAAAGAGTTTGGAGAAAAGAAATCACATTTTTTTAAGAATATCTATGTTTATAATACAGAATAGCAAAATGATGTCAACATTCAAGATATAATAGCAATTAACCGACTTAGTACATCTCACTAAACCTTTTTTTTGCACTTTCCATCAAGACAGGGCCAGTGGAGATGGCCTTGTGGTTTCAAGAATTTATCTCTTCCTTTAAAAAAAGCAAAAGAAAGGAAAAAAGGGACATGAGCAACCAGGGCTTTATTCTTCATCTTGGTCATACTCAGCTTTATGAAGATAAGGGACGGCTTTTCAAGATTTCCTATTTCCGCTCATCTTGGACTGCTACCCTGGGGAAAAAAAGAAAACAAAACACTTCTAGAGAAAGCCACAAGCCAAACATTATGACCTACAGGCAACACTTAATTAAAAAGTTAACAGTGGGGCTGGAAGAGAAGATGAACTATGTTTTCCACAGTTTGCTGTTACCCTGGGGCCTTGCAAACTGGGTAGCACTGATCTCGACTTGTGTTTAGCAGGCCAGGCTATTCCACGCTGTCAGGAGATGAGGTAAGTGCAGAGCATCTTTTTGTGGAGCGTGGTGCAGTGCAAAGGCCTCTGTGTGTGTGGACAAGGGACTGACAGGTTTGGCCTTCTTTGTGCCACATGGAGCCCCTCACTTGGCACTCCAGGATCCAGCTCTGTTGAGCTGAATGTGTTCAGTAGAACTTGAAGCTCTACACTGTAAACAAAGCTCTTGAGTGAAAAGAAAAAAACAGTAATAGAAAGGTGAGATTTTGCGTCAGGATCCAGGTTTAGCAATTGAGAGAAAGGGTAAGAAGAAATAATAAAATCATTAGTGTGGAGCTCCAGGAAGTGTCTTGGAAATGTCACCTTGTGCATTCTGTAATTTAATCTGATCTTATTTCTTGCAGGGCACAAAAAAGGAATGACAAACTGCACACAAAGTTTTCCTTTAAAAAGTTCAGTTCATTTTCTCTCTTACTTTTTCCCTAAAGACTGGTTGCTCTAGGTGAGAATCCACATGTGTCTTTAGATGAAGGGCCTTGTGACTGAAAATCAGCAACTGATTATTTATATATAATTGATGCTTCAGCCAGTAAATGAATACTTGTGGAATAAAGATGCCTTGAAGATACCCCTTTTCTCTCAGGCAGCTCTTTCTCTCCATGGATTAGAAACAAAACAGGCACTTTTATAGTATACATTTTTAATTAGCACCACAGTTACCTAAGTAAATAATATGTAAATTAAAATACTCCTTTAAAGAAATTACAAAATATTTAATTAAAACCAAAATAACAACTGAGATGAATAGGAAAACAGTGTATGGTAAGGAGTATTACTGTTCTTTGCTACATAACCTATATCCCTGCTCCACACCTCTAAGGCTTTGCTGGCTTTCTGTTTGGCCCCAAAGGACAGAGGTGTCTTCCAGCTGCAACGCAAGACCTGGGCTGCCCCAATGTCACTGCACAAAACAAAACACAATTCAGGGGTAATGCAAATACATGAATGTCCTGCACAAGAAAAAGCTCAGAGAGTAACATCAGCACTCCCAGTGTCATTTTGATAGGTGCAATTTGATAAGATCAGGCAATGATTCTGTGGTTACCAATGTTTAATTTTATAAGCCTAAAAGTAGCACCATTGATTACATAAGAATTACTCATTCACATCTAATTAAAAGCTCGCTGGACCTAAGATTTAAGTGTGTGTTTTTATGTTTGTGTACACATTTTTGTATCAGACAACATTTCTATCATGATCTTGCTAAACAAACATCTGAAATCACTGCTCTTATAGATACTTAACTGGGAAGCTTGGAATTTTACCAAGAGATCATGGGCAATGAGTTAAACCTAGTCTTCGTACCAGAAGGTGACTTTTTCTGCAGCAGTTGCCTTTTTTTTCTGTATAAGCCAGCTGTGTGAATGCAGGTGAAGCTTCAGGGCAATATTTTAAAGTGGGATCTCAGATGTGGGAATCTTAATTCTCAATACAGTTGACCTTTGATTTGAGAAGTGCTGGAGTGTTACTATCTAATCAATATCTGGCTTGACTGCTCTGCTTCAATTTTCTCTTCTGAAAACTATTTATCTCTCAAGGGTGAGATGAAACTTCATAAATGCCTAGGGTTGGCTTTTGAACAATTTAAAAGGTGCAAGGTTTTACCAGGAAGGATACTAGGAAAGAATGTTATTCTGGTGAGATTTTGCTGTATATTCAAAAAGGAATGCCTTCTGCTGCACACAGAATAATTTCATCCTATCAAAATACTTTCATCCACTAAAATACATACTTCTTAAAGTGAAAAATACAAACTGCAGGGTTCAAATGACTTGCAAATTGCTTCCAAGTTTTGTCTGGTGAAGTAGTATCATTAAAGCAATGTGGGACAGAAAGTGCAAAGCAGCTTTATGTAACACAACTGCAAGCCATGGAAACAGAGCCTTGCAGAAAGTGCAACACATACTTGAATTTGGCAAGGAGAGAGTGACAAATATACTCTCACTTCAGAGAAATGACATCCAAGTTTTAGTGTGTAGTGGTCAGGACCCTGTTCTACATCTGATGATAAAGAAGGAGCATGAATATTGAGTGTATCAGTTAAGCTTCTGGCTTAAGGCCACTCCAGGCAACGTGCCATAGCTATGAAATCACTGTTATTTTCGACTTCACATTAGATGAACAGGGTAGTGCAAGCTGTTTGAAACTCAGCTTTGATGTATTTAAATGTTTTGAAATAATGCCTAGCATTTAATACTTAGCTTTCCTAAGTGTCTGATAAAAATAGTTTTATTCCCCGCTGTTTTAATGTTATTTTTCTAATTAAAAGCAGATGCTTAAACCATTAGCATTCACCACAAGATTCAGTTGTTCAGACATCATATCATTTATCTTAAATCCTGAATTATGTTCTACATTTCTAACTGAACACTAAAAACTATGGCAGATATAATTATGATTCGTTGCTATATATCATAATTCCCTGGGAACAAATATGAGGAGCAGGAACAGTGCTCTTCACAGACAAAAAACCTTGCTTCTCTTTAAGTCAGGGTCAAAGTTGTCATTGGCTTCACTGAGAACTGTATTTGGTCACAAATGACCAGGTCTTTACTGCTTAAAATAATCTCCTTTAGTTCTTAGTCAGACAGGCCCAGAAGCTGCAGACTTGCATCAGTGTGTACAAGCGTTGGGTGCTGAACACTGTTTTCAGAACCAGCAGCTGTTTTCAGAGCAAAATCACAGAATCACAGAATTGTTAGGGTTGGAAGGGAACTTTGGAGATCATTCAGTCCAACCCACCTGCCGAGGCAGGGTCACCTGCGTCAGGTGACACAGGAACGCGCCCAGGTGGGAAGATTTCTTCCAATGTAAGATTTCCAAGAGATCCCTGCCTGCCCTCCACACGTTGTAACCCGCGCTTTTACCCGAGCAGCAGCCCAGGGCACTGCTGCGGCGGCAGGCAGAGCAGGGCGCCAGGTCCCCCCGGGACTTGTTCACTGCTTTGAGTTTTAGTAAGTGCCTATCCGGCTTTTTTCCAACGTCTTTATTCCAACATGCGCACGCTTTGCATTTCTTACAAGAAAACAAAGATCAAACAAGTTACGAAGTAGCTTCACTTCGATTCTAAAGAGGAGCCTCCGACGCTGAAGCCCTGGCTGAAGGCGCCGAGCCCTTACGGGCTGCGGCTGGAGCCCGTGTGGGGAGGTGGGATTTTTCCCAAATCCCTGCAGGAGGCTGCTGGGACTCGGGTCACTCGGGCCCACGCACGGCTCCTGTGCCTCAGAAGCGGCCCCTCGGCGCCGTGAGACAACCGGGACCATCGCAGCCCAGGCCCGACGGGGACCACCATTGCCCCCTCCTCCATCCCCCGGTCCCTGCCCACCCGGCCCCTC